>CM051033.1:25236218-25836218 GCA_027627225.1 Congeria kusceri
TGAGTCTCAAAACAAACAAAATATTTCTACGTAGCGTTAAATTAATCCCCATGTACATTACTGGCCCATCGAATTGATTAAAGTTTGGGAGGGCAACAGTTGGGGAACTAGTTTCGAGAGGTTTTTTTTTTCGACTAGGAACATCCATTTCTTTGTTTTATTTTCTAGATATTGTTGATTATTGCTATAAATACGACTTTTTTAGAGTTAACACACTCAGATCGCAGCTCTATATTTCGTTCGAGGTTTTATGTGCTAATACTTTAGTTGCTACACATTGTGTACAGCTCCCTTATCGAACCCCTGTGTTATTACTACTACGCGGTGGTGTCTGGGATTGGTCATTTAATAGTGCAGGAATTTCATTGACGGAGTGTTGTATACACATGAGACGGTAGTGCGATAATTCATTGATGGTTTCAATTTTGCTCTATGTGTACCAGACAAAATACAAAGTGTTGCGAAGGAGTTGGATTATTTCGTGCAGAACCGTAAGTGTGTTTTCTTTTGATATTGTTGGCTTATTCTCCATCTGTATTTATGTTAGTCAAAAAAGATATGGATCGACATAGTTTTTATTGTGTGCATTTAAATGCATTTATTAAATGTTTCATAAATAAAGTTGTGTTTTTAAGTGTAACAGGGTTGTTAGAGCACATTATGTCCTTAAATTTAAGTACATTGGGACGGGAGGTGAATTTGGAAGGGATTAATTTTGATCTCTTTTCTTTGAAGTGAGGGCATATTAACAGGTAATGCATTTCGTCACCGATATTGTTTTTATTACAGAGACCCAGACTCACTGCCCACGATCATCGACGAGAAGTTGACATTCGAACTAATGTCTTCCATTACGGCACGCAGTTGAGTTCTCACAAGATCAGGTTCCTCTATGGCCTCGAGTCGAGTCCGGTCCCGTTGCAGGACAAGCTCGCTGTCTTTGCAGTCCGTGTGATAGTTCAACTTGATGTTATCATCTAAATCAACGTCAACTAACCAGGGCACCATGTTGGAATGACACTGAGGAAAACATATGGCTAAGTCAATAAACAGACTCTTAAAGAAATCATCGATGACAGAAGTTTTAGTATCTGACTCTGATTCCGAAGACGTTACTTGTTTATCACTAGAACTGGAGTAAGATTTCTTAGACATGGCGTCAGATTCTTCTAGCAAGCTTCCATTTTCGTTGTTACTCCTCTGATCACTAGGCGTAATATCACTAGTATTTAAAGAATCCCCCGAATCCGTACTCATATCACAACGAATGAACATATCCTCACTCTTGTTACTACACGAGTCCGACTTGGTCGACTTTCCGAGTATTTTATTATCGTTATCCTGAATGTCGATCACAATTCCTTCCCAAGCACCGATCTCCGTCTCATGTTCATTCTCGGCTTCTTCGTCGAAGTCCATTTTGAAACTGTCTTCAGTCTGCATTGCAGCATCTTTATGCGTCAATTTCGTCTTAGAAGACTTTTTAACATGTTTTTCCTTCTTTTTACCCTTCTTGCACATGCGTTTGAACGCCTCGGATATCCCATGATCCTCCGAATTCCACCCCCTACAACAGGTGGCTATGATGCACGAGCAGTGCGTGCGCTGTTCTGAGCCGAACATCAGGTAGTCATGCTCCTGGTCCTGAAACAATTGAACGCAAACATTGAAGTATGAACTGCATTTGAATGACACAGGGCAGGGATGTGGAAATATCAAAATGATTCGCTTGTCCATGGACAAGTTCATCGCTTAAATCTATCGGTACATGTCCGCACACAAATGTCACTTGCTCAAAATAAAAATGAGGCGCGTCGTGGGAAAACCGGACTTAATGCATGTGCGTAAAGTGTCATCCCGGATTAGCCTGTGCAGTCCGCACAGGCTCATCCAGGACGGCACTTTCCACCTAAAGTGGATTTATCGTTAGAAGAGACTTCCTTGAAACAGAAAATACCATAAAAGCAGAAAGTGCCGTCCTGGATTAGCCTGTGCGGAGTGCACAGGCTAATCCGGGACGACACTTTACGCACATGCATTAAGACCGGTTTTCCCACTACGTGCCTCAAATATAGTTTTTATTTCTAATATGATTTATCAATAAATTATAAACAATTATTAATGGTTGTTACATCAAATTCACATCCCAAAATTGTACTTGTCAAAGGACAACTTGACAGGATAAGTTTTGTTTAACAGTAAAATTACCCACAATGGACAAGAGGGCATAGGATTTCCATACCCCTGCCGGGTATGGTTTGTAAGGCAGTTTGAATTTATATGCAGATTTACAGGGGTGGCGGAAGCGGTGAATGCCCCCTCTAAAATTGTCCAACATTCGTTTTTTTTAACCTCACAATATTTTAAAACATAAGCATTGCATTGTCAATGATGTGTTCTTCAATCTATGTATTATAGTAATCAGGTCCATTCTTCGGAATTTTTATTAGTTTTAAAATCTACATGTAGTCTTGTAGAGCTCTATCTTCCACATTTGTCTACTAAAACTGTTGACGATTGGTAAATTTAACCAAATCGAACATGGGTCAACCAATTTATCACCTGGTCCCCTTTCAAGTCACATGTCTCGCAATGTGGATCTATTATATCCGAGACCGTATAATTTATAATAAAGCTGTGAAACCTTTGCATCATCAAGGCCGAGTCTGGCAGACAATTAGGTCAAAATGTTTACTAACTGTAGTACGCTGCAGACTATGCACATGCCGAAGCGACAACAACAACATGTATTTATTTGGAAAATACTTACCTTGCGAAAGGCATTTAATATCGCAATGCTTAAACTTAAACGAAAATAATTTTAGAGGCAAAATTTTCCCTCAATGCAAGGTAGGCTATTTTGATGCGAGATTTCATGTACAAAAAAGAATATTAAAATAGAAAACACTGTCAATAACCTACAGGTTTCTTTAAGAATTAATAAAAGACAACGTAATTGTTATTTAATACGCCATCTGAATGCGGTAGACTCTATAGAAGCACCAAGAATAAATTATATCATAATTGCTATTATGGTATTTGTACGACTGAATAGTTGTTAAAAGATCTCTGAAAAGATGCTATTTTATGTAGGTAAGTGACCTTTAACATCACAGTATTGACGTAAACACGGAAAACACGAAACACATTAAAAATTTAAAACAAAACACTGTGTGCACACAAATTATATAGAATAAAATAAAAGTGTTGTCACCGCCTTTGAGCGGTCAGTGCAAAGCAAACCAGTACAGTATAGAAAATACAGGCTTTTGCAATGAGTTTTCTACGAAAGGCCACCATAAAATATTTACTAAATTAATTTTTAGTACTTTAATTACAAAAAATAAGACAAGCAATTAATCAATAGCTCTCAAATTTTCATTAAACTTTTTAGAAAGTTCAAAATAATTAAGAAGTCATTCGATCAAAATGATTTATTTGAAATAATTAAGAAGTCATTCGATCGAAATGATTTGTTTGCGGACATACCTAAGATTCGTATATTTATTAAAGTAAACAGTTCTAAATAGTTTTATCCTAAAATACGGCAATTCTAATTTAAATGAAGAACTTTGTAACTTTGAATTGTATGCATTATAAAGTACAGTGAGCGATCTACTTTAATATAAACAATAATAATAATATTTATCATTATTGTTATTATTATTATTATTATTATTATAATATATTACCTCATTTTATGAAATCCGTATTTGCGATTGAGAACTTGAAACGACCACGAATGTCCAATTGCTTTAAGATAATTTTGTTCAATAAGGACTCCCATAATATTTTCGTCCAAAATCAGATACTATAGATATTTTGTTTTCGCGTAATATTTCTAAACCAACCAAAACATTCCATCTAAAAATATATGTTATTTTTAGAAACACGTGGAGAAACATATGACTCGCAATATCACGTTGGAAGCTGTGTGATCACATAAACGTGGCAGACAAGAAACACAAACTGCGTTGACACACTCTTTAAAGCTAACAAATAACTTTCAAAAGCACTTTTATTACTCGAAAGGTCGGCCTTTCGATATTCCATGCGTCGACTTACTTCCCGTTTAAAGATCGTCTGCATTTCCCTGATGTAATAAAACGGACAGAAATGGAACGAACGTTGTTTAAAATGTATGTGCTGCTCCATTAGTTTATCTTTATTAAGTTTAGATCTAATTGGCATTATAATTATCGTTTAAAAGCTATTGGTCTAGTTGCCAACAATTTTTTTAATTAATATTAGTAGATCTTTGGATTATATAGATCTACAAAAACATACACTCAACAAAAGTTATAACGCACCAAATTTTTCTTAATTTATAAGAATTACAGCTTGAAATGCAATCTATGATTATTCGAGTCATATATGCATGTGTGCATGCCAAAATAGTTTTACAAAAAAGACAGCATTTCGTGTTTACCATGGCGCAGCTGAAATTCTTATAAATACAACAATGTCCATTAGGTGCGTTATAACTTTTGTTAAGTTTATGTCCACAGAGAAATACAATTGTCTAAAATATCGGACTGTAGCTCTATTTGAATACATTATTTTCAATAGCTGGCCTAGTTTATTTTTTAGGCTATGTGAAACAAAAGTACAATTTGCGGCTACTATAATCTAGATAATACATAATTGTGCTTTAGTTGTGTTCGTTTGGTGTTGTCACCAACTTGACCCATACGCGCCATGACGGGTGATCGAACCAGGGTCGGGCATACATATGCGAGAAGCAAGTGCATGACCGCCACCCAAACTCACCTGCTCCGGGACCTGCCCATAATTGAACCCCGATCGCCGCGATGAGAAAAAAGCGAGTGTGCCAGCCGTGCTTGACGAACAGCCTGCAGATATAGGGAAATGCGAAATTACCCTTTATAAATATAACTGTTAGCTAAAGGTCCATATAAACAGACAACCATTATCTTCAATTACCATATTAACAGGCAACAAAACAACACACACTTTAAAGAGATCCCAGTGAACACACCACACAGGACAAACGTCGAGTATATAGACGTTGGACTCAATTAAGCCCCATTCTCGTTGTGTCGGTTTTGAACCTCCGGTAAGTCCCGGTTAATGATCCGGGGGACACCCTGTCGAACCGGAAGAACAACATTGACGGCGCTGTGAACATCCTGGACGATCCTGGGTGAACCGTGTTGATCCGGCTAACAGCCCAGATGTTTTAAAATGTTTAACACAGACGAAATCATTGATGTCATTATAGTTATTCAATTGAACATAAGCCTCTTACAAAAATGTAATACACAAATATAATAAAAGAGAAAAACCCAGCTAGCACATAACGTTATTATAACGTTCCACTTAGGTTATATTATGGTTACGTTTCCACAGAACGTTACTGCAACGTTTTTACAACGTTGCGCAAAAATTAATCAGTCAGTATTTATAACTTATTTGAGTAATATCAAATTTAAGTGAAGTGAGTTTAGTTTGAGAAATATATTTTTTTTACGATTCTGAATATGTTGGGGGAATTAAAAAGTCAAACGTTCCGTCAACGTTCTTACAAAGTTTCGTTGCAACGTTGCGAAGAAACCAAATGTCAACGTTACCTGTATAACCTTCCCAGAACGTTATACTAACGTTTCATCAACATAGACAAAATGATCACTATAGTTGCCAACTATGGATCAATTTTAAAACTTTGTAGCTGTTTTGGTGAAGGTCCCGAGAGTTTTCATGACAAAAATTGTTTTAATAAAGCATTAGGCTACAATGCAGTATAAAAATCTGTGCTTGTTTTTGAAACAAAACATCATTTGAAATGTTTTGTACGTAATACAAGATGTGTAAAATGTTAATAATTTTATGTGAAACATGTGTGGCGATTTGTTATTACTATATGTGGTGTGTAGATAATTAAACAATGGGGACTCGTTATGTGACGAATCGATATTGAAGCGAATCATAATTGTTTACGTACCCTACATTTGACCTTTGACACGACGATTATTTGTAATTGCTATGCTTACCTTCGAAATGAAAAAAACATGGTTTGTGATAGGGACAATTGTGTTTATGTCTATTTGTGGTTATTTAAATATATTTACAAGTTAAAATGATGAATTTAAAGAAGTTGTTTTGTCTTTCGACCAGTTATGTGAAGATTCGAAACCGAGCGATATGTCAGCTCCATTCAGTTATCTCTTGTTATCTAACAGAGATTGCCCGCTTGCGCGCCACGTTTGATTTCTTTGTTCACCAACTGATTAACTGCGTTTGCTGAAACATTGCGATTTCTGCATTTCCTATAGATTACATGCATCAAGTTTGTCTCGGAGTTACTAAAAAGCTGCTGCTGTTCTGGGTAAAAGGACCGCGTGATGTTAAATTATCAGCAGATCAGATTAGCACAATAAGTGATAAGTTGAATGAAATTGGGTGATGGAGGTTTCGTCACACTACAGTTTCGTCATACTTATTTTGTGTACGGGGGGAGTGGAGGTTTCGTCACACTGATATATAGTAGTGTATTATACATGGTATTGACATTGAATAAGATTTTTTGTTATGTGAATAAATAAATTGAAATATATTGGAGTTTTTGTGTTATTTTTTTGAGTGTGATTGAATAGAGTATCATAACAAAATATGGTTTTAATGGTCAATATAATTAAAATGAATTATGTATGCTTGACATGTACAGGTTTTATTATTTATATTAATTATATGTGACTTTGTAAAGCATGGAAATAAATAATATTATAAAAAAAATACTAAAATTATAAATGTTGTTGATTTTTCTTATGCTTATAAATATACATAAAATAACATATTAACCGCATTCCAATGATTAACTTGATAGTACAAACACATTAATTAGCGCCTTGCAAACAATCAATTAGCGACACGCGCCATTAATTGTCAATTCATAAACAACTTGATAGTACAAACACATTAATTAGCGCCTTGCAAACAATCAATTAGCGACACGCGCCTTTAATTGTCAATTAATAAACAACTCAATTATCTTTAATTGGCAGCGTGGATTATACAAACAAACTGTGTATTTAAACAGATAGAGTAAATATTGTCAATTGAACAAGAAGTATATAATAGGTGAGTTGTTCATTGCAACCACAAATCCAATCATGGCTTCCGAATATCCATGCGTACACTGTAAACGGAACGTGAATGATGATGAACGTGCAATATCATGTGATCACTGTGAAAGATGGCAGCATCTGTCTTGTGAGACAGGTATCAGTCTGCGACAATATCGTAAAATGATGAAAGGTGAAGTCGTAGAGTGGAAGTGCAGCGAATGCAGCCGACCAGTGGAAACCGAAGACCTACCAGAGGTACCGGAGGTATCGGAGAGTCAAGCTGACAGTTCACACATGTCAGAACTCTCTGTCGATTCACGAAGAGACGAAGTCGAAGATCGGTCCTTCAATATAACTGGCCGGGACATTGTACAGCCGAATGTGCCACTAGGCCAATCAATACGGGAACGTCCTCTGGATGCTGTGATACCAGAAGACAGACCCGTTACGTATGAAATAATAAGTGGCGGAAGTAAACGAGGCGGCAACAAGCTGGTCAGCAGCGATGGATATTCATACACTGCTAGGGTATGTACGATGTAAATAATAAGCAGCAATACCAAGAAAACAACAACCACAGTAATAATAACAATAATAATATAATAATAATAATAGTAGTAATAATAATAAATAATAATAATAAATAATAATAATTGTATATTTATATATAAAAGTAATAATTTAACATTATTTGTCTTATTATTTCAGCGTAGCAATGGAGCACGGACCTACTGGACATGCAGCATCCGGAGCAAGAACATGAAATGCAACGCCAATGTGAAGCAGTTCGGTGACATGTTCACAGCGTCGTTGGGTGGTCACACCCATCCCGCGAATCCTGGCGTTCCGAAACAAGTGAAGGCTCTTGCCCATGTTAAGGACAGGTCCAAGAAGAACGTGTTCCAGCCAGCGGCGAGTATAGTGGAGTAGGTCCTAAAGGAGCTTGTAACGGAAGACGACGTCAATCTGCCGAAACCGGCGAACCTTATCAGAGCTGCCAACCTCTTCCGATAACACATGCGACCCAAAGACCCAACCGATTTGAACTTTGAGGTAATAATACTAAATCATTATTACGTATTACATAATAATAATAATAATAATAACAACAACATAACATGATCGCTTTCTTTATTTACTTATCGATAATTTTATATTGTAGGTCGACGTCGACTTCATCGGCGAAGACTTCTTGGTGGAAGACGTGCGGGTGGGCGATCAACGCCACATCATCTTCGGGACTGCCAATCAACTCCATCAACTAAAGGAAGCCCGGAGATGGTTCCTCCACGGAACGTTTAAGCTGGTTAAAAATCCATTTTACCTGCTTTTCACCATCCACGCCTTTGTAAAAAAAGGCGAGGACACCAAACAAGTACCGCTGGTGTACGTACTGATGTCGAGGAGATCGAAGGAGGACTACATCCAGGTGCTGTCACGCATCCACCAACGCCTTGAAAATCCGCTGGTAGAGTGGTTCATGCTGGATTTTGAAGCAGGTAATTGTTTTACCATTGTATTCCTTGAAATTTGAATAATCCTCTTTCAATATTTTTATCGAACTTAGAATATCTATTTTTACATTATATATTTTATCGAACTTTTATTAATGTAAACTTTACTTTTTTCTTTCTTTTTTTTCAGCTGCGTGGCAGGCGATTCGACAGCTGTACCCAAGATCGACAGTCAAAGGCTGTGTATTCCATTGGAATCAACGTGTGTACAGGAAGGTAGTGAACGAGGGTCTCGCAACAGCTTATGCGGCAAAGGGCGACAAGTTCCTCTTCTTGAGGAAACTCATGTCCTTGCCGTATCTGCCAAGTGAGCACATCGTTCCTGCCTTCGATCAGTTGATGATACAGGCTGAAGAGGTACTACTATACTTGTGTATATTACTTATTTTATTTACTCATATGATTTAATTATAGTTATATGATTTAATTATATTAATAACTTAAACATAACGTAACAAAAATGTATTATGTGTACTTGCTTATGACATAAAATTATTGGTTAAATTTCAGGTTGGTGGTCCTCTTCTGAATGTTGTCCAGTACATGGAGCGCACGTGGATCCGGGGATCAATGTGGCAGCCGGAGCATTGGAGCGTGTACCGACAAACTGTGAGAACTAACAACGATGTTGAAGGTATTATTATTATTATTATTATTATTATTATTATTAATTTATTATTATTATTATAACCAGACAAATAACAACATAATTTTTATTCTTTGATTATTTATTTTCGTAACATAATAAACAAAATTTTCACAACCTTTGTTAATTATTTCAGGCTGGCATCGAAGAATAAACACAAGGGCAGGGCGTGCCGACCTAGGCTTTTATATGCTTGTCCCCCTTCTACGCCGTGAGGCGGAGACGGTGGACTTGACAATCCGCCTTGTGTCGGAGCACGCCCTAACCCGTGTTCACAGGAAGAAGTACAAGGAAATCCACGGAAGATTGTTCGACACCTGGGACAAGTACGAGGACGACGAGATCACGACCACACAACTACTGAGGACATGCAGCCACATCACGGGACTTGGACCAGATTCGACGCACGACCCGATCCACGATGAAGACGTCTAAAAAGGAATATCAAGAATATAACAAATGTGTAACGTGTGTGTACTATAGACTGCTGGTTGTGAACAGTGTGATGTAATGTATCTGTTTTGTATTGTATTATTTATTGTATTTGAAATGTTTCCTTTGTATATATTGTATATATTGTATGTGTTTGTGTCACTATCTTTTTTATTATATGTAAATATTATTAATGTATTGTGTAATGTAATATTTTACTAAATGGATTTTTGGATGTCCGTATCAATAATGAATGTTTGATATGCAAAATGTAAATATTTTTGTTGAATTTCAAACTAAAGGTGCTAAAGTTTCCCAATATTATTCACACCTATACGGTGTATGCTATATATTACTATTGTGACGAACCCTCTACCCGTTTTATACACAAAATTAAGTGTGACGAAACTGCAGTGTGACGAAACCTCCATAATTCATGAAATTAAGCCGTTTATACCACATGTATTTGCACGAAAACCTCGAAGTTTGCACGAAGTTGAACGTTGGAAAGCTACAGAATTTCGTCAGTTTATTTTATATACTGGTAAACTTGTTTTGAAAGACATCTCAGTTCAGATCAATATCTTCATTTTCTCACCTTAAATGTGGCAATCTCAATTTTGGCTTGTCCCGGCCTTGTACCTCAGTACAAAAATTACGCAAGTGAACTTTTGGAATATTTTGTGACCAATGGAAATATTCTCTATGGGGAAGAGTTTTTGGTGTACAATGTTCATACACTGTTTTATTTGGCAAAAACTGTAGAAAGTTTTAAGTCTCTTGATGATTGCAGTGCATTCCCCTTTGAAAGCTACATGCAAATTTTAAAACAGTATGTTCGATCGGGCAGAAAACCACTTGTGCAAATTGTCAAACGATTATTGGAAAAACAAAATGTTGAATTGTCAAAGAAGAACAGAATAAAATTGTATGCCGAATCGACACCAGACTTGGCAGTATATTTAAAAGACCATGTGACTCCAGACTTATTGGTGCATATGAAGGTCTAAAAAGACCTTCTGAAAATAAAATTTTGTCAAGAAGAGACTTGGATATACAGGCAATTATGATCGACAGAGATGACCAACACCTCCTGATAATGGCTATCCTGCATGAATTCTAACCAAAGTTTGTTCCTATTTTTGCTTATATTGTTTTAACTTTTGGATGTTAGTTATAACTTGGTTTAAATTTAAAGCTAGTAAGTACTAAGCATTAATATGTATGTTATGTTGCTTTTTTGCATGCTAATGTTCTGGTACTCAAAAAACTCAAATTTTCAACTGATTGAATTCAATATTTTGTTATAAAATGAACAATCATAAAAATATTATTGCAGATTCAGTCATGTCTAAGCCATTTGCAGTGGTGGAATTCATCCAGGAGCAGACCGTAGCAGTGGTTCTTGACAGTTGGATCGAACACAGTAAGAAGGTAATTACTAGAGTAAAGAAAATTCTATTCACACCTTATTATTATTTCTTATCAATGAGTGTTCAGTGTACATTGACCTTGTCAACGTATTTGTGCTAAAAAGAAACCAACAAGTTATAGTAAAAGATGTTAAACAATTTTCAGGATAAGACGGTTTATGCATATTAGCCCACAAATGTTGGCAACATCGCAAAGTAACTGCAGAAAGGTAAGCTGTCAGACAGAGATCGATGGTCACGGGCCGAGGTCAGAATCTTGTCGTTTGCAGGTATTTAATCTTTCTATTTACCCCATTTATGAAAAATTGATTTGCTTTAAAATAAATTATTGAAAAATATGTTTTTGATTTGAATATTTCTTTTTTTCTTCACTTACTGATTATGATCCGTTGATTTTTTATCAGAGACATTAATCAAGGCCAACCTCAGGGCCAAGCGTGCAGAAGATACGTCAAATGTGGAAAGTGACTACGGCTGTTCCATGCGAGAAAAGAAGAAACCAAGCAAATACTCGTCAGATTCGTCTGTTGGTACATATTTGTATTTCAAGTGGTATTAACAGCATTAGAAGAAATTGTCTCGAGGTTACTTTGTACATTGTGTTATTTATAAATGACACAGCAATTACAGTATAACATATGTTAGTAACATAATATGAATTATTGAGAACAATTTTCTGACAATGAAACAATTGACATCCGTCATTTAAAACAATAGTCTGTTTTGTCTGACACAAGTTAATGTGTGTGTGTTTGTTCAATATTTTGTTTGATAACTTGTAGAAGATGTACCATCTCGTCCCAAGAAAAAGCATCCCAGCCCACAGAAGCAAGTGTTGACCACCCTTCCATCGTTGACCACCGATATTCTCCGATGAAGTCTCAAAGTTCAACTCCTGGATATTCCGCAGCAACTCCTCGATATTCGCCAGAGAAGTCTACGTATGTTCCACCACCAGTCTCTGGATGTGAGACTCCTGCGACGTTGACTTCAACACCGCATAGCAGTAGACGCTTGCTCGCAGAAGGCAAGTGACAATAACATAACTTTTCTTGCAACTCATTAAATATTGAGTGTTTTTATTTCATTTATCTGTTTTCAATTATGTCTTTAATTGAGAGTATTTTTATACCTTTCCTTTTAACTGTTTCCAATAATGTATTCATATTGCTATAGAACTTCTACTGTGTTTAATTCTTTGTTTGCTTGCACTTCTATTTAACTTAACATGGACCATTTAATCCTCATTTGATCATTTTCATAACAACACTTTCAGTGGCATCCCGTTCAGACCAAGATTCAGGACATCAGGCACAGGGAGGCAAGACCACGGCAACAAGTGGGGAAGGTCTGTATACACAACAAATTCAAATTCCTTTTCGTATAAAAATGTTTTATTTGATGTACACAATACTTCTGATAAATAAACGGGATATAACATGTTAAGTGAACTTAATTAATGGAGCTACATGTACTCAAAAACATATCTTTTTAAGTGATATTTTTGAATGGAAACGCAGCATAAATGTCCTTCTGTAGGCTGTAAATGTTGATTTAAACATAACATTGTTATATTACAATGTTTATTGCAACATGTATTTTTTATGTAGCATTCAATAGAATGGTGCTGCTGCGGCTCAATACTCTACAAGAGCAGCAGCAGGAAATGCTGGGTCTGCTGCGTGGTCTTGCGGCAGCCGGGGCAGCCAAAACAAACCAGCCGGGCAACTTTGAGGATATACTTCCTGGTCCTGTGGACACGATGGAGGAGATGGACGAGCTGAACAAAAAATTAAAGGAAAGCAGAGAGCTCCATCTAAATCTAGTAAGTAGAATTTTTTATTGTATTAAAGCGTGGTTCTAGTTAATTGCAATTTGTAACACATGACATTGATGATGTTATATCAGCTGGGTTTTTTTTTCAATGAATTCCGGTAATTCAATTCAGTATAAATATTTTACAGTTGTTTCTTTATTTTGAAAATATTTGGCTACTGTCTAAAATTGTTATTATGTTAATGATTTTCAATTTGTTCATTATTGTTAGTTAAAATATTGATAAATGAGTTTCTTTAACTCTCTGAACAGTCTAGATTCCTGGCAACGTTTGGAGGAAAAGATTCCGGATCCAGGGTCTGAGTGATGATGAGGGCTGTGGCCACAAATGGCGTGTGGTAAATGTTTAGCCTCAAGGGCAAAAAGAAGAAGGCGCCGCTGGTAAAGCTACCAGTTTGGCATGCCATACAAGGTATGTTATGTTTAACTTCATGAAGAAATATATTTGCTAGGAATTGTACAACCTGATACTGATAAAATATTTGCTTTATATACTTGGCATTGCCTTTATTTTGTAATTATTTCTCGGCATTTATATATACGTATACTGCAGAGGTAAATGTTTATATCAAAAAAGTTGAAAAATCGTCACAAAATAATTTTTGTATGTTTCTTGTTTAGATGCCCTGCTGCAGGACAGGGTAATGACCAGAACGGAGATTGAGTTTCCTGTTATGGAATTCCTCAAATACACACCTCATAGACAGGGCAGTTCGAAAAAGGTATCACTGTTGCTCTTATAACCAGTTTTATAATTTTATGTAGTTTATATGATTAAGCTAAATTTTTTCTTTAGAATGCTATTTTTTGAAAACAAATAGTGCTGAAATTTTCTTCATTTGTTTTGGAATGCAGTTTTTGTGAATGTCCTGATGGGTTAATTGCAGTATTTGGCAAATTGCCTCCCCGATGGTGTTTCTGAAATCATACACCTGCTATATATGTAATTGTAACCTCTGTTATGAAAGATCTGTTATTAAAGTATTAATTGAACCATTTTTGTCTTATAGTTGAGTTTTACTCCGTTAACTATGTAAAGTTGCATGAACTCAGCAGAATGGAAATATTTCTCTAGTAACAGTGCTTTGTTAACAAATTGTATGTAAAAGATGTAAAAGAGGATCTGCACCTAATGTAACTGTTCTGTTCTGTGTTTGAAAAGGTAAATATAGAACCGTTGGTTATTGTATATTTCTAGGAAACCCGGGAAGAGCGGGAAGTGTCACCCACAGATCGCGATCAGGATTCAAGTTGAAAACCTGTTCCAGCAGAAGAAACCAGAATCCAACCCAAAATACATCTTTATGTATATATTTGTGTATATATAAACTTTTGTATGTATAAATATGTATATTGTTTCAAACTGTTTGTTATTCTAAAATTCAACCAAAAATGCAAACATTTTAAACATTCTTATTTACTTTGTTTAACATCATTATAATTCATATTAATATAACTTATTAAAGCAACATTTTAAAAAAGACGGCAGTGTAAAGATTGTAAACGGTTTTTGTTAGATTTCCCATATTTGGTTTAATTAAGTTAAATAATTGTAAATATTAAGTGTATATAGTTTCAGACTGTTTATTATTCAAGAGGTGGTCAAAAATGAAAGATTATGTAAAAAAAAAAAATGCATATCTTATGTTTATCTCTGCTTAAATGATATTTAAAATCGTATATGGTGTATTTGTGTTTTAAAAATAATGATTTTTATAACTACATGTATGCATTCAATTTATACCTAATGGGCTGTATCTTTTATAACTTCAACAATTTAACAGATTTAAAGATTGTTTCACACCCTGTACGGTTGAGCAAAGTAGAATCCCAATATCTTCGTTCAATTTAGTAAACTGAATGTTAACAAATAATTAATATCTATTTTTGTAATGTATTATATTTTTTGTAATGTTGAACATTCATGCAATAAACTGCAGCATAACCAATATGTGTTTTTTACCTCAAAAGAGAAGTTAGATTTAGGTTTGTATAAGGTTATATCGTAACGTTATTCCGCAACGTTTCGGGAACGTCAAACAAACAATACATTTTAACGTTAGGAGAACGTTGCATTGCAACGTTTGGTCTAACGTTTAGGGAACGTTATTAAAACGTTTTTGTGCTAGCTGGGAAGAACGTCTTTAATGTCGCTGATCGAAAGACTGAGTGACTATTCTTTTTTTTTGCTCGCATATCTCGTGCTTCGCGAATAAATCTAATGGAGCAAATCAAATTATTTTCGTCTGATCCATAACATTCAATCGGCAGAATTATTATTGATGGGATGAATGTATTAAATATGTTATAGAGAGAAATTGCTGTGCATAAATATATAAAACCGATTATTTATAATTATAGTAATTAATGTTAAAATCTGTAAAAACGAAACCATGCATAAACAATGGTTGCCTCTAATTTTATTTCCTTCATCCTGCAATCGTTTTCGCTCTCGAATCGATTCTACCTTTTAATATCACGGACATGTTTCCAAAAAAACAAAAAACGACACGCGTATGCTGACGTATTATTTTTCACACGAGCTTTTTAGATTTCCACATGTCTCATATATCTGATATTTCACATTCCTCTCCGTGTGATTCTTCAAGAACATGCATGACCTTAAACTTAATATTCCGACAAGAAAAAAAAATCATAAATTTCGATTTCTGAGAAACTCGCGGATAAATATTTTTCCAATACGTACGTGACCCTTTTGCAGTAACTTAAATCTTAGATATGAACACTTGGTTGCCGTGCGATAACCGTATACTTCGCTTGCGGCGACCATAAGGTGTCAGTTTCGTTCTTGTAGCGCCGGTACGTTTATCGCAGAGGGCTGTACGTGCAACGCAAAGAACCCGTACGTCTAGACCATTTCCAGTCACATAATCATATACTCTGACTAATATCGCACAAACGCATGACGATTGTTTCTCGATTCATATCAATGAGCAATCATAATCAAATCTCATTGCCATGTCCTCCTTCCCGTTCACATAAGTGACCAGTATCACCCAAACTCATTAACAGTTCCTTTTCTTTCACAAATGTGACCAATATCATCCAAGGACATGAATTTTTCCTTTCACATAGGTGACCAATATTTCCTTTCACAAAGGTGACCAATATCATCCAATCTCATTTCCTTTCACAAATTGACCAATATCATCCAATCTCATTTCCTTTCACCAAGGTGACCAATATCATCCAATCACATTTCCTTTCTCACAGGTGACCAATATCATCCAATCTCATTTCCTTTCACACAGGTGACCAATATCATCCAATCACATTTCCTTTCACACAGGTGACCAATATCATATAATATCACATTTCCTTTAACATAGGTGACCAATATCATCCAATCTCATTTCCTTTCACAAAGGTGACCAATATAATCCAATCACATTTCCTTTCACACAGGTGACCAATATCATCCAATCACATTTCCTTTCACATAGGTGACCAATATAATGACTTCTCATTACCATTAACTTTCCTTTCACACAGGTGACTGATATCATCCAACCTCATTTCCATTCACATAGGTGACCGATATCATCCAATCTCACTTCCTTTCACACAGGTGACCGATACCATCCTATCTCATTTTCTTACACATTGGTGACCACTATCATCAAATTAAATTTCCTTTCACATAGGTGACCAATATCATCTGATCATATTTCCTTTCACATAGGTGACCAATATCATCCAATCTCATTTCCTTTCACATAGGTGACTTATATCATCCAATCTCACTTCCTGTCACACAGGTGACCGATATCATCCAATCTCACCAATATCATCCAAAGACATAAATATTTCCTTTCAGATAGGTGACCAATATCATCTGACCTCATTTCCTTTCACATAGGTAACCACTATCATCCAATCTTATTCCTTTCACATAAGTGACCAATATTATCCAATATCATTCCCTTTCACATACGTGACCAGTATCGCCCAACCTCCTTTCCTTCCGCACAGATAACCATTATTATCTAACCTCATTTCCTTTCAAATAATTGACCAATATCATCCGACCTCATTTTCTTTCACATGTGATCAATATCATCCAATCTCATTTCCTTTCACATAAGTGACCAATATCATCCAATCTCATTTCCTTTCACATAGGTGACCAATATCATCCAACCTCATTTCCGTTGACATGTGTGACCAATATCATCAACCTCATTTCTTTTCACATAAGTGACCAATATCATCTTATTTCATTTCACATAGGTGACCACTATTATCCAATCTAATTTCCTTTCACATAGGTGACCAATATCACCCAACCTCCTTTCCTTTCACATAGGTTACCGCTACCATCCAATCTCATTTCCTTGCACATTCCCTTAAATGATCAACATCATGCAATTTCATGAACATTTCCTTTCACACATTTTTTAATTTTAAGCCATAGTTTCCCACGTTTTCAACATTTTGTGCAAACACAGATTTCATATTACCAGTAATTAAATTCAAAAAAGACGTCTGGAAAAAAACTGGACCCGTGACTTGGAAATGTCTCAATCTCAAACTTAGTCTCAACCAAAAATACTCGCCAATGAAATTCAAGGTTGATATGTTACACCCATTTTCATTGGTCAGTATGTTTAGATCTTTCATAGTCGTTAATAAGGACTGGTTTTTTCCCATTTAGAGCATGATTCATTAAGTCACACACCAAGTAACTGATAAATGATTTATTGAATGGTAAACATAAAATAATTGTTAGAAAACAATTGCATTTTCATAATATAAATCAACATGTCAAAATATTATTTCAATATTCATAATATATTAAAGTAATATAATTTCACTTGATAGAATGATATTTTCATTCAGATACAAGTTCGTTAATTTTACCTTTGCTTGTATCTTGTATGCCTATCATTTGTACAAGTTCGTTAATTTTACCTTTCTTGTATCTTGTATGCCTATCATTTGTACAAATTCGTTAATTTTACCTTTGCTTGTATCTTGTATGCCTATCATTTGTACAAGTTCGTTAATTTTACCTTTCTTGTATCTTGTATGCCTATCATTTGTACAAGTTCGTTAATTTTACCTTTCTTGTATCTTGTATGCCTATCATTTGTACAAGTTCGTTAATTTTACCTTTCTTGTATCTTGTATACCAATCATTTGTACAAGTTCGTTAATTTTACCTTTCTTTTATCTTGTATGCCTATCATTTGTACAAGTTCGTTAATTTTACCTTTCTTGTATCTGGTATGCCTATCATTTGTACAAGTTCGTTAATTTTACCTTTCTTGTATCTTGTATGCCAATCATTTGTACAAGTTCGTTAATTTTACCTTTCTTGTATCTTGTATGCCAATCATTTGCGGCTGATTACAGATCAACAAGCTGTTTTCAAAAATTATCATAAACGTTCAATACTTTCTGTTATGGAGTTAGCTTACAGTATTCTAACTTTCTTGTATAAGAATCATTGGTGATTAACTGGATGCTGCAGATTTGATAGAAAACATGTTTTTACAATAATTCGGGCATAAACACGAGCAATTATTTATAACAATGTATTATACATAAAACAAGCAAAAGTTACATTTTCCATTGTTCATCAAGTAAACAAAATACCCAAAATGCTTAAATAAATTTGAAAACTATGGAATGTCAGAAAATACAAAAAAAAGTGTACATAAACAAATCTCCAAAACCATAAGTTAAACAAACATTTTAAGTAAAAGTTACATCCAAATAAACTAATATTCCATATAGATCTACTAGTATTTACCTTCAACCGAGGTTAACGACGAAACAAATATGGTAAATAAAATAAAATAACTAAACAAAGTTAATATGTTATCCATGACCCTAGTTTCAACACCCTTCAGTTATATTTCATCACATTTTTTTAACGTTAATGTTATTGCACGTCTAATTACAAAATTAACACTAAATAACTAACACAAATCAATGATAGTACACGTTTCTGTCTATTAATTTTTATGTGGAAGAAAATAATAACAGTTATATTTCTATCAAAAGTGGATACTGTATCACATGACAATTTCAGTAAAATATTTTTACTGATTTTTAAGTAATTAGATTTCAAAACAGTTTGTAAATACTAGAATAATATTTTCTGCTGAGAGGGAATGAAACTGTTGATATTTATAAGATAACCCTCCAAATTGGTGGACAATTTTTACTACTCGTATACTTCATGCTGTTAAAAATATAATGTCAATGAAATATGATAACCTTTAATAGAAAGCAACATCACATACACGTATATAAGTCATATCGGTTAATTAAGAATTCATATTCCAGATATATATATATGAAAAATAAAGACATGACAGCCTTTGATAATAAGCATAATAGCATATATTTGGGCTGGTATCGATTAAAGACTAGGTAAAAAATAAAGAAAAATCTGACAAGGAAATGCATTGTTGAAAGATAATGAAACACAAGTTACAATATAATACCAAGTGTATTAATATTTAGTTGGCATTTGCCATGCATAGTGTTGCATAGGATAGTGTTTTAAGCATTGATTTTGACTTATTTTCAACATCAGAATTACATAAGAATCTTAATAGATAAAGGCCCCAGTGTATATGCGGACAGTATGACCATGGTCTGCTATATAAATATGAAAGCTGCCCCGCATTGTACTTGGGACAGCATTTGAAAGGTCGTTAAAACATAGACATTACTACAAAGAACGTTTCCTGTTTTTCTATTGTGTAAACACAATGACACTTCTGGCCCCGTATTCACAATGGTCCTTAGGGAAAACCTCAGAAAATTCCTTAAATTTATAAAATTCCTTAAGTCTCTTGCTGTTTAATGTATAGACATTTTTACATTAAAATGTTTTAAAGTAGTAAATATTGCTAAGATATTCACTACTTGAATCAAAGGTAGGGGGGGGGGAATGGCCGTAGAAATAATTTCATGACCAATGCCCACACAAGTGTATGTGGCCGGGCTGGGGTTCGAACTCACGATCCCCAGATTGACAGTCCAGCGCTCTACCAACTGAGCTAGCCGGGCCCGCACAAAAAACAATGAAAGTGGTAGCTGACAGGTTTTTACGAGAAACTGTGGCATAACTGGGACTATATTACATGTTTTACAAAGTCATCGGACTTACTTTGAAGCTCAAACTAGCATCTACAAATCTAGGTTACGCAATATCGTAAGCTTTTGATTTCAGCTCAAATGAGAGACATGAGTTGACACTGATGTCACGAACTCACTAAAGTCGAAGTTCCAGATATGTCGAAGTGGAAAATAATTCCAGACTTTCTTCCTTCTTTGTTTATATTAAATAAATACGGTTATCTCGAAGTTTTAACTCCAAGACGTATCGAGCCACGACCTAGTTTGTCACACCTTGCAAACATCTGGTTTTTTTTACTTTTTATAATAGTATAATGTGCAAATATAGGAACCCAAGTTATATCACGATTTATTGAATTTCTAGACTTAATACTTCTAAAATTTCTATATTCAACTGTGCTAAACTTCAGATAGTTTGAAGTCATTTGTAAACTTCAGACAAATTCTATATAACGCAGTTAGCTGTATCTGAAATCTCTTTAAATGTAGTATAATACTGTCTTGCGAAAAAAAGTAGGCAAATCAAACACTATATTATAAATTAATCACCATATATTTGGATTTAATTGGGAGAAAATTTAAGCAGAACCGTTGATGAACAACACATAAGCATTCCATATTGTTTTTGACTGTACAGTCAAAAACTCCAATACACTGAGTCACCAGTGTTTTAGGTCACAAAGTACCAACAGAATAAGCAAATCTGGATCAGAATATTTCCCAATAAATTAGTGTTTTTATTCATATATTTAATGTTTTCTAAGCTTATTTCAAGTCTTATTGTTGTTTAAGATTCCTTCAGAAGGCAATACCAGTAGTTACAATGAAAAAAACAACATACTTTAAAGGAACTATGTCAACGAAAAATTGGCTTCCGATTGCACTACAAATGATATTATTTGATAGAAATGCACTTGACTAAGACATGTGCATAAAATAAATAAAAATAATATAATACACAATACGATATTTGCTAAAAACAAATAAGCAAAAAAGCCTGAAAAAATTAAAACCCCAAGCGGATATCAAACTCACGACTTAGGAGCCATAAGCGTAAATGACAGTAGACAGCGCTTTAACCAACTGCGCTATCAGGCTTGACAATGAGTCGTTTATAAACTATGGTGATACAAAATTCTCACAATTCTGACGTCAAAATGTAAACAGGAAAAGGGCCAAACAAACACAACCCATATTATAATTTGATTTTTATCTTAGAATGCGTACACTCTTTTCCCATCATATATACCCTGTTTTAACCGTTAATATATGCCAGTATTATTATCTCAATTTCATTTTTTTTTTAAGATATTGCCCCCTTGAGGCCCTTTTCGATGACATAGTCCCGTAAGCATGTTAAGTTTCTCTATTTTTGACAACAAGATAAGCATTATTAAATAGAAATGCTTAAAAAATCCAATCAGATAATCAATTATATTTTTAAGATCACTGAAAAATAGTGAGAATGCATCCTCCAGAATTTCCCGAAAAGTATACTATACTTAGCATGACAACCATAAAATGTAATATTTTCTATCATATGTTACAATTTCGTAGTACAATAAGTTATTTTTCATCTCTCTGCTACAGTTTCATCTCTAGCAGAATCTTTGATAGACTAGTTGCGGAATTATACTAGAAATGTATACTAGAACAATTTCATAAGTTATTGTTGCTATAGCATAACAACAATAAAAAAAATATATAATCTGACACGAGTGGTAATTTCATACCATAATTTATTAAACGAGTTCAGGAATTTTGTTCGTAAGCGAGCCTTTGGCGAGCTTACTAACGAATTTCCTGGACGAGTTTAATAAAATATGGTATGAAATGACGAGTGTCAGATCTTTTTTATCACATGCTTTTAAACGAAATAAAACCCTTCTAATTTTACCAAAATAAGTTGGTAAATTCTCAAAGTTGTGTACTTACGTGATGTCATTTCATGTTGATGGCGTCATTTCGCCAAACTAACGTCATGCGATTGGTCAGTCAAAGAATACGTAGCCAATGAAAACCCTCAAAATGTTATCTTACACATGTGTAAGATATAAATATTCGTAATGGTTGTATTACACGGGAAACAAGGTATAGCATGTGATAAATTAATGTTATCTATGATATGTAACAATTTCTAATATTTTTTTGTCATCTCTCTCCTACAGTTTAGTATCAAGTAAAATCTTTTGCTGATGGCCAATTAATACTGATAATGAATCTATAGCATAACAACCATGAAATTTAAAGTTATCTATGATATGTAACACTTTCATAGTAGTTATTTTTCATCTCTAGGCTACAGTTTCTACTCATGCACTGTTTATTATGGTTGTGAAATTATAATAGAAATGTGTACTGTAACAAGGTCATAAGTTATTTTTCCATCAAGTACCGTTATTAACTAGTGTTTTATCCAGGAAGGCAGAGGGGCATGGCGCGGCATTTCAGCGCGCTGTGTCCTTTTATAGGGCACATGTGTTTCAGTGTATTGACTGTGGGTATCATATTTATATATACAAATTTATTTAAATAAACAACAACATAAAAGCATGTTGTCATACTATTGTACAAACTACAAGATTTGCACACGCAATATTCAATATTCACACGGATTAAACTAACAAGAAAAACATATTGTTTGTTGTATATCTGCCGAACGCGTTCATTTTATGTTATTCTTTGTATAACGTAAGTAGTACGCGGCGTGTTTTAATATAAACTTGATTGTCCGTAACGTACGGAGAAATTCGGGAAGCAAGTTCTGTGGATCACACAATTATATTCTTAGTAATTAAAGATCGATACTTTATATTTACAAACAAATTAATTACTTTACTTAATTAGCGATCTTTTGGGTGTTTATCATAAAATGGAGACATTGTATCGCCGATAAATACACCATATCGACCGCTATGTCCGGGTTGACAATAACCTTACATAGGAACCATTGTCTGGGCTGTCAAAATATTCTAGGAACCAATGTCCGGGCTATCAAAATTATTTAGAAACAAGTGTCCGGGGTGTCATAACCACGTAGGAACCATTGTCCGCTTATGTAAAAAAAAATAGAGTAGCAACGAATGTCCGTAAGAACCGATGTACGGATACCAGTGTTGACAGTTAAGTCATATTTGACAGGCATACCAATATACAACTTGGTTCCTCAAGTCTCTAGACACAGAACCCAACTACCGGTATTTGACCCGAAGTTAAGGTACTAAAGGTTTCGTCAATCAAGTACATTTAAATAAAAAAAATAATGTATCACCTAATATATATTAGTTTCTACACATACGTACTATAAGTCCATTTTCAGGTGTTAATATTACATGTTCGCAGTGCTAAACGTATTTGTCAATTGAAATAATGAATCATATTAATTAAAAAATCAATCCATAACGAACACCGATAGTGAGAGGGGGAATGTCCAATCTACGAGTTGACGTTGCATCATTATGTTAATCGTATACGCATCATCAAGAACCAAGCTTACAATCATTAGTACAGTAATCGCTTAAATCAAATCGCTTAGAAACGTGTGTCGGCAATAAATCGAGCACAGTTATCGATTGAATCAAATCGATTAGAAATTCATGTGTGCAATAAATCGAGCACAGTCAGTGCGATAAAAACAGAAAACAGTGGGTGCCCTTTTTTCAGACATAGGGCCGATAAAAGTGGTCAAGAGGCAAATAAGATCGTTATTGATTAGGGCGAGTGGCGGCTTTTGCCTTTGAAAAGGGCAAAGTGGCGCTTCAAAAAAGGGGCATGGCGCCGCGCCGCGCAAAAATGGCCTGGATAAAACACTAACTTATACGAAACTATAGTATAAAAAATGTCAACCACAACATATAAAGTTTTCTATGATATGTAACAATTTCATTTTTCATCTATCATTTTTCATCTATCGGCTACAGTTTCGTATTGTGTAAAACACCTTTAATTATTTTGTTGTATATGAATCTATAGCAAGTCAACCATAAATTGTTATGTTTTCTATGATATGTAAAATTTTTTTAGAACTTATTTTCCATTTGTGTGCTACAGTTTCGTATCACGCACAGTCTGTCGTGGTCGGGGGATGACAGCGTTCTCAACAATCGTCTGTTCATCGTCCGTCTGTGCCTTGGCGACTGCAAGGTGAATACATTGCACCCAGGGCTCGATGTCTTGTTGACCTTTGGCCTTGAAGACATAGTTTTGATCGGTGGTGAAGATTTCAAATGCTTTAGGAATGTCACGAATACCTTTCCGAACGGCTTTCACGCTTTGAATCTCGCGCACTGGCAAAGTTTCTTTTCTCTGCAAAAAGCAAACACGAATAGACGTTTCCAGGTTTTTGTCTCTGACATTTAAACTCCACCCTAGCTACTGTCAAATGATTTATTTCCATTAATCGATAATCAGAAACACATCACACGCTTTACCACCTGCTCTTTTGTGTAAAATTGATTTACCATTAAATACGTAATATTCAAAAACAATTATTGGATACAATTCTATGTTGATTTGCATGTGATTATCATTTGTGAAAACTGCTTTAGTCGTACCAAATACACCAATAGCAATGGCTTTCACACTTTGGATATACAGTCGATAGCCGATGGCTCGAAGTTGCAGGGACAGACAAAAAAATATCGAGACTTAGAAAATTCGAGCTAAACGGAGTTCAAGCATGTTTACGCGTATTGGCAGAAATTCGTCTGCCTTATTTTCAAATCTCCAATTGAAGAGTATTCAAGTAGAAATAAAGGTAATTAACAGACAACAAACATTTAATTATATATTGTATTAATGTTATTCAAAGTTTGTGAAAGCTGTGTAATCTATAATTGCGTTCTCTCACGTTGAACATTTGACCCTAATCAAACGCATCTAATCTATCAACGACTCGATGCGACTGAGGCGTTTTCAAGCCAAACAAACAATTAAATGTGTGAAACATTAACTTGGACAGTGGCAAACATTTCGGGCCATCATAAAATTCCTTTGTGAATTCGAGCCAAATGACAGAATATATTTAGCAACAAAATATCGGGCCCTCGAGGAAACTTCGCGCCTTCAAGAAATTTGAGACAAGCAAGTTTGAGGCATCGGGAGTCGATTGTAGTTTATTTGACATGGAATATAGTCGTTTAAGGTAGTCACACACTAATGAAATCGGGTAATATCGAATAAGTTCGTAACGTATCGGTGTCTTCCAGTATATTTCGGATAACCGTCGGACGATAATCGCAAACAGTTACATAACTGAACATAGTGTATTTTGTAAATAAACCATAAACTAAAACGAAACATTTATTTTTTGGTAAGCAACTTCAATTATTCGACAGAATCAACGTATATTCCTTTAATAAGCATAAATGTAAAATATTGCGCTTTGGCTTTGCGATTATCAAAATGGCGGCCCTTATTTTGATTGACCAGTTTCTGCATTCCAGTTTGCAACTGTTTTGCCATCTTGGTAAACTAGACCTAGAATAACCATAGCAAGAGGTGGCAACTGCTTTAGAGGATTTAAAGCAGCAGTCCAGAAATATGTTAATAAAATTGAAATTTGCATAAATCGTTTCTAATGGACATCTTACAGATCAAAATAAAAACGACTATTCAAAGTATTTCAGTTGGTACATATTTTGGATAGTGAAAGGTGCATAAATTTGTTAAAATACAATATTTTTAAGTGAAACCTTGTATAGTTTATCAATTTTAGGAACAAAAACTTTAACCACAAAGTCTATGTAAAAAGTGGGCTAACTCTGTCAAAATACAAAACAGAGTTATGGGTAATGTTGCCCCTGATACTAGAGTTGATGACAAAGGTTAGTTCCAACTTTCAAGTGAATAACTTATGTAGTTTTAAAGTTACAAAACTTTTGAATATAAACTTTAAACAGAAAATCTAAGTGAAAAGGGGGCATAACTCTGTCAAAATACAAAATAGAGTTATGGGTAATGTTGCCCCTGGTACTAGAGTTGATGATAAAGTTTAGTTCCAAGTTTCAAGTGAATAACCTATGTAGTTTTGAAGTTACAGAACTTTTGAATATAAACTTTAAACAGAAAATCTATGTGAAAAAGGGACATAAATCTATCAAAAGGTATATTCCAAGTTTCAAGTGAAAAGCTTTTGTAGTACTGAAGTTACAAAACTTGTGAATATTAACTTTAACTACAAAACAGAGTTATGGGGAATGATGCCATTGATACTGGAGTTGATGACAAAGGTTAGATCCAAGTTTCAAGTGAATAAACTTATGTAGTTTTGAACTTACAAAACTTTTGAATATAAACTTTAACCAGAAAATCTAAGTGAAAAACGGGCATAAATCTGTCAAAATACAAAACAGAGGTATGGAGAATGTTGCCCCTGACACTGGAGTTGACGACAAAGGTTAGTTCCAAGTTTCAAGTGAATAACTTATGTAGTTTAGAAGTTACAAAACTTTTGAATATAAACTTTAACCAGAAAATCTATGCGAAAAAGGGGCATAACTCTGTGAAATTACAAAACAGAGTTATACAGAATGTTGCCCTTTATACTGGAGTTAATGATAAAGGTTAGTTACAAGTTTCAAGTGAATAACTTATGTAGTTTTGAAGTTACAAAACTTTTGAATATAAACTTTAACCAGAAAATCTATGTGAAAAAGGGGCATAACTCTGTCAAAATACAAAACAGAGTGATGGGGAATGTTGCCCCTGACACTGGAGTTGATGACAAAGGTATATTCCAAGTTTCAAGTGAATAACCCAATGCCGGGGGTAGTAGGAAAGCTAACCTTCGAATAGTCGAGCATTGAAATCTGTAAAATAATAATGTTTTGGTAACTTTTTATCTTAAAACTATCTGTATGCGATTGCTGGTGATGCCTCTGGAGTAAATCAGCATGTACATTAGAGTACATTCCGTTCGTACCAAGCGTTTTCGAACATAAATATTATAATTTATAAAATGTCTTTCGTAAATAAGAAACAGTTTTCAGTGGAATTAACATCAGAAAAGTTCATTAGAACTAATGCCAATTTAAGATATATTGAATTTTATTCGATGGACTGCTGCTTTAAGTCTGCCAGCCTGAAATTCAACAGAAGGGCAAATGTCCAACATTTCTCTGGTTGAAAAAGAAACTGCGGTATCTGCTTAAAATTTCTATTATCAGATACAATAGTTTCACGCTCAGCTGTCTATACGTGACTTACAGAATCACTTTAACTGTAGGTGAACCTGGCTACCAGACAGTGTGATTCTACTATCAGATCAATAGTTTCACGCTCAACTGTCTATCTGTGACTTACAGAATCACTTTTACTGTAGGTGATCTGGCTACCAGACAGTGTGAAATAGCGCGTCTTCCAACGTTTCAGGAACTTCCAACGGCCCTTCTTCTCCTTTAACTGGCCCTAGAATGGAAGAGGAATATTGTGATGATGTGTTCATATAACAGATACACGTCTGTACTAGTGGCTTTGTTTATAATTCAACTGCTTTCTAACAACTGAACAGTAGCCAGTAACGAACATGTAACAATATTCAGTAGGCGGGGCTTATCATGCATTGCTGTCGTTTAACAGTATGACTGGCATATTGTAAATTCACAAAAAGGAACATGCCAGTGGAAAATGATGTCAAGTAATATTGGTGTAATAATCATTGCAATTGCAAGATTGTGAGTTTCATCCAACCACAGGGCATGTTCAAGCGTCCAAATAATATTGTTTTTGGTAGAATAATCATTGTTATTGCAAGGTTGTGAGTTCAAACCTTAATTGCCAGGTTGTAAGTTCAAACCTTAATTGCAAGAATGTGAGTTGAAACCTTAATTGCAAGGTTGTGAGTTCAAACCTTAATTGCAAGAATGTGATTTTAAACCTTAATTGCAAGATTGTGAGTTGAAACCTTAATTGCAAGAATGTGAGTTCAAACCTTAATTGCAAGATTGTGAGTTCGAACCAACCACAGGGAGTGTTTAAGCATCTGTATATTATGTACCAGAATAAAACTGTTTACCACTAATAAAACACTTTACATGAAACAGCCAGATACCAATGGAAATGTAATGATTTGAAGAAATTTACCAAAGTTTTTACGAAGGAGCTTACAGACAGTTCAGTGAATCTGGTGTCATATTTCAGAAACATCTTATCCTTAACAATAAAATTATATTTTTTCTTTAACTTTGTATTATGTGTGTGCATGACAAAGTACTAAGTGTTTATTAAATCTTAGTCATATTGTTTACTTGTGTTTCTTAACTGTAAAGTGATTCACAAATGTATTACTTTAAAAAAAAAAAATGAGCCTAAGTCAAAATATTGAATGATCAACGTAAGATATTTCAGGAATATAGCGCCAGGACAATACAGTATCTGGAGCTGTATTCCAAAAGTATTTTAAGTAAAATCTTATCCTTAACTTAAAAACCACTATACTTTCTCTTGAATGCTGTATTCCATGCGTATATGACTTTATGCTTAGTGTTTATTTGGGGCGCGTCATGGGAAAACCGGTCTTAATGCATGTGCGTAGTGTTGTACCGGATTAGCCTGTGCAGTAAACACAGGCTAATCCAGGACGGCACTTTCCGCTTTTATGGTATTTTCTGTTTCAAGGAAGTCTCTTCTAAACATAAATCCACTGTATGCGGAAAGTGCCGTCCTGGATAAGCACGGGACGACACTTACGCACATGCATTAAGTCTGGTTTTCCCACCACGGGCCTCATTTACAATCAGTTATGTTATTTACTCTTATTTACTTACCTCTGAAGGGATTCACAAATGCAGTTATAGACTTTCAAAACTATAACAGCTAAAACTTTCGACTGAAGTGAAAATATTTTACAATAAACATAGACGTTTGTTTGTTTGTTTTGTTGGGTTTTTTCGCCATTTTTAACAGTATTTCAGTCATATCACGGCGGTCAGTTAACCTACTCACACTTTTCCTGGGCAAGCTTAGCCGATCTAAGCGTTTTACCAGTACTAAGAGCACATACCTATGCCAGTAACTGACAACTGCCCTACTTGAATCGGAGGTAGGGGGAGAATGGCCGTAGAAATAATTTCTGGAATACAGCCCCAGGACATTAAAGCCTTGACATACAGCTATCACGGGGCTCCCGTCCGGCATCAACTGTGACAACTTCTCGGGGTGGTTGCACATGAAGCACGCCCAGTACTTCTTTGGGGCGTTGAATTCGAACACGTCGAAGTAGCGGACGCTGTGAAGCTCCTGCAGCAAGGCATCCTGGTCCTAGGACGGGGAAAACAGGGTCAACAAACAGACTTTGGCAAGTTTAAACTATCAGATACAAAGTAAAAATATATGTGTCTTATATCAGATTAAGAGGTTTCTGATAGCCTGCCAGGAGAGTAGTTAGGCCAAAATTATAGTATATGCAATGTAAAAGCATCAACATTATGTGACATTTTGAGTAATAATTACAAACTTTATAAACAGTTATTGAAGAAGATAAATAAAAAGTATATTTCAGACCAAATAGCACTCATTTCACTCAGATAGTGCCAAGCTCATTTTGACTCCACTATTTATGGTGTTCCTTATTTTTTACCCCATTCCCCTGCTAATCTATGTTATGATATATATGCACATGCATATTTTTCAGATCTAATAGATCTAACACTCCTTTCACAAAGATAACAAGAGTGCCATCGTTACAAAGATACACCCGACAAAGGAGCATTTTTAAGGGTAAAGATTCAACGACTAAAGAGACAAAATCCATCCATGCTTGACAAAGATATGCTCCGGACTAAGTGGTATGAATTGATTTCTTAAATTTGACCTTTGACCTTTAATTGTGACCTTGACCTTGGACATAGGGACCTGGTTCTTGCACGCGACATTCCGTCTCATCATGCTTATCACTTCTGCCAAGTTATTTGAAAATCCAACATTGCAAGACACAGTTATGCTCCAGACAAAGTGTTAAGGATCACTTTCCTGTATTTGACCTTTCACCTTAAATTCTGACCTTGACCTTGGACCTAGGATCCTGGTTCTTGCGCGCGACACTCCATCTCATCATGCTTACCACTTCTGCCAAGATATTAAAAAATCCAGATATGCTCCGGACAAAGCTGTAAGGATTGAATTCTTATATTTTGACCTTGACCTTGAATTCTGACCATGACCTTGGACTTAGGGACCTGGTTCTTGAGCGTGACACTCCGTCTCATCATGCTTGAAAATCCACCAATGCTTGACAAAGTTATGCTCCAGACAAAGATCTGGCCGCCCGCCCGCCAGCCCGCCTGCTTGGGCGTTCCCATAATACGACCGGTTTTTCAAACGGGCGTATAAACAGGATACATGTTTTCGATCATATAGTGCTTATAGTATGCCCAACCCCATTTTGAATACTTAATGGTGTTCCTTAATTTTTACCACATTCCCCACAACTTCGTATTACTATTTACTAGGATATGCATGCATGTATAGGTCAGTAAGCCTAATTATCAGGGGCGTAGCTTCCTGTAGGCGCTATAAGCACGTGCCTATAAATTTTTTCCAGAGAAGAAAAATTTAAATATGCCAAAAATGCAATGAAAACAAGAGGGGGGATGGGGGTGAGGGGATCTTTCTTGGCTGTGTTGATACTTCATTGTTTAATGAGTCGACTACGTCAATATGAAATAAATTTCATGTACACACACTTATTTTACAATTATTTTGTAGAATCGGGGTTTAGCTGAAGTTAGTTGTTTGTTACCACATACGAGTATAAACACTTCTGCCCAAATTATCGCTAACAGCATCATTTTGTAGATTCCGCCTATTGTACATATACATTTTTTTAACCCAAGCTACGCCCCTGATTATGCCTCTGGCTGCCTGAGACTCTACCTACCCTTGCAGTCGGGAATGAGGAGGTGACCAGGGTCAGGTAACCCCTGTTTCCCTTCTCCGGGTAGAGGGCGTCCCAGCATGCCTTCAGACTGCTCACGCTCAGGTCCTGCTGACTCAGCGCTGACTGGGACTGCGCCTGCGAAAACACAACAAACAGTCTGACTTGTTAGTAATTAAGGAAGAAGCACAAACAGTGTACCTTGTTATAAAAGAGCTCATAATTAAGTGTGTGTGTTTTTATTGTAATTTCGGGTTCATACATGAGATATGCGTTTGAACTAGTGGCTTTATTTATTATTCAACTGCTAATTAATAGGGTTGAGCATGAAACTGTTGTTATCTGTTTAAAATTAAAACCATAATGAGATACAATAGTTTATTTGATACTTTTCGGTGGTTTATAGGGAAATATCAGTGAAATAAAATTGGTAATTCTACTGTTTTAAAAAAGTAAAAATAAAATTGATAATTCACTGTTTTAAAACATTGACAATTACCACATTATTATTTGACCGGCAAGTCGGAAAATACCAAAATAACACGTTTAAGCATAAAAAACTCGTGAAAATATAACTTTCTATGATCACTTGTGAATTAAAATGGATATTCTACTGAAACCAACAAATATCCTCTATTTTACGCTAAATCCTTGTGCTGTATATAAACTTTCAAATTCGAAATCATTTTTAATGCACAAGAAATCAGTATGATCCATATAATATATATATTATATATATATAATATATTATGTGTACCTGCACGGCTAGAAACATGAGGTGGATCCAGGTCTTGGGAAGCTTGGTGTTGAGGACGAAGAACTGCTTCCCATAGAGACAGTGACCGCCCTGGATACCGCAGTGGAAGTTCAGACGCACGTAGTGCTTGTGACGACCATCTGAAATACACATAGAACTACCAGTAACGGGTGTAACAGTATTCTGTGAAGCAGGATTTCTCCATATTCCAAACACAAACGTAATGTATATTCTAAGATGATACTAATTTTTCTATAGACAAAAACCAAACTTATCGTTGTTAATCTACCCAATAAACAACACAAACAGAAGTCCCGAATCTGAGCAGAGCATAGTAAACAGTAGTTCCAATTACAATTGCAACAATATATTTCAAATCATGCTAGAATTCAAAACAAAATTCATATTGTCATTGTTCATTGGCCAATAAACAACTCTTTATTGTTCTGATTTGTGGCTATTAAACAACTTGGGCTAACACAATTGTAGTTTAATTCCTACACATCAGTACTCCAAATAGTTGTTTATTGGCCGATAAACAACGATAGATCAAAAATTATTTCTTAATTATATCCTCTAATACACTGAATTTTTACAATAATGTTTAAAGGAAACCACTGAAATTTAACTCATAAGAATCTACAATCAACTTCTTTCAAATCTAGAAATAAACCACAAGAAATGACCAATATATTGTTCTGTTTATTTATTAATATGGAAAGAAATCTACATAATTATGATTAATTTGAACAGGTAGACAGTGTTTTAAAATACATGAATTGATTTATTTTGCCAGTGCATGTTTTGATTTTCTATTCTTGTACTGCATGTTCACGCAGACAAGACATAATGTTTACTTGTCCTTGGTGTTATGTCCTGGTCTGGTATTTGTAAAGAATTGTTGTTAAAAATGATGAAATATCTTAAAATTCAGAACTTTAATATTGGATTTTTAGACAAAGAAATGCATTGCTTAAAGATTTTTGACAAAATTCTAAGAGTGCTGATATCAAGTGTTAGGCATGCAGGTGTTTCAAACCATGATGTTTCAAAACTCATATTCTAATTTTGACTTATTTTCATCTTACTTCAATAACAGCTTAAGAACCTTTATAAATATGGGCCCAGGACTTCAGGCCAGTGGGTTATTTATAGACTGCGTACCCACAATGCTGCACTTGGCAGGAAGAGGAATTCTCGCTGAAAGACTGTTGATGAATTTTCGTATCGTATCCATGTGCTTCTCACAGAACAGTTTGACGCCATCTCGCAAGGGTTCGGGCTGAAATATCAATAAAAGCAGAATAAAATAATTCAATACATAAACGACTGTTGAAGTACTTTCGTATTTACGGGTTTCTCATAGAACATTTTTTATGCCCTCTTGTAAAGTTTTGGCTTAAATAGCCACGTAAACAGTGCTAAATACAACTATATTATTTAGTATCAGCCCCATTCCTGTTTGTTTTTGAGGGTCTGCTATATTGATGGTAAGATGTTCTAATCCTCTCAACAAGAAATTATCTTTCAGTTATTTCAGCCTTTAATTATCAACAGCATGGTCAGTAAAACAGGCTACAACTTTTCCCATCAAACATCACAAATACCAAAGGAAACGAGTTTCCACCCATAATAAAGCTATGTAACATTGTTAATCACACATTTTTAATATTTTTACAGCCGGTACTCTGTAAATAGAATCATAGTTGAGTAAACAATGAAAATTTACACTGTTCATTAACTTCCAATAAACCTTGCTTGATTAAATAAATACCCATTTGCTTTATCCGAATTATTCTTGAAAACCAAATATGGTAACATTTAAATAAGTAAAATTGAAGGTCAACAACAGCAAAAAACCTAAATAAGTTCAGAGCCCATATTTAACTAACAACATTCAATTCCACCCAATAAATCCCACTAGAACCCCTGACGACAGTTGGTGCTATGGTTACACATACAGGAAGTCCGGAGCTGCTGTTCAAGGTCAGGGCGCTGTTGAGTGACGCCCGGTCGAGTGTGGAGGCAGGGCTTACTGGCCGGTCAGTCAGGGACCAGTTGTTGGAAATACTATTTCTGGAACAGAGAGGGAGAAGCTAGTATAAATGTGGCGCGTCGTGGGAAAACCGGACTTAATGCATGTGCGTAGTGTCGTCCCGGATTAGCCTGTGCAGTCCGCACAGGCTAATCCAGGACGGCACTTTCCGCCTACAGTGAATTTATGTTTAGAAGAGCCTTCCTTGAAACAGAAAATACCACAAAAGTGGAAAGTGCCATCCCGGATTAGCCTGTGCAGACTGCACAGGCTAATCCGGGACGACACTTTACGCACATGCATTAAGTCCGGTTTTCCCACGACGCCCCTAAAATGCAGTTCACTTTATTTCAGGGTTGATCAATGTTGATTTCTAGATATTACTTGTATTTTTAAGATTTTTTTATTTTTTTATTTTATTTTTATTTTTAGGAATATAGTAACTGTGCATTGATTAAAGTAAAGTACTATACCATTTTTCTTACTGAAATAATAATGACTCTTTTATACAATTGAATACCTTTGCAATGCAATTGATGTTTGTACTAAAAAATATAGAAACTGAAACAATCATCAAACCGGAAGAAGTATATCAGTCAAGGTTAACATAAGAATGAGATTTCACTTAAAATAAGCAAAAATTGTCTAAATAATTGGACAATTCTAAGCAAATAGTTCAAACTATGTTTCAGAGCAACTGATAAGGAATTTGCCAGAATGAGTATCCGGTATATTTTAAAAATAATTGAATACTGAGGGATTTAAATCAGTACTTATAATTATGTTATGCTAATTAACATAATTAATTGTTGGAAAGACTGTAAGAATACATTGCATCAATAACTGGGTATATGCCACATTAAACAAACTTTGAAATATATATTTGTGTAATGTTATTATGATGTTGGAGGGTTATGACACTTTAAGGTTTTTCATGCCTGGAAGATTTGGACAAGCTCTGCTGGCTAGACCGAGCACTGTTTGGCTGCTGTTGCCTCACGCCCACAACGTTGCTAGGATACGCTGGATTGCCAACTGTGATAATGGTGACCGTGCCTTCTGTCTGGCTGGAAACTGACCTCATCTCTTTTTGGCCTGAACTATTGAGAGAAAGAAGCAGTTTTTGTATATATAATGTAATAAAATCTTGCATCACCTACTTATAATAGGTATAGGTACTTAATAGGTCTTAAGAACAGTGAAACTTAATACAAAGGTCATCATCATGACTTGTAATCAGTGAAGTTCCTGGTACTTACTAGAACCCACATACAGCTTTCTACACTTGAGAACATTTTTGATTGTACACAAAGTTATACAATACAAGGTTCCAATGACAAAGTAATAATACAAGAAAACACTGAATATTGACTGTACAACCAAATATTCCACATATAAGAGTCAACATTTCAAGCGAACATTTACTGTTGAAGTTTTGGGTGCTTTCAACTTCTGAAGTTCAAAATATTGAAACAAGAGCCCAATGTCCCACATATCAAGGACTTCTACTACCTACAGAACTGAACATTTTACAGTATATCCCAATGTTCTGCCTATCAAGGCCACCCACTACCCTTGAATGTTCCCCATATCAAGGCCACCTACTACCCTTGAATGTTCTCCATATCAAGGCCACCTACTACCCTTGAATGTTCTCCCTATCAAGGCCACCTACTACCCTTGAATGTTCTCCATATTAAGGGCACCCACTACCCTTGATTGTTCTCCCTATCAAGGCCACCTACTACCCTTGAACGTTCCCCATATCAAGGCCACCCACTACCCTTGAATGTTCTCCCTATCAAGGCCACCCACTACTCTTGAATGTTCTCCATATCAAGGCCACCCACTACCCTTGAATGTTCTCCATATCAAGGCCACCCACTACCCTTGAATGTCCTCCATACCAAGGCCACCTACTACCCTTGAATGTTCTCCCTATCAAGGCCACCTACTACCCTTGAATATTCTCCCTATCAAGGCCACCCACTACCATTGAATGTTCTCCATATCAAGGCCACTCGCTACCCTTGAATGTTCTCCATATCAAGGCCACCTACTACCCTTGAATGTTCTCCATATCAAGGCCACCTACTACCCTTGAATGTTCTCCATATCAAGGCCACCAACTACCCTTGAATGTTCCCCATATCAAGGCCACCCACTACCCTTGAATGTTCCGCCTATCAAGGCCACCTACTACTTCTTGTGATCCTCCTTCAGTTGATGGACCAGGATCCTGACACTGCTGGATCCGCTCTGTGACAGGCGACTGATCTCCGAGATGTTGTCAGCCAGCAGACCGTGGTGAAGCAGACCCAGGGCCTTGATTTCCTATCGATGATATTGATATGATTTCCTGTAAATTATATCGATGTGATTTTCTATCGATGATATGGATATGATTTCCTATGGATTATATCGATATGATTTCCTATGGATGATATTGATATGATTTCCTAAGGATGATATCTACACAATTTCGTATTGATTATATCAATATGATATCGATACGATTTCCTATAATTGATATTGATATGATTTCCTATGGATGCTATCGATATGATTTCCTATGGATGATATTAATATGATTTCCTATATATGATACTGAAATGACTTCCTATATATGATATTGATATGATTTCCTATGGATGATATTGATATGATTTCCTACTGATGATATTAATAAGATTTCCTATGGATGATATTGATATGATTTCCTATATATGATATTGATATGATTTCCTATATATGATATTGATATAATTTCCTATGGATGATATTGATATGATTTCCTATATATGATATTGATATGATTTCCTATATATGATATTGATATGATTTCCTATAAATGATATTGATATGATTTCCTATATATGATATTGATATGATTTCCTATAAATGATGTTGATATGATTTCCTATAAATGATACTGATATGATTTCCTATGGATGATATTGATATGATTTCCTATGGATGATATTAATAAGATTTCCTATATATGATATTGATATGATTTCCTATATATGATATTGATATGATTTCATATAAATGATATTGATATAATTTCCTATAAATGATATTGATATGATTTCCTATGGATGATATTGATATGATTTCCAATGGATGATATTGATATGATTTCCTATAAATGATATTGATATGATTTCCTATGGATGATATTGATATGATTTCCAATGGATGATATTGATATGATTTCCTATACATGATATTGATATGATTTCCTATATATGACATTGATATGATTTCCTATAAATGATATTGATATGATTTCCTATGGATGATATTGATATGATTTCCTATGGATGATATTAATATGATTTCCTATTGATGATAATGATATGATTTCCTATGGATGATGTTAATATTATTTCCTATGGATGATATCTTTATCATGTTGTATCTTGATTTCCTAGCAATGATAACATTATCATATAATACCATACTTTACCTATGTTTTCAGACATTATAAATAAATAAATTTGATTGTCATAAGTCGATTATATTGTTAAGAACTAATGAAAATGTGTGTTACATATATATTTCCTGAGGGCTAATATTTCAGATTATGATAAAGTTTAATAATGTTGATCTTTGTGTGGTCACGTTCTATGACTAAGAAATTTCTTAGAAAATACTAGGCAGCGCAAAGCAAAGCTCATATGTGTGAGATAGTCAATATTTGAGGCACGTCGTGGGAAAACCGGACTTAATGCATGCGAGTAAAGTGTCGTCCCGAATCAGCCTGTGCAGTCCGAACAGGCTGATCCAGGATGGCTCTTTCCGCCTACAGTGGATTTATGGTTACAAGAGACTTACTTGAAACAGAAAATACCATAAAAGCGGAAAGTGCCATTCCGGATTAGCCTGTGCGGACTGCACAGACTAATCCAGGACGACACTTTACGAACATGCATTAAGACCGGTTTTCCCACGACGCGCCTCATTTTAAGTTTGAGACTGAGAACTTTGGTAGTCATGACTACAGGTTTTAGACCAACCTAAATGTCTAAGAAAATTCTCAACCTCAAATTTGAAATATTGACTGATAAACACCAAACAAGCACAAGATATAAAGTCACGATATTGACTTAGAACATGTAAATGCTAATTCTGAATAACAATACTTCTCTTTTCTTCGTTATTCCCATATCATACCTGCAGAATGACAACCAGCGCTGATTGGTCAGTAACCGTTGCCAATAGCAACACCATGTACGCCATGCTCCTGACTGCATGCGGCTGAAGAAAATACAAAATTACTCGTGTCTTAATTGTAGATCAAAAGTTCAAAATCAATCCATGGGTATGTCCAGGCAATATATAAACAATCATAATTATTGACAACAATTTTTTCACGTTATCGTGCAAGCTCATTACATACATGTATGTCTCAACTGTCATGCTCTGACCCCTACCTAAGGCACCGTCTCAAAGGCCCCTGCAATCTCAATCTCTTGGCCTATAACCCAGCCCCTACGTCTCTAAGTCTCCCTACAAGTTCATTCTGTCGGCCAAGAACCGACCTCTAACTGAAAGACGGTCCTGACAATTGCATTACAGATGTCTCATTTGTTATGCATTGACTCGAGACACGGTTTCTAAGACCCCAGCAATCTCGCTTGGCCTACAAGCCCCTACGGCCCTTAGTCTCCTTATCATTTCATCATGTCGAACAAAGAGCCGACCCCTAGTTGAGACACGTTCCCCATGGACCCCAACAAAATCCCATTATCTTGCCCTAAAAGCCAGCGCATACTTCTCTAGGTCTCCATACAATCTCAGACTGTCGGAGAAGAGCCGACCCCTACCGGAGACGCTAACCCCATGATCCCTACAATCTCATAATGTCAGACAAGGCGCCCATCCCTACTTGAGACACTGTCCCCATGGCCCCTGCAATCTCATTCTGTCGGACAGTGCCCGACCCTACCTGACACCCCATGACCCCTACAATTCCATCATGTCGGACAAGGGCCAACCCCTACCTGAGACACGATCCGCATCGTCCCTACCTGAGACACGGACCCCACGGCCCCTACCAGAGACGCGGACCCCATGGCCCCTACCTGAGACACGGTCCCCACAGCTCCTACCAGAGACATGGACCCCATGGCCCCTACTTAAGACACGGACCCCACGGCCCCTACCTGAGACACGCACCTACCTGAAACACGGACCCCACAGCCCCTACCTGAGACACGGTCCCCACGGCCCCTACCTGAGACACAGCCCCCACAGCCCCTACCTGAGACACGGTCCCCACGGCCCTACCTGAGACACGGTCCCCACGGCACCTACCTGAGACACAAACCCGACGGCACCTACCTGAGACACGGTCCACACGGCCCCTACCTGAGACACGATCCCCACGGCCCCTACCTGAGACACGGTCCCCACGGCACCTACCTGAGACACAAACCCCACGGCACCTACCTGAGACACGGTCCCCACGGCACCTACCTGAGACACAAACCCCACGGCACCTACCTGAGACACGGTCCTCACGGCACCTACCTGAGACATGGACCCCATGGCCCCTACCTGAGACACGGACCCCACGGCACCTACCTGAGACACGGTCCCCACGGCCCCTATCTGAGACACGGTCCCCACGTCTCCTACCTGAAACACGGACCCCACAGCCCCTACCTGAGACACGGTCCCCACGGCCCCTACCTGAGACACGGACCCCACGGCCCCTACCTGAGACATGGACCCCATGGCACCTACCTGAGACACGGTCCTCACGGCCCCTACCTGAGACATGATCCCCACGGCACCTACCTGAGACACGGTCACCACGGCACCTACCTGAGACACGGACCCCACGGCACCTACCTGAGACACGGTCCCCACGACACCTACCTGAGACACGGTTCCCACGGCACCTACCTGAGACACGGACCCCACGACCCCTACTTGAGACACGGACCCCACGGACCCTACCTGATACTGGGACCCCACGGCGCCAACCAGAGACACGGACCCCACGGCCCCTACATGAGACACGGTCCCCACGGCACCTACCTGAAACACGGCCCCCACCTGAGACATGGACCTACCTGAAACATGGACCCCATGGCCCCTACCTGAGACACGAACCCCACGGCACCTACCTGAGACACAGACCCACAGCAATTACCTGAAACACGGACCCCACGGCACCTACCTGAGACACGGTTCCAACGGCTCCTACAATCTGCACGACCTGGTGCAGGAACACCGGCTGCTGGTCCCCCAGCTGCTTCAGCACAGCCACGTGATCCATGAACGCCATGGGATTGGCCGTTGCCATGTCAACGAACATCGTGAGTATGAGCGGCACCAGGGTACTGACGGACAGGTATTTACAGAACACGGCCACATGCGACTCCAGTATCTGAAAGGAAAGAAAATGTACTCCGCCATTGTTGAACAGCCCATAGCCCTATTCACAAAGCTCCATCAGGAAAACACAAGTAAATTCCTGAAATTCATAAAATTCCGTAAGTCTCTGGTTTTTTATGTATGGGTCTTTTTACACTGAAATGTTCACAGTGGTGACATGTGCGTTGATGTTAAGTATTTTACTCTTTTGTAAACAGAAATAATTAACTTTTACATCGAAAAATTGATCTAAAATGTTTAACTACAACTTCAGTTAAGTGTTCCATCTAGGGGCTTTGTGAATACCAGCCAAGCCGAAGTTTATCAAGACCCACTATGTTATACAGAACTACATTTACATGTAATATATTAACGTCCTTATGGAACAATTTGTTTTTAGTTTCGATATTCTCTCATCTATCCACTAAAAATAGAAACACATTACTATATAGAACTAGTCTATGGGAGGCGGGGACGTTTTTTGTATCACGTTCTGTTCTCTCTATATAGTGTCATTGTAGCTATCTATTTATAAACGTTTTACTTTCGTTTCCTAATTAAGTAAATCTAAATTAAAATTTGCTTATTTCATTGTGTTCTTGTTCTAAAAACGGCAAATCAGTAAGTTTACTACTATTTTCTTTCAATCTATAGCATAGTGTTATACCATAATAGGCCTTCAACGAATAAACACGTGATATAAAGTTTGCAGATACCCAAATACAAATTTATACTACATTAAGATTTCAATAAACTGAACTAAAGGTGCACTAACTCGTACGTACAGCTGCCTTACTGTAACGAAGCATTGCTGATGAAACTGACGTAAGGCGCACGTCGCGATTCTAACTGAACGCATGCGCATTCAGAGAAAATAAAATAGAAACAGTACACGCGTGGAAACAAAATTAGTAGATCTATGTATTCACGTCGTTTGTGACTTTTTATTCGAGTTTGTTGATGTAAAATACAATATTTCATTTTCGCAGACTAGTTGCTAGACGTTATAATTATGCCCAAACATATAATGACCACTGAAACGCTTTACGAAACGGTCTGCACGTGCCAACAATGTGACGTCATTCTGACTATTCCTGTGTAGAAAATAATGGTGTTCGAATCTTTATAAGAAAAGTATAGTGCAAAATTTGGTATACAGTTATAGGGTATATAATTCCGCTGACTGCGGATTTCACAATGTTATGGGTTTTCATTGAAAGAAATTGCAAGTCCACGCAATTGTGGACACACACTCGTAAAAGAACGTTCACGATTGACGTCACACACACTTTCAAAATTTGCAGATGTTAAAATGTGTAGATATTACATTGTTGTTTTTTTCTTCTGGAAATAAAACATAATAATCTCGAAATTAAACATAATGTTGAAATAGAAATACATAAGCCTCATTTATTTTCTGACAATTCAACATTTTAGAACATTTCAAATACAAAAATATAGATCTACAAAAAGAAAAAAACGAAAACGCAAACAACCTCCCCATATACAACAATACGTCAAATGACGTCATACGAACCAATGACGTCATATGAACTTCCCCCCAGCTGGGGGAGGACCGGGATACCTTGGGTTTGGACTTAGCGATCATGCCGAACACCTGCAGGAGGCTGACGCGCTCCGACAACCCGCATGGCTCCAGGATGGCCATCAGTTCCGGTACGCGCCTGGCCACCGGCTCCGGGTTCTGCGTGTAAATCTGGGGCAGCACTCGCGCCAGCGCGTGCTTGCCTGAAAATATAATAACTATTTTTTAAACGTGTAATAACGGATGAATAGTTACATAAAATGTGTTCAGTTAGCGCATGCTTGCCTGAAAATAGAATAACTATTTTTTAACGTGCTATAACGGATGAATAATTACATAAAATGTGTTCCGTTATAGAAAACTTTATTATAATCTGCGTCAACACTGGAACCAGGGCGTTTTGCCGGGAAATACATTTAGGGGTTTATTTTCAACAAAGGGATCTGAAGATAAGTGCATTCAATACATCTCCTTTACGGAAAACGACATACAGGATTAAAACAATTAGACCCAATAAGACACGGCAATAATTATTGCCATTTTCATTTCTGTCTTCTGTCGAACTCGAAATGATCAAACATAAAATAATCGACATGTCCCGAATAAAACTAACGGTTATAATAACAGGATGGAGCGGATGTAGAAAGAAATAATGATTCGTTAATAACTCATATATAATTCGGTGTGTATTTGATTTGTCGGCTAAAATAAAGAGAAACGTTAATATTGCTACTTCATTATCGTTTAATTAATAAAATTACAAGCATTTCCTCTTTAATGAGGTCCTTCGAACTGCTCCAAAGCTGCCCGATTATGTGTGGACCCTGTTGTGCCCCTCCATCTCCACATTTACTTTTAGCAACACATTGATATTTCGGGCAAATTATGAATCGTATGTGCAAGTTCCACCAATTTTTTTTTTAGACGTGTCGTGGGAAAACCGGACTTACATACATGTGCGTACAGTGTGGTCCTGGATTATCCAGGACGGCACTTTCTTATTTTATGGTATTTTCTGTTTCAAAGAAGTCTGTTCTAAACATAAATTCACTGTATGCGGAAAGTGCCGTCCTGGAATAGCACTGCACAGGCTGATCGAGGACGACACTTCACGCACATGCATTAAGCCTGGGTTTCCCACGACACGCCTCATTTTATTATTTTTGCGTAGTCTTGTGCTGTGGGCGGAGATCGTAGTTCAGTGGTTAAACTCGTGCACCTGTGATCACCACCCAAACACATGCGCCGGGCGGGATTCGAACCCATGACGCCCGTGTGAGAAGTGAGTTTGCCAACCACTACGCAAGCCGGTCAGCCTGCTTATATTATAAGAAATCATTATGTCAGATGAAATATCGTGAATTTCATTTATGAAGTAGGCCCTGCTTTGTGGCAATAATGTATTATTCATCGATCTTATATTACATACGCATATTTTTGTGAGATTGTGGTATTGTTAGAATTAATTTTATGTTATTTTAATAGCTTTATAGCTAAAATTAATATTCTGTTTCATGGTTGTGTGTGTTTTTTTTCCATAATAACAGGATGGAGCGGATTTCGCGTCCATTTCGTCCACATATAATAATTAAAGTAATGGACCTGTTACGTGTTGTTGTACTTCCAACGCAATGTTGAAACCTAACACCCGTTCTAATGCTGATCTATTTCTATACATTTCTACGTAGGCATTACATGATTGTCTCGTACTGAAAATAAATCCAGTCTCACAATTATGCGGAAAGCAAAATAATTACTATTGCAATATACATCACAGTAGATTCTACAAATTCAAGTCGAACTGAAATGTTCGAACATCTGGTGAAATGATTATTATTATTATTTTGTTAGAATTTATTATGAAATTCCATTATGCATTCTCGCCATTTATCCTTGGATATTATATAACGTCAATAACTACAAATACGTTTATGCAATATGTGCCACAAATGTGTTGAAAGTGCTTAGATTTCTTATAAAACATCCTTATGTTACAACAGTGTAGATCTAGTTGAGTGGGATGTAATAAAAACAAATTAATCATCTATTGCAACTAACCATAATAAATATTTATATAACTTTTAACAAAATCAACAATTATTGCTGGTATAAAATAATGCATTTCTTAAGATTTTGACATACGTTTCACAGTTTTGTCCATTTTCTAATTAATCAATTAATTCTTATTGGACTGGCCAGTACCTGCCTAACGCTTTGCAAAGATGTGTTTACAGCGTGCTGTAAATACGAAAATCAAATATTCCCGGTATTTAGCGAAAAAATATCGTACATTTCCGGTCTCTATTATAATGTATACAAAACGGAAATATACGAAGCTCCACGGAAAGGCCGAATATTTAAGCTTTCAGCGTGTTTACAAACTTTCGGATCACGTGATCAGCCAGGGAAGCGATAGTCGGACTTCGTGTCAAAATTCACTTTAATTTTGGAAAAAAACAGCCATAAACAAACCGGTTTGTACAAAATTTACCTAATTTTATGCTTTAAATCAAATATGATTCGCTCGGCATGGATATAATTCAAATTTAGCACAGTTTTATTTGTAAACATCGGACCGTTGTATCGCTTTTCGAAAACAACATGGTTGTCTAGATTTTAGTAACGTTAAATAGGGTGGGTGGGGAATGTTTACATTTCATAAAAGTTTGAAACTTTTGTATTGCGTATTTCTTCGATATGCTGCAGTGCATGTTTAGAATTTGGTATTGTTAAACAGTTATTAACGACGTAGGATGCACGGATTTTAATTAATTTAGTAAATTAGGTTTCTATTGCAACATTTATTAAAATTCCTAATAGCTGGATAATGGAGTGTTTTAAATACTTATACCAGCTTCTTTGAAATAAGCTACAAGTTAATAGTTATATATTAATGTATTATTTTAAACACGGAATATTTCCATCAAAATGAGCAAATCATGTCATGAAGTTGATAAATTCATTAAGTTCTTTATATTCCAGGTCCAATGGCAGCCACCAAGAGAAAATCGGAAGGCCAAGGGAAGGCCACCCCAGCGAAGAAGGCAAAAACAGTGACACCCAAATCTACAAAAGCAAAAACACCCGTCAAAAAAACCCCTGCAAAGCGGGCTGCAAAGAAAGCAACTACAAAATCGGCGAAACATATCCCTAAAGTAACGTCATCAAAAGTGAAGAAGCCAGACCCAAAAAAGACCCCAGCAAAAGCAGCTACTAAAACACCAGCAAAAGCAGTTTCTAAAACACCAGTAAAAGCAGTTTCTAAAACACCAGCAAAAGCAGTGTCTAAAACACCAGCGAAAGCCAAACCATCAGTGAAAAAAGTAGAAAGTAAACCTGTAAAGAAGCCAGCTGCAAAGCCAGTAGCTAAAAAGCAAGTGCCACCACCAAATAAGACTTCGGTAAAACCAAAAGCAACATCAAATATAGCTAGAGCAAAACTGGAGAAAGCAAAAGCTATTGCTGCAAAAGCAAAACTGAAGACCACAAAAAGTTTACCGAAAAGTAAAATCTTAAAGAAAACCGTTACCCCAGCTCCCAAGGAGAAACCTACTCCAGTTAAAGAAGATGAACCTAAAAAGGAGGAAGTTGAAGCCGAAAAGAAGGAAGAAGCACCTAAAGAAACTCCTAAACCAAAGGCAGTGAGTGCAAAAAAGAATGAAGCACCCGAAAACAAACGGAAAGCAGAAATTCAAGAAGATGAAACTCCCAAGAAAAGGAGAATGATTACGCCAAATAAGAAATTTGAAGACTATGAGGTTGAAGTACCAGTTTCATCGAAAAGAATTAAAACCCCTAACCCCAGATACGCAGACTACGAAACTGAGATCCCCAGCGGCAAGAAGGTTTCTGAGCTTAGAGCGGACATCATTGACAAGAAAGCTAAGCCTGCTGAGGAAGAGAAGCCAACCCCCAAAACGAAAGGTTCACCTGCACCCAAGAAAACAGCAACCCAGGAAGACCAGTCGGACAGTGACTCTGACACTAATGAGGACAAGCCTAAAGTCTTCAAGGATAGTGATATGAAGCCAGCTGAAAAGTTAATGAAGAAGCTACAGCAAAAACTGGAAAAAGAGGCACAAGCTGTATCCGCTGCTTCACCTCCAGAAAACAGAGAGAAGGCTAAAATTAAAATTACTAAAGTTGTAGATTACAAGAAGCCAGTAGCCACAGACGATGTCCAGATGAAAAAGCTTGCCAAGAAAGTTGCTGCATCTCCAAAGCCCAAAGCTACACCGAAGCCAAAGCCCGAGGCAAATGCAGCTGCAACTGAGACAACAAAAACACCTAAAGCTCCATCAAAAACTGCTGCAAAGCCCATCCAGAAGGCAACAGTTGAGAAAATTGTAAAACCAAAGAAAATCAAGGAAATGAAGAAAGAAGAGCGTCCCATTCAAGCACAGTTTTTCTGCCAGAAAACAATCAAACTGAACAGCGACAACAAAGACCAAAAGTGCTGGATCACAGGAATCAGTGTTTTCCCCAGTGGGGAGATAATTATGGTAGACATGGCGAACAAAAAGATCAAACTGTTTGGCAAAGAATTTGAATACTTGAGTCAAGTCCAGCTAGACACAATTCCGCAAGATATATCCGTGAGTCCAGTGGATGCAAGCTGCGCATATTTCACAAAACCATTCTCCAAGGAAGGCATTCAGAAGATCGTCATGGCTGATGGAAAACTTGCACTGAAAGAATACTTCGTGACAAATGGCACCAACAGAGGCATCGCATGCATCAAGGCTGGTATTTTGACCTCAGTTCAGGACGGTCGGTACCACGATGTAGACATTAACCACTTCAAGATCTACCTTCTGGACTACACTGGAAACGTCCTGCAGGCCGTTTCCACAGACACCAACGGATCGCGTCTCTTCAAGCTGCCCCTGTACTTCACTGTGTCCAGTTCTTGCAAACAGCTCATCGTGTCCGACTGTATTAAGCAGAACTCTTACATTGTTAATGTTGACATGTCTGGAAAAATCAAGTACAAGTATTCCGGCACGAACAACAACTTGATCACACCACGAGGCCTTACCATTGATGACGAAGATAACATCTATGTGACCGAATGGGAGAGAAGTGCTGTATACATCCTTAACGACGCAGGCAAGCGTACTCAGACACTTCTGAGCCACAAGGAGCTTCAACAGGAGAAGCTTGATGGCTTGATCAAGCCCTACCAACTTTGCTACTACAAGACTGGTGAGACCAAAAAGCTGATAGTTAGTCAGGAAGCTTGTGACACTGTCAAAGTCTTTAAATTGCTGAAAAAGGAAGAGGTCGAAGCAGAAGCCAAGGCCAAAGCTGAAGAGGCGGCGAAGAAACCAGTTGAAAATGGAGAAGCTGAAAAGAAATCTGAAGAAGCTACTGAAGAACCACCGGCTGTCACTACCACAGAGGTTCCAGCAGTGCCTAGTCCACCAGTTGTAGCTAAGACGACAGAACCAGTGGTTGTCAAGACAACACCAGCAGTGGTCGTCAAGTCACTAACGCAGGCTGAAGTTCCAAAGACAAGTCAGCAGATAATAGTTCACCCTAGTAAACCTGTTCCTGAGAAGCTGGCACAGACGCTTATTGTCAAACAGAACCTTCAGACAAATGTCAGGTCAGTGCCAGTCCAACCGAAAGTGATCAAGATTCAGAAACCGAAAACTGGTGAACAGAAACCCGTGCAAATTGTTGTCCAGCCAAGCAAGCCCATCTCTACACCCCAGAGCAAGCCACAGGGTGCTGCGGTCCAGACCAAGTATGTTATTATACCAAAGCATTCGGTCACACAACCTGCTCAGACCATAGTTGTAAACCCAAGAAGCTCAGTGGCCACAGTCTTGAGTCAAGCCCAGGAGGTCAAGTCGGTACCGCAGGTGGTAGTGACGAGTGCATCTCCTCCAGTGATTCAGACCTACCAGGACAGCAAGAAGGAAGATGTGTTTTCTCAAACCGCTGATGATTTTAACGAGGAGGCAGACACTGGCGAGAGTGAGATGAATGGAAAACTGCAAGATCTTGTTAACGCATTCGAGAGTGAAAGCAATCCTGTAGAAAATGTTGGAAACATGGTTGAAGAGCACATTGAGCAAGCACCTCAGGGAGAAATGTGTGTAGAAGTTGCCACTGAAATTCCTCGAGAGCAGATGGAAGCAGAGCCTCACATGGAAGAGATGCAGGTGACCTACATCCAGACGGTGCACGATGGCGGCCACGGGGAGCACGAAGGCGTCGTAGAAGAGGTTCCCATGGAAACCACTATGGAACAGACTGTTGAAGAGATGCATGTGCCAGTGAGTTCTGTGGGCGAGATGATTGCCACCACGGTGCATGGGGATTACGGCGGTGTACACACCATGGTGCTGGATGCGGGGAACATGATCACGTTCGATCAGGTGGAGGACGAACAACAAGTCATCGAGACGACGGTAGTGACTGACGGTGGCGTGCAGTATCAGGAAGTTGTTACGGACATGCCGGTGGAAATTGACACGATAATGACAGAATTTGTGGTGTGAAACATGTAAACCAGACTGAACTGCATTTTATCTTCATTTTTATTTAATCATATAATCATGTTTTATATTTGAACCACCATTTTCTGTTTCCTGTTTTAGAAAATAGGATATTTTAACATTTGGGATTTTAACTCGATTGACTAAAGAGTAAAAAAGTGTGCCTTTACCCATTGAAGAACAACCATTGTTGTGAAGTTGCATGGTCTTTCTAATAATTTTAATTAAGGCTGTTCGTAATTTTGAGCTGTTTTTAAAATGCCATTTGGACGACAGTATTTTAGAGAAATTGCTGTTCTGGATTGGTCCAATCATATGTCTGATAATTTTGTCATTAAAACCTTATTACACAAATGTCATAAAGTACCATGAAACATGTTAATATGATCATTTAAATCATGTTTGTAAATATTTTTGTACGTTTCATCACTCATTTTCATTCTTTCAAACCCTTTGTAAAAAACATGTTTAATTTCCTTTAGCTCATTTTCATACGCAGGAATGTTTTAATTTCATATTTGAATTGGATTAAGGACAATTATAGCTTAGTAACAGAACGTTTTGCAAAGTATTCTTAAAATTGGATATTATCAAAATCTATGCAATACTGTATAGCAAGTCAACTTGAAAACAAGTTTTTCATTGTACTGAAATGAGTTTATTTTTCAGTTGGTTGCTTTTATAAATGAAGTATAGTTCTTGAAATGAATTAATCAATTCTTCAACTTGTGCTATCTGAAGTCATGACATTGTCATTTTATTCAATCATTTTTAGTGAAATGTGAATAAATATATATCAATTGTGTTTATCATGACAGTTCATTTATTAAATGCCATTAAAATTAACAACTGACTCCATTTATGGTGCGATGCATTGTAAAACATTGCGGAAGTTACCAAGTCGTGTATTGAATTTAAGGCAACTCGTTTTATTTGATAGTTTTAATGTTCATTTGTACTTTATAATGCATGTCTCATTATCATTTTAGAATTTTGCATCAATCACTCCATGTTAAGTTTTCAAAATCAGAGATCAAATTTCCATCATTAAAATTGTATCAATTTTATTTTTCACTTTCATTGTGTTGAAATGTTGGAATGAATATTGGAATGAATCTGCTTTGTAAACTTTCGATGCTTGTTGAACGTTTTCTGCTAATTATGTAATGCAAGAAATGGGCTTTTAATTTCACATTACATTATGATTGGCAACTTTCAAGGCACATACTTTGATTTCGGATGATAGTACCTCGAATACAAAACCTTGCAAAGTTTGGCCGATTTGCTTTCAAAATAATGCATAATGATAACCGTTTTGTATATTGAATTTACGATGTCCCACACGTATGAAATATTCTGAATTTTTGTTGAAGTGTTCAGAATTACTATTTTCAAGTGCCTTTTGTGGTTGGGGCAATCCAGAGAAATACGGACAGCGGGTAACTACCGACAAATGCATTAGTAGACCGACTTTTCTACCTGTTTTCAAGTTACTTGTTATGATTTTGACTTGTTTTAGAAGAGTATTGTTTGGGGGTAATACATGTCTAAAAATAGCAAGTGACACAATGTTATGGTTACTGTAAATGTTGCATCTAAATGGACAGTTACTGAATGGACATGTCACGCAATATTTGAACTGCTACGAATGAAACCTTTTGAAAGATACAAAAAAACACCATTTAAACAACTTACTCTGTCATGACCTTTACAGAGAAGAGAATGGCTGTAAAACTAGTTGTAACAAGCTGCTTAAGTGTACAATCATAGTTGCATGTTTACAAGAATGTGTAAGAAAACATCTTGAACATTTCAAATGGCCAGGCAGTGTCTTCTGTTTATTAAAAGGGAACATTGACAGTGGGTCGCCAATAGCTCGCAAAAACAAATAACGAACTTATTTTTTTAAATAAACAGTTGTCCCTGAGGACAATTTCACAGGTGCGAGGGAAATAAACAGTAGTTGTCTATTAATCAACATGAATTAAATGTACATGATTTAAGAAATAATATTCAATTTATCATTGTCTATTGGCCAATAAACAACGATTTAGAGTTCTGATGTGTAGAATTAAACTACGAGGGCATTAGCATCAAAACGACAAAGAGTTGTTTATTGGCCGATAAACAAAGATAAAGCGAAAATTATTTCAATTCCAACATGATTTGACAAATATTTTTTGGAATTGTAATGAGAACTACATTTTACTTTGCTCTGCTCACAATCGGGACTATTTTTTGCATTTATTGGGTAGTTGAACAACGACAATTTTGTTCTTTGTCTATAGCAAAAATTAGCAAGTATCATGTCAGAATTATTATTAGAGCATGAGCAACATTGATGAACATTTTGTCTGCATTTCTTCGAGACAATGTTGATGTCCCTGAAATGCACTGAAATTTACTCGTAAAAGGTGCACATTAGTTTAAACCTATTTATTTTAGCTCAATTGCATCGAAAGCCTTTGGCTTATAAAGACGTTCTCGAGTCTGTTTCCTGGGAAGAACCAGTACACGGTGTCTTTGGAAAGATCTCGAGAACGCTCCCTGAGTGAGGATTGAACCCGGGACCTCCCGGTCGCAAGGCGGACACCATATCCAATACACCATTGCGACTGTTAAAGTGAACGTATGGTGCACATTGGGAACGTAAATTACTCTTTTAGGCTGCTTCTTACACATCATAAGACATTACAAACATTACCCTGGAAAAATTGCTTAAATATAAAAGGAGAATTAATACATCTGGAGCCATATTCCAGAAACATCTTGAGTGAAATCTTATCATTACCTTTACAATCTTCATTTTTCTATAGTTGTTTATTCCATATGTATGTAACATTGTGCTCAGCGGTATTTAAAAAATATCACTTACAGTATTATCCTAGTTTGTTTTACTGTAAATTTTCACAAATTTATAGGTAGTTCTAGAAATAACCTTACAAAAATTTGAACTTCAGTGAAAATAATTTAAAATTAACTTACGATGTTTCTGTAACATTGCCCCAGAGCCAGTATCCACAAAGCTTTTTAGTTAATTTCTTTTTTTTTACTTAAGTCACAAAATATTCCTATGGCAAGATTTTTCCTTAAGTCTGTATCCACAAACCTCCTTAGGAATAATCTTACGGAAGTTTTAATCTTAGGTTTAATTTTTCCACAAGTGAAAAACAAATCGCCCAAGGGAAAAAGTCTGTTGGAATGTCCAGTCACGACACATAATGCATTTGAAAGACACACCAACATGGCGGATCCCTATCCTCTGTACAGTTTTATTACTGATAGCTATTTATAGAAGTTTATGTTGTCCGTCTGCGCAAAGTTGTGTTGTGGACCCAAGTTGTGCTTGTTCCCATCTAATGTCAAATTAGTGACATATTGACGTTTGGGATGAATTTTGTATCTTAGTTGCATTTATTTATATTTTCGGGGAAACATTTTGTAATTTTGGTCAGGTATTGTGCTTTGAGGAAGCAGGAGTAAAAGGAGGAAACCCATCTGTCCAAAATGGTTATTACCTTAACTAAACCCGCAAGCATGTGACGAGGCAGTTATCAAACTCTGGTCACCTATGAGGCCAAGGCTATGTGCCCACCAAAGGGAGCGTGCCCACCAAAGGCTATGTGCCCACCAAAGGGAGCGTGCCCACCAAAGGCTATGTGCCCACCACAGGGAGCGTGCCCACCAAAGGCTATGTGCCCACCAAAGGGAGCGTGCCCACCAAAGGCTATGTGCCCACCAAAGGGAGCGTGCCCACCAAAGTGAGCGTGCCCACCAAAGGCTATGTGCCCACCAAAGTGAGCGTGCCCACCAAAGGCTATGTGCCCACCAAAGGGAGCGTGCCCACCAAAGGCTATGTGCCCACCAAAGGGAGCGTGCCCACCAAAGGCTATGTGCCCACCAAAGGGAGCGTGCCCACCAAAGGGAGCGTACCCACCAAAGGCTATGTGCCCACCAAAGGGAGCGTACCACCAAAGGTTATGTGCCCACCAAAGGGAGCGTGCCCAGCAAAGGCTATGTGCCCACCAAAGGGAGCGTGCCCACCAAAGGCTATGTGCCCACCAAAGGGAGCGTGCCCACCAAAGGCTATGTGCCCACCAAGGCTGTGCCCACCAAAGGGAGCGTACCCACCAAAGGCTATGTGCCCACCAAAGGGAGCGTGCCCACCAAAGGCTATGTGCCCACCAAGGCTATGTGCCCACCAAAGGGAGCGTACCCACCAAAGGCTATGTGCCCACCAAAGGGAGCGTGCCCACCAAAGGCTATGTGCCCACCAAGGCTATGTGCCCACCAAAGGGAGCATACCCACCAAGGCTATGTGCCCACCAAAGGGAGCATACCCACCAAAGGCTATGTGCCCACCAAAGGGAGCGTACCCACCCATTCGGCAGGAATGTGATTCTTCTTGCTTTGAACTTATTTCATCCCTTTGATGCCAAACTTTATACAAAAATTATGCTCATGTTTGCTAGATCTGTTTGGAAATTATGAGTTTGTGTTTAACCGGTTAAACCTTGAAGGAGTAGGGTACTTTCATCTCCTGAAATGTTCATGGGTTTGGGTTAAACCTTGAAGGGGTAGGGTACTGACATCTCCTGAAATGTTCATGGGTTTGGGTTAAACCTTGAAGGGGTAGGGTACGTTCATCTCCTGAAAAGTTCCTGGGTTTGGGATAAACCTTGAAGGGGTAAGGTACGTTCATCTCCTGAAATGTTCATGGGTTTGGGTTAAACCTTGAAGGGGTAGGGTACTTTCATCTCCTGAAAGTTCCTGGGTTTGAGATAAACCTTGAAGGGGTAAGGTACGTTCATCTCCTGAAATGTTCATGAAATCACTCCACTGGGGCTGACAGCCCCCATCAAAAGCTTGGCCTAGTCTGTTTTTGTAAACTAGTTTGCATTGAGGGGACATAGGTAATGCTTTATACATAGTAATACATTTACCATCACTCATAAAGCAACCCCAAAAATAATAGCACATTTCTAATGCTTATGATGAAAATAATGATAATCGCTCAAACTGCAGTTTAGCAACAGCTGACAGATTTTATCTGAATATTATTTGTATCATGTGCACTTTTGTTTTCTAACAAACAGGGGTGTCGCAATATACCGATATACCAGTATATTGCAGTATTTGATTCTGCAAGAAATTATTTCAATATGAATGTCTACGCCGGTATTTCACAATATTTATGTGGTCTCTTTGTTCTTTCATGTTAATCAAGTACTTTAAATTCCACAACTTTTTGTGAGCCATATTTAATATTTTATTGCTATCCTGTCGTCTGATCATAGTTTGATCATAGTTTTTTGCGGCCGATATCAAAATAGGAAAGCTATAATTGTTGTTGTTGTTTTTGAAGTTTATAGTCCTTCCGTGACTAAGGCTGCATTATGTAAGGTAAACTAATGTGGCTCATCAGATGCTAAATTTATATGCCGAAAAATAAAGGAGCCAATTAATAATAAAGAAATTTACTATACTATTTATTTATTGCATTCCTATAAAGTTTGTGCTTTTTTTTTTCCGCAAATCTCTTATGTATTGGACATAAATATTTGAGAGTGTTAATAATTGCATGTAGAAAGTAATAATACAAACCAGCGTCTGATAAATAGTGAACTGTTCATACTGATTTGATCATTCCATCTTTAGCAAGTATATTACGCCAATGGTCGCAATATATATCACAACAGATATTGTGATAAATTACATGAATATCACAATATATTGCAATATGGATTTCTAATATTGTGAAACCCCTATTAACAAAACAGTAATTTTTTGTTCCAACTAAAATCAAAATGATGCCTAGTTAGTTGTTATTGTTAATGAAGGTTGGCAATGTAACGGTGATGACAACAAAATACTGTGTGTACACAATTTGTAAAAAAAAACATTGTTTCAACAACTAATTCAGAAGAAAAAATAAAATCTTTGTTTTTATTTCTCTGATAGCACTTAATGACATGAATATACTGATTTTTAATTTACGAATGACACAATGAGTTTTCACAAAATGTTCATAAAAATGCATTCACCACAATACCTATAAATACACGGAATGAAATATTGGACGACAATATTAGCTATGAACATAATTGTTTAAGCATATTCTACAATTTATAACAACAATGGAAACTGTAATTCAACACCTAGCTATTTATATAATTCTTGAATAACAATGTTTTCATTGAAACTTAAATAATGCAATTTTCTTTCAGGGTTTCTCATTTAACTGGTATTTTAAAATGTTCAGCAAATTTGCAAAAAACACAATAACATAATACAATTTAAATGGTGCCTACAATTAAAACATGACAAAAGGGCAACTGATTCTATATAAAGCATTTTCAATCAAAGAAATGCGTCCATTTTAAAATCAGTTTACAGTAATTAACCTAGTTTAAACAACTTTATTTAAGCTTGGTTGTGTCTTAAACCTGAGCATATTGAGACACTTTCAAGTACGTTTCCTGGGTAGAACCAGTACCTGGTGTTTTTTTTAGAAAGATAATCAAAAAGCTCCCAAGAAGGGATCAAACTTGGGACTTTGCAATTACCACATTAAGGGTTGAGTTGAAACTATTGTATCTGATACAGAAATGTTAAGCAGTTTCACGCTTAACCCTTGAGTTACCGGGCCGGCTAGCTCAGTTGGTAGAGCGCTGGACTACAAATCAGAGGATCGCGGGTTTGATTCCCAGCCCGTCCACATAACTTGTGTGGGGATTGGTCATGAAATTATTTCTACGGCCATTCTCCCCCTACCTCTGATTCAAGTAGGGCAGTTGTCAGTTACTGGCATAAGTATGTGCACTTAGTACTGGTAAACCAGCTTACCCAGGAAAAGTGTGAGTAGGTTAACTGACCGCCGTTATATGACTGAAATACTGTTGAATACGGCAAAAAATCCAAACAAACAAACAATATTGTCCATTACACAACTGTGACTCTTCATTTACCTTTGAGAATGCTCGTAACAATGAGGTCCATGTATTTGGCAAGCATGTCGGCATTGTCGATGGCTGCAAGGGAGAGGTAACTGGAGACATTGTGGCTGAGTTCCTTGTGGTCCGTGCTGAGGAATTTCACGATGACGGGTATTGCAATGGACATGACTTTCTCTTTGCTGTAATGCTGAAAATAGCCAAAATAAGACCTGTAAAATTTAATTAAATATTAATTTTAAGTAGCATATACATTTGAACACCATTATTTCGAAGTTGTCGGGACCGATGAGAAAACTTCGAAATAATGATTATTCAGATTAAACTTTTCGTCCATTTAATGACCAAATCTCATTTTGATTTTTCTCTACATACACTTTCGTAAAGGGACGAAATATAGTTCCGAAAAATAACAATTAAAAATGCTTTTTAAAATCATTGTTCTTCAAGTGAAAAATGACTTTCTATACAGATATAGAAGTAACCAAGTTAGTTTCTTTATCTTTTTACAATGTAAGCTCTGTTATCATATTTACCATTATCCCGCACATGGATAGATAACCGATTTGAATTTTTTTATGTTGGTGAGTAACCGATAAGGAAGTAGTTTAATTGTCCAGAATGCATTGTGCGAACTTACACAATTATGTAACACGCCTTTATGAGCGATAATTGAACCCATGAGCGAATAACGGCCACTACTGTTGACACGCACAGACCCCGAATAATTTATTTGAAGGTGTGAAAACATTGAGATCTTTACATGACCACGAGTTGGAATTAACAATTTTCAAATGGCGTAAAATAGTGTTTCCAGACCGAATTTTAGACTTAAAAAAAATTGAATAAAAAAGTTTGAATTAAACACATATATTTTAGTTAAATAAAGAACAAATAAATACGGGACCAAAAAAATACTTCAAAATAGCGCTGAATTTTAATTAACAGGGTTCAAAATAATGGTGTTCAAATGTACACAGAAAATGAAAATGGTGATTAATGCTGTCTCTTTAACATCAGACAGCCAAGTAACCCAGGCAGTATGATGACGTTAAATAATGAGATCATACAATTTAGATAAGGAATTTTATGAATATTTGAATAGCAATGCAAATGCAAATTTTCTGATAATTGTCTATTATATTCTGTGAATTTTCTTTCTGAAAGATTAAATTTATAAAAAAATCCATTTAAAAATATTATTTATAGTTTGGCCACTGCATCTTTAATATAAAGCATCACCCTGTACATTGTTTTATCTTAGATCTGTTCCTTTTTCAGTTCAGAAAAAGATCATTCATTTATTTAACAGTCTTTTTGAAGAATATAATCAACCCAAATTCAGGGCTTTTTTTCACCATTTTGAGTCATATCACTTATACCCATGAAATAGGGAATTTAGTGTCAATTCACCTTAAACTGGGAACAATTATAATTGTTTGATTAATAAAACTTGAATAATGATAGATAAACTAAATACAATAGATAGTTCTGAACAAAAACGATTCAGTAAAACTGTTACAACAACTTTAAAAGTCTTTATTTCTACACTGAACACCAGTCCTCTTATTTCTAAACATCTGAAAGTCAAACCATCAATTGGGAACTTTGGGACTGGATTTGAGAAAAAAGATACTTGTACTTATGAAATATGAACCAGTAACGGCTATAAAATTGGCCAACCCCCCCCCCCCCTGAAATTCCAGCTTGGAGAAGCCTCTGTTCAGTTTACAAGGATAAAGATAGCATCTGTACTTCCAAAAAGAAGTCAAACATTACTCCCTAGAACCATAATTTTAAGTTAGTATAGTTCATTGATAGCACACCAGTTCATTGTTTTAAAAATTGATTTTATGGCAAATCTTGATCAATCAAAGTAGCTGTTGATATGGAAAACTTTAGCATCAGTTTGTATTCAGAAAGAAACATTATTCAGTTAAGATGTCTATGAACTATGAACACACCGGCTGATGGTACGAGAATGTAGTGTAGTGGTACTATGGTGTGAAAAATATACAACAAAACACAATAAAAGTCTTCATCAATAGTCAAACATATACCATAAAAAGGCAGCTCATGATGTCAGAGGCAATTTTGGCATGTGGGGGGTCAGCAACTTTGCCCGAGGGTCGGAGGTTGTGAGTGTAGCACACCTCGAGGAGCTGCACAAGGCCGGCTGCATTCTCCTCGATACTGTGCGTCTCCCTGGAAATGTGCAGACATTCATTTGCAATTTTAAAGAACTCTAACAAAGACTACTAATGGTCAGTCTCAAATGTTTGAAACAATGGGGGAAAAAAAGGTAAAAAATTATATGGGAAAAAGAAATTTTGTGCTGGGCTTTCATTAGCAGGTGTACGGACGTAATTTACGTCCAAAAATTGTCGCTGTATGTCGAAAATCTTACCCACGGACGTTTGTGTATGTCCAAAAAAAAATTGGTAAGTCCATTTGTAAACATGCAAACTTATCGTCTTGATCGATTTTGACTGAGATATAGCCCATTCACATACATTTCCCGACTATGCACATGTACATCCACTCAATTAATAAAGTCAGTGCCCTAATGATCAAAGCAAGGGTTGTTCGCATATAATTTTGACGATTTTCAGTTAATCCTAAGTCACAATCAATCACCGTGTAGCAGAGAATATTATTACATACATTTTGTCACACTGTGAGTGTGGGCGAGGGTCAAGCAGGTGGCATGTGAGCACACAGCAGCTAAAGCCACTTTAAATATACTAGCACTTATGTATGACTCATTATTCACAGTTACCCTGCGGCCCTAGACCATTAAAATCACACCGACCTTATTGCCGAGGTAACCCTGGTGATGCATATCTCTACCACAGACTGGTCATTGTCGCTGGTGGCATACTCAGGACTCTTCGCGATCTCACAGATCCGCTCTAGCACCTGTGTCAGATCATTCTTGATGTCGCTGTCATCAAGGGAGAACAGCTCCCCCGCTTTGGACAGATCTTTTTTAGTGAGGACTTGTGCAAACAGCTCATGCATCACTGTAATTGAAAACAGATAATTGCACAAGTGTTTGAACAAGAAGTGAGTTACTAATTATTAGGTAGAGCTACATTACAGCTTTATTAAAATGTTGTTAGAGTGGAAAAGTTATAGATGTCAAAAAATATACACAGTTATTACCCCAACATGGCCCAAGCTACAACAGCATGATATAACAGTATACAGTAAAACTGTAGTAAATCGAGGTCACACCTGGATGACTCAAATGCTCGAGTTAACGAAGGTCTTCAGGAGATATCCAGGTGTCCAGACAGAGAAATGAGAAATATTCACATAATGTTTAATCGTCAGTATAATCATGTATTAGTTGTCAACATTAATACTTACAATGTACAAGTATTAACTATGTCTATAAATACAAAACAATAAGTACAAATACAATTGCTTACTTGTCAGTATTTTTGTAGAACAATAATATGTGTTACACTATAGACAGATAAATCTAATTAACTACGAGCATATCCATTTTGTTATTTAGGCTAATTAAATTCTTCTAATTGACATTCATTGAGAACACATCTTCTAAATCCGTTCGCAGCTATCACAAGGTGTGAACGGTTTGCCCCTGCTAGATAGTCACTACATAGAGGCGTGAACAACCTCCTTGATTTATGGAGGGTAAATTGCAATAGTACACAGGATTAGGGATCGACATCTGTGCTCGAGTTCTCAATACTCTGACTTAAAGGTGGTAATTTCCTATTCCAGTATTAACAATTTCGCTGGGACTTTGAGACATGTTACCGTATACTGTAGGTATTAGAGTTATCGATGCTCGAGTTAAAGAAGTTATACTGTATTTGACACTGGACACAAATTTGTTGGGAAGATATAAAAGGAATATTCAGTTTCTGATTCTGACAATAAATAGAATGTACACAGAACTGATGACACTAACAATGTGTTAATTTTTCCTACTAATTAGGTCCCACTAATTGGTGAATGAATTGCTATATCAGTTATATAAATATAGATCTGCATAAGATAATCCAATTCATGATGTTCATTTAATTGAATTTCTATACATATACGGTATACGTATAGCGGAAATTCACTATAACATTCATTTTTAGTGGGAACATATTGTGTCGTTGATAAACTAGGACCTACTGTATGAAATTAATTAAATCAGCATGGCCTAGTTGTATCACATCATGCTTAAGGTAGTGATATTCAAATACAGGATTTAAATTAGAGGTAGGCGTAATTCTGTAGCTGAAAAAGGCTGTCAACAAATTACTTTTGGTCTCTCTTTCATATTGGGGTAGGTATCAGAATGGTGAGGTATGGCAAAGAAAGAATAATTTACCGAACATACTGAAGATAGTAAAGTAATTTCAATAAAATGATTAAAGAACATGTCATTGGCAACAAAATGCATATGTTTTAAGATATTGTGTGGTTTAAAAATTGAATGTTAGAAAAATTTAGAGGGGGGCGTTCGCCGTTTCAGCCACCCTCGGACACTCTAAGTTTTCGGACATCCTCGTTTATAGCCAAAATAATAATTTTTTGCAACTCTTTATTTTCGAACCATCAGCATAAATTATTACTAGGGATGGCAAAACTATTCGAATATTCGATCGAATGATCGCCATTCGAATAGTTAAAACGCCATTCGAATATTCCCAAATGTGTATTGCTTTTTTAAAAACAAATAATTTCTCAATTGTAGAATTTTTTTTTTTCTGAAAACATAAAGGCAGTTTTTCACAAATTGCTTTCTTATACCGTGTTTTCAATGGGATGGCGCGTGTCACGTGTCAGACTGAGAGTTATTGAATATACGGCACGGTGTCAGTCGCCACTCGCATTCGGTCGCCAGTAATACACAATTACACCAGACAGTAGGAAACCATAACTGTTAATTGGTAATTAGAACGATCGCCTTTACACTTGTGAAAAGAGTTACAAAATAAAATACTACAGAAGTGCGATCACACATTTAGCAGTCACAACTGAGAAACTTTGCTAAAATTTGCTGATAAACAAATGCTTATCGGAGCGTTTCACTACTGATAAAAATGTGTGGTGTTTGAAAACTTTTTGATTAAAAGAACAATTAAAATAGATTCTGCAGATTTTTATGTATTTATATTGTGTAATTAATGCAATAGTTAGAAAGCGCAATTTATTTATGAAAATACGACGTGACTGATTAATCTGTACTGAAATGCAAAAATAATGATTATGTCTCCTAGGCCACAAAGTTTAAAGTAGTCAATACGAATCTATGCAAATATTCGATTCAATGAAAAAGCGAATATTCGAATACCAATTTTAGTATTCGATGCCATCCCTAATTATTACTCTATATTTTCGGACACTGGTTTAAAGTTAGATTAATTGATCAAAATCTGATTATTTTGTTGTCGTTTGTTTAAATTGTTTTGTAATATTTTAGGGTCTTTCATAAAAAAATGTATTTAATTTAAAGTTTTAAAAATATGCACAAATTATAAATTGCCTTGTGTGTGAAACATATTAATATTAATCCAATTTCAATATACTGACATTAAAAAAGCACTGTCACAAAATGAACATCACATATATTTAGTCTGCCCAAAATAAAATCTCCCCGACTTTTTGACCCCATTAAAATGTCTTCTAGAACACTAATTCATAAATGCTCTATCGATAGCGCTTGCGTTGTCCAGGTACAGTAGTATCGATCGATACTTTTTGACACCAACCACGTGCTAAGCGTGCTACATGCTTTCAGATGCAAATGGCTAGACAATAGCCGCAGTTCGGCTATCACATCAAAGGCATTTGAAGTCAATGCGAAGCTGTTGCTATGGGTGTTACTATCCCCTTGCAGATTTGGATGCTTTGCTAAAAGGGATGCGTGATGTCACGCTGTTTCGCTCAGTAGTTTTAAGAGGTGTCATTAGTAACATGTTGTGTTTTTAATGGATTTTTTTGTTCAAATTGGGGAATAATATTCCAAGGTACTAAAAATGCATTATAACGTTAATTAACAGAATATTATTAATTAAAAAGTAACAGAATATTACAAATAAGAAACCGCTTTTTTCCAAAAAAGAAAACCAGACATATACGGAGGTAATTTAAATATTTTCCCCGTGTCTCTACATATTCGGACACTCAAAATGTTCGATTATTTTAAGTCTCTAAATTTTCAGACACGAAAAAAAAAAATATTTTTAAGAGTTTTAATGGTATACAACTGATTTTTTGGCGGATTACAACATGCTTCAGTTCTGAAGTTGTGTTTCAGTCTATTTAAATAAGTCCCTTTGAACTATGATGTTTGTGTCACAAAATCTTTACAGAAATGCAGTCATAGCCTGCGAAACCCGAGATCTAATAGATCTTTGAATTCAATGCTTCCCGTAAGTTTCTAGTCTAATAAATGAGACATTTAACGTGAATTTAGTGCTACTTTTTGATTGGGCTAAATTGCTATAACGTCTCATCGCCAAAATGCATTTTATGTGGTGGAACTCAAAAGTTTAACCTTTTATAAATTTTCTTAACATTTCAATTTATTGTTACAGTTATAGCTTTAGTTTTGTATCATTACAAAATGACATAAAATTTATTAAAATATGCTCTATGGCCAAAATTAAAATTAACTTTGTTTGCCATTGCCTACCTACCCCACGAAAAGGTCCCTGCTCAAAAGTTTTTTTCTTTGTAAAATCAAACTAGATTTTTTTTTAAATTCCAAATATTCTATTTTTTCTTTGAGTTAAATAAAAGCTTACTCTTCTTTCATTTCGATGGTTGTCCATTGTGTTAATAAATTAACTGTATCAGCTAAACCCTGGCTTATAAAAGGCCATATAAAAATGCAATTCTAATCATGTTTGATCAAACTTGTGAAAACAACGGGAAGTTTGTCAGCATTCATTGTCTAATTCAAGGTGATTGCTAGCAAACTCTCGTTATATCAACAGACACTTGATTATATTATTAAAAGCAATGTCAGAGTTATATAATATATTTTGACGCTAAATGAATCATTGAAAAAATTGCATTTTTTTCAAGAAAAATCATAAAATACCTACCTACTTGCCCATTACCAGCAACCTTGGGTAGGCAATGGCAAACAAACAATTTTTTAAGGTTAGCCTAAAAATACCATACATGCCATATGTCCCAGATTGTCCGGGATTATCCCGGAAATGCAGTGCCTGTCCTGCGGTCCCCACTAATTCCCTAATATGTCCCCAAGGCAATGCATACCCAATTAGGCAACGTGTCATAAACGAGCAATTAACAGCAGTTGTCACACTTTCACTCTAATCGACTGCATTTTTAAGCTGCAATCAGTCACGAGTAGTTACGCCCTAAAGGCGGAGCTTCATTCCCACAGAAAAATCTATATAAGCCAATTAAATTGCCGAGTTATTGCAGTTTACCAATGCCGTGAACGATCGACCAATCCGCGTACTACACATTTATGCTCGCATTAGTAAGTGCATACATGCATCAGTTGATAACGAAAGAGTACTTATAATCTGGACCATACGTAAAAGCAGTTTACTCAATGGTTTACGTTGTTCACAATATCCACAGTTAGTTTACTACCTAAATGAGGTATTGTTTTAAATTACTTTCCTTACATTTTTTGGTAAAATAGTCGAAAACACAATTTTTTGTTATGCCAATGTAAAACACGTGTTTTGCTATAAAAAAGCGCGAAATGTCTGGTAGCACCAACGACGTCACGTTCCGTGCGTGGAAAGCGTGCTTGGACCGACCATGTGCTATGCTAAGTATAGACGCGTCAACTGGCAATAAAAACTTCATAGTGAAAGAACTTTGAAAGCTTTATTTTTTGTATAAAAGTTTCGTAGCGCAATAACTTTTCGATCTTTAGCATTTTAATGAATATTTTTATTGCTACGAGTGCTTATAACAATAAAACTTTTTTTCATACAAAAGTACATTGCCTTGGATTGGAATAAATACATGGACACACGCCCCTATTTCTCGCCAAAACGATTTTCCAGCCAAATAAGAACGGACATGTATGTCCCGAAAAATCAGTAAAACCCCGGAAATTCATGGGAAGAGTCCCGGAAATGATCCAAAAAATTATGGCACGTATGAAAATACCATAAATATTATTATTTAATAGAAATGTTTTAACGTTTGTTGTGTACATGGAGTTGTCAGCTTTCCTCAATACACTGTATAAGTAGTCTGAATATTGACTAATCAGAAAAGAGATTTCAGTGGATCGATAGCATACCTAACACAGTGAGAGATGTGTGTAAAAACAAAGGTGAATACATTTAAATCGTAAAGGCATAAACAGTGGAAATGGAATTGAAATAAAATATCATGGACATGACTGTGGAATAATTTCTCCTCACAGGTAAAGTTTATTGCAATTTCCTCAGGATTAATACTTGTTTGTGACGGTCAAAAGAAGCGATCAAAATCCTGTCACCACTCTATAGACATAATTTTATAGGGAGCGATTTCCACCACAGAAACAATATTTCGGCAGTTTAGGCCCCGCCAATATTGCCAATATGAAAAGTAGCTCAATATTGGCACGGGGCCTAACTTATTATGCTAGTAAGTTTCTTGTGACAGGACAACTGTCACTGTCAGTGTCAGCTACATGATAATTATGTGAATTGTCATATGCCATATTAAAATTGTTTCAAATTATATCCTTACAGAAATGTGTACCATTATACAAATATAGCCATCACGCGGGATTTTTTTTATGACACAATCAATTTTGTTAAATGAATTCCTTACCAAACTCATTTTAGTATAAACATCTAAGAAAGTTTGACAATTTGCAAAGGTAAATAACAATGATCAAAATATTTAACGATTGTAACAACAGCAAATTACAGGTAATTAGTATGGCTACCGGATCAATTTTCTTTCGTCTCGTTCACGTTTTTGTTGCAATGGTTGTGGTGGTGTTTTTTTTTAAAATCAATTTTTTGAAGATTTGAATGTATTCAAACATACTATGCATGAAGTAATCTTAATGAGGAAAAGAAAGGACATATCCGATTTTATCCCATTACAACTCGTACGTGCATTGACGAAATAAACCTATGTTAAATAAACTGGTAAATGTTATTTCAACACAGGTCTAGGAAAAAAGCAACCACGTGCAGTCTTATGACGTCACTTTGGTGATGTTAGTGACGTTATTTTATGTTTTCGTGATATAATTAGATGTTGAGTATGTTTTCATTTGTGCATTTTGGTTTATTTTCAACTTGAATAAAGAATATCTAGAATATGATATGGGATTTAATAGAATACTTATACTAAGCGTTGAATAAAGATACGTCTAAGGCCTACGATTTTTTGTATCACGTAGTTAATGTATTAATACATCTCTGTTAGCGCTCATGGTCCAGGTTTTCATGCGCGAGCTCAAAAAACTAAGTATCTGTATTCAGCACTTAATTATTCTCTATTTATCTGTATCCTTGCATCGACCCCGTGTCCACTACAACACATTGCATGAATTTTTGGAACAAAATAGACAAAAATAATCTGGCAGTGTTTATGCAATATTACTTAGTCGACAAGTGTAATTAGCACGGAGCGTCATACGTATAATTAATCAAAACTGACTTAATTTAAATTAGTCAATAAAATAAAATAAGCAGTTTCAGATATAAATACAGTAGAAAGTACTTCACGCTGTATAAACTTAAAAAGTAATGCAACTCTTAACAATCAGTTAAATTGTATTGGACTTATTTGTAATCATTTAGCCGTGACACAGAATTAATCGCTCGAAAAAACGACACATTTTTTACAGCATTAAATCTACACACATCAATGCGTAATACTTCCACAATGGACCTCAGGAGCCAGTCTATTCAATCGGATTCCTCTGACTTGTTCGACTGAAATGGCTGGTTTTAGTGGTGCCCTACAATTGACCGACTTAAATGATTTTATAACCCCGTCACAGGTAAAATACTGATTTAAAATCTTTTTAAACATTACTTATTCTTTCCATTTATTGATTGAGACTAACGTGAAACAGTACAAGGAATCGTATGTCATTCGTGCACTTACTGCGAGTATTGAATAGGTTACAAACAACCAATTCTCAGCTCTACTCAACTTCAAGACTGTCCAAGCTCAGTGAGCGGTCCAGTAACCAACAAGCAGGGCGTGTCAGCCTGCTCCTTTTTGGTTCCATTTAAAATGTAAAGAGTTATTGCTAAAATAATATGCAGCAAGGGTTACCAAGAGTCGTATTAAATATAACAGTGTGTAAGTTTAAATTGATAACTAGAAACGTTAAATTGCAATATTTTACCCCAAAACAGAGGTGTTCTCATACAAATGAAAAAAACAAAAAAACAACACACAACAGATAGTTGACACAGTCTATGTTTATTATTAAAAGCTACTACTTTCATATACTTTCAGAAATGATAACGATAGGTTACAGATTATTATGATAACATACGAGACTAAGAAACTGGCGCTGTCAAGTATTTTTCTTACATTCAGATTCTGTAAAACATAGAACATTATGTATTTATGAGCTTCATGAGAGAAAATATCAAATGTAAATTACTCAAAAATTTGTTATTTTTTTAGGAATGTGTGAAACCAGTGAAAATCGATCGCACAGAAGGAAAGGTTGGAAAAATAAGAATCGAAGATGATGGGACCTACTACAACATTTCTGATGTAATTGGTGACTTAATTCGTCATTGATTCACAATGTCATTAGCATATTTTGGCACAAGGGATGTGCAGCATACATTTTCCAATTGTGGTTTTATAAATTCGGATAAGAAATTGTGAGTCAAATAGAGTGAAATCTGAGAAACAAAGCAAAACATTTGTTTTGCAAAACAAGTTGTTTTACGAAGAATACTGTAATAACATGATAGCCCGTTACTATAATCATCTAGTAAGCTTTATGAACTGTCGTTTGCAGCAGTTACTTGAAATATTTCACACAAATTAGAATTAAACAATTTTTCAGACTGGGAAAACATAATTCATGGATAGAAGTTCTTTTATTTACAATCAGTAGCAGAGACAAAGTTACACAAAAGAAATTCAAAGATTTATACAAAGTTTTTGTTTTATGACTCATTAAAAAGACAGGATCAGAGACGAAGCTCCAGAAAGCTCAGATAACTCTGAACGACTGCCTGGCGTGTAGCGGGTGCATCACGTCCGCGGAGAGTGTGCTCATCACACAGCAGAGTCAGGAGGAGCTTTACAGAGTCCTGCACGAGAACAGGGCACGGGCAGTGGTAGGGAATACACCAAAAGCAGCAGTTTTTAGTTTAGTTGACCTGGCACTTAGATAAACTGTTAGGATCTAGGGGTGTGGAAATCCTATGCCCGACTTGTCCGACGCGTGTAATTTTACTGTTGGACAAGTAAATTTTTCCTGTCTACTTGTCCACAGACGATGCAATTTCAAGGTGTGGAGGATAATTATCATATTATTATATTCTTATGCATTTGAATAACAAATTGTGTTTTATTTATCATTTCATGAAAACATATATTAGGAAGGCCTCGGATAAAAACTATATTTTATTTGGAGAAGTGACTGTAGCATAAGTAGAAGTAGATTTTTGCAATCTGTAGCATAGGGAGAAGTAGATATTTGCAATGAACTTGTCCATAGACAAGTAAACAATTTTGGTATTTCCACACCCCTGGGATCAATTGAGACTCGAGCAGACTCCAGCATCCCTAGTCCTTCATCCACAATTGGCACTCTACCGGTCGCAGTTTTCATGGGATGTCAGAATTTTGTCGGTGTGATGTCCTCGGTGAATGCATGGTGTGAAATATGAAAGTGGGTCATGACTGTTGGGTCAGGAATTAGGTCACTAGGTCAAATATTCACAGGTGCATTTAAACAGACAATTACTAGACCTAAAGAAAATCATAAAAGCCATTTAATAGATATATTCAGGATAAATCAGAAAGACATTAACTGTACAAAGCACAATATAAAGGCCATTTCTTAAATCACACCTTGACGATGTACACAGGAGAGATTCTTGCAATTGTAATAAACACACCTTACAATCTGTGTTTATCTTCAGAACAACGAGCCATCCAAGCTTGTAGTGGTCTCGGTATCACCTCAAGCCCTGGCCTCCCTTGCTGCAAAATATCATCTGTCCATGGTGGATGCCAACCGGAAACTCGTGGGCTTCTTCAAAAAACTAGGTATGATAATTTTGTTTTAATTTAAAGTCATCTATGCATATTACAAACAACCATATACATGTAGTTATGTATTGTAGTAATAAACATATATTTGTTTACTGATTTTTTCAAATGAATTTTTATGCCTTATCAATATCCGATTATGTATCTCTCTCTTTGTCTATATTGCAGTCATGGGTAACTCGCCATTTTTCCAAATTAATAATATCTCTTGTATTGCTTATATGAGTCGCGTCGTGGGAAAACCGGGCTTAATGCATGTGCGTAAAGTGTCGTCCCGGATTAGCCTGTGCAGTCCGCAGAACGAATTATTCACACCAGTGAATAATAACTGTGCCCTGAGTGAAATGATATCCTTGATCATCTCTAATTTTCGCAAAATCTCATAATAAAATTAAAGTAATTAATAACTGTGTTTATTAATACCCATTTTATGCATCTATATGTAAAGTATTAACAGAGTATATTGTTGTTTCATCCTTAAATATTTTTATGTGGAATTTAATAGGCGAGTAATTATGGCAATAAACTTGCCTATTTTTCTTTCAGGTGTACATCATGTGTTTGACACAACATTTTCCCGCAATTTTAGTCTAATAGAGAGTTGCAGAGAGTTTGTGAGACGTTACAAGGAGTCAGAAGTCAACAAGAAAGTGTTCCCCATGTTGGCTTCGGCTTGCCCCGGTAAGAGGAACATTTCAAGTTCTTTTATAAGCTCTACTTTTTCGAAGTAAAAAAATCGAGCTGTTGTTATCGCCCTGTCATCTGCTTCAAAGTTTTTTGGTTAAGTTTTTTGTCAGAGTCCATGTCTCAGAAACTACCAAAGGTATCCATTTATTACTTCCAATACTTGTTCACTATCAAAAGGGTACTCCATTTCACAATATCCGTAAGAGGTATTGACTTGAAACTCAATGTACTTGATCACAGGTACCCATTTAGCACTTCCAATACTTGTTCACTATCAAAAGGGTACTCCATTTCACAATATCTGTAAGAGGTATTGACTTGAAACTCAATGTACTTGATCACAGGTACCCATTTAGTACTTCCAATACTTGTTCACTATCAAAAGGGTACTCCATTTCACAATATCCTTAAGAGGTATTGACTTGAAACTCAATGTACTTGATCACAGCTACCCATTTAGTACTTCCAATACTTGTTCACTATCAAAAGGGTACTCCATTTCACAATATCCGTAAGAGGTATTGACTTGAAACTCAATGTACTTGATCACAGGTACCCATTTAGTACTTCCAATACTTGTTCACTATCAAAAGGGTACTCCATTTCACAATATCCGTAAGAGGTATTGACTTGAAACTCAATGTACTTGATCACAGTGGTGAAGTTATTCTGTAGACAAGAGGAGGTAACTATATCAAGGATTTTGGTGGAGTTATTGCCCTTTGTTCAACTTAGATATTTTTGCTTTAGGTCAAATTATCTCAATATCTATAAGAGGTAAACTTATCTCAATATCTATAATAGGTATTGAGTTGAACTTCAGAATACTTCATGACGATATTTCTAGTGTTTGTGTACAGAACGTCACATTTTAGTGTCTGGAAAACAGAAGATGTGACTTTTGACAGGCCTGCCTAATTGAATGTGCACCTAGTTCAGTAGTTAGGCTAGCATTCAAAGTTGTAAACTGTTCAAAAGTCTTACCTGTAACATTACTGTCTTCAAATGGTGTTGCTATACATTATTTGGATAGTTATTATATCTGGGGGTTTTTCCCCACAAAGTGTACAGTTTGATGGATTTAAATTAACCACCAAATATCCTATCTAGACTGTACATTTACCCCCATTTATTCTGGAGAGAGTGTACATTTACTCCCAAATTTTCAGAAATACGCGTACATTTTTCCCCAGTACAAAGCTTATCTGGAGCACTGGTTACCAATATAATAATATTAAAAGACAGTGATTTTTTTAGGGCCATTTTTGGACCGACATTCGGCCCCATTCTCCTCCTAAAAAAGTACCGGTATATATTTTTTCCCTTAATTTAACCTTAAAATTCCCCTCAGAATACACGGTTTGAATTTAACGAAAAAAGCCACTCGCAAAAAATTGCGATCGGCTTTTGAGCTTGCTCGCAAAATGAGAAATTAACTCGCAAAATATATTTATTGTTGTATTCATTAAACGTCACATATCATAACTCATTTATTTATTACTGGGTCCATATGGCACTACAGTAGGCCTTTTCTGTTGTTCACCATTCTGTCATTTTTGATCATATATGTTTATTAATTGATGTTAATTTTTTCCATTCACAAAACACTGCATTCGAATTACCTTCAGGGGTTCCGCTGGCTAAAAAACTTACCTTGCAATAATGTTTCCAATTTCAACAAACAATTAAATCCATAAAAACAGAATTCTTTAATTTACACCTGTTAAAACTGGGAAGACTGACAGTGGCAACCGCCAGGCTTCCTAATCTGCAAGCTGTTAGCAACATGCCGTAGCAATGTGTCAGTTTTGACATCAAAGGTCTTTGATGTGACTGCTGAACTGGGGCCATTGCTACTAGCAGTTTGTAGCCATAAGCATGTAACACACTTAGCACTTGTTCATTATCAAAAAGCATCAATAAAATTAACTGTACCTGAACAATGCAAGCACTATCGGTAGAGCATTAATGCATTAGCGTTCTTGGGTAAATGTCAAGGGTGTCCAGTGTTTTTTTTATGGCCAATTTGGGGCCAAAATTCGGCCCCATTCCCCTGATTAAAAGGTCTATACTTTTCCCCTATATTAATCTTAAAAATTCCCCTCAGAATGGAAGCTTTATTTTGAAAAAAAAAAGACGAAAATGGGACAAACTTGACTAAGATAGAGTAATTTCGTAAAATATCCTGGCAATTTTTCATCAAACCAAGTTAAAGCATAAAGTAATCATTTGTAGCAAAACATTTGATTAATTAATGTTTTATAACAAAGTATAATATAAACATGTAAATTTACTAATAAAAAAATGCTTTTCAAAAAAACAATCCCCTTTGCCGTAAAATTCCCCATCTGAAGGGCCCCGCCATCTTTCCCCCAAAGGTGAAAAAAACACTGGTGTCAACAAATTAGACTGTTGTTTTAATGCATTGGATAAAATTAGAGATTTAAACGCTGGTGACGAAATAAACAATGTCTTGGAATTAAAATGGATCTAGTGTGTTAGGACAGAAAATGTATAGCATATTTACATGACTATATACACTCGATGTGATTGTTATGTTTTTCCCACTAAAGGTAATTATTTGTGTGTATTGGAAATTTACTTTGTGTGTATATGATGAATGTAAATTGAGTTCAATATAACAGAACAATAACAACAAATTTGAAGAAAAAAAACAGGAATATAAAATCAACCTACATCGACAAAACATAACTGCAAATTGTTCTCAGTTTTTTGCCCTCAAATTACAAAAAAATAACGGTAGATGGTCTTTTACGGTACTCGCAAAATTTTGCGACCTTGGGAAAAATCTACTCGCAATGTCAGAAACAAACTCGCATTTTGCGCGTATGCAAGCCTAAATTCGAACCCTGCAGAATATATTCTTTATCAAGAAAAAAATTTGGCCAAGATAGTGGAATTTTCGTGAACATCATTACTTTTTTTTCAAGAAACCCAGCTGGATGCATTTGATTATAAGAAGTGAATGATATTAACAATTGATGCATGTTTATATTACAAAGTATCATACTATGTGTTGCGTCGTGGGAAAACTGGCTTAATGCATATGCGTAAAGTGTCGTCCCGGATTAGCCTGTGCAGTCCGCACAGGCTAATCCAGGACGGCACTTTCCGCCTACAGTGGATTTATGTTTAGAAGAGACTTCCTTGAAACAGAAAATACCATAAAAACGGAAAGTGCCATCCTGGATAAGCCTGTGCGGACTGCACAGGCCAATCGGGGACGACACTTTACGCACATGCATTAAGACCGGTTTTCTCACGTCGCACCACGTATAATGTTTAATAATGGTTTTACAAAATTCCCCTTTTACCCTTTAATTCCCCGAGAGTGAAAAAAAACAGAGAATGTTCATAATCATGCACCTGTGACTTGTAGGTTGGATCTGCTATGCCGAGAAGACCCATGGCTCCTACATTCTGCCCTACATCAGTACGGTGAAGTCTCCACAACAGATCATGGGCTCCCTAGTCAAGGTGGTTCCATATTCAGGGCTTTTTTTGGCCAATTTTATTGCTGTTGTTGGGTCATATTCCCAATGGCAAAAATGATATTTTTCCCAAATCCAGTCCCCAAACTCCCAATTAATGGTTCGACTTTCAGTTGTTTGGAAATAAGAGGTGTTAGAAATAATGAAAGACAGTTGAAGTTGTAATAACCTTTTTACTGATTTGTTTTTGTTCAGAACGTTCTATTTAATGTAGTTTATCTACAATTATTCCAAATTTATTGATCAAACAATGATATTTTCCCCCAATTTTAGGTGAACTGACACTAAGATTCCCAATTTCATGTGTATAGGTCGTATTCCCAAAATAGTGAAAAAAAGCCCTGAATGTTATTGATTGCATGTCCTGAAGACACTATGACATGTAAATGCTGCAGCAATTGTATTTTATAGTGCTTTCCATATTGCATAATATAATTTCTAGTGATGGCAACGAGTATATTACGTATACATGTGTATATGTAGAAAGAAAAGTATTCAAATATTATTTAGTTATTCGAATACTATAGTGTTAATGCCCCCCATCGAAAGTGGCACGGTATATTGGTTTGCTTATGTCGGTCGGTCCGTCTGTCGGTAGACCACTTTTGTTTCCTCTCTCTAAGTCCAGCAGTTTTCATCCAATCCTCATCAAACTTCATGAGAATGTTTGTGGCCATAATGTCTTGGCCAAGTTTGATAATTAGCCAAATCGCCCCAGGAATTGTTGAGTTATGGCCCTTTAATTATCTTAAATGGCATTTTTAACAGTTTCTGCTCTATAAGTCCAACAGTTTTTATCCAGTTTTCACCAAACTTGCTGAAAATGTTTGTGGCCATAATATTTGGGCCAAGTTCGATAATCAGCCAAATTGCCCCAGGAATTGTGGAGTTATGGCCCTTGAGTTATCTAAAATTGCCCTTTTTAGCAGTATACACTCTCTATGTCCAACAGTTTTCATTCAATCCTCACCAAACTTGATACTTTAAAGACAGCATTTAAACTAGAGTTGGCATAACTGTTAACAAACAGCTCTTGTTAATTGTTGTTTTACTTATTTAGTTTTAACAAAATTTATCGATGCGTGGTTAGTTGTGCTCAGTAATTTCTTTTAAGATTCGCAAGTTACACAAGTTTTTGTTCACAATGCATGAAGCATTTTATCCCATCACCGTGCATGCATTGACGAAATAAGACCTAGTGGGATAAACTGATCTGTATTTCCATAAGACCTAGTGGGATAAACTTATCTGTATTTACATAAGACCTAGTGGGATAAACTGATCTGTATTTCCACAACATGGGATAAAGCAAACATGCGCAGTCTTATGACGTCATTTTATTGTTTTTGGTGACATCATTGTATTTATTCCCCCATAAACAAAGTTTAGGGGGGGGTTATAGGAGTGAGCTTGTCGGTCTGTCTTTCCGTCAGTCTGTCGGTCTGTTGGTGTTTGGTTTCCAGATGATAACTCAAGAAAGGCTTGACATTCTCGACTAATTTTTGATACACATGTTTAACATCATAGAACACAGGTCAAGTTCGAGTTTGGTTACAAACCACTAAATTTTGACAGAGTTATGGCCCCGTTTCAACGTAAATTCCCTGAAAACATGGTTTCCGGATGATAACACAAGAATGGTTTGACGTATTCAAATAATTCTTGGTACACATGTGTAGCATCATAAAATACAGATCAAGTTCGACTTCGGTTACAAACCACTAAATTTTGACAGAGTTTTGACTTAAATTTCCTAAAAACATGGTTTCTGGACGATAACTCAAGAATGGCTCGACATATTTAAATAATTTTTAGTACACATATGTAGCATCATAAAATACAGGTCAAGTTCTACTTTGGTTACAAACCACTAAAGTTTGACTGAGTTTGGCCCCTTTTTTGACCTGATTTTCCTAAAAACATGGTTTCAGGACAATAACTCATGAAAGGCTCCTCATATTTAAATTATTTTTGGCACATACCAGGTAGGTGTAGCACCATAAAATACAGGTCAGGTTCGACTTTGGTTACAAAGTCAAACCACTAAATGTTGACAGAGTTATGGCTCGTATTGAAATTAAATTTGTCCAAATACACTCGTAAACGTGCACAAATTAAAGCATTCTCATTGTGTCCATTTCTTTAAAATGGATGCCATAGTTTTGTGACAAGGCCATATTGTGGGGTTATATCCGTCACTCGTGACAATTCTAGTTTATTTTCAAAATAAAAACAGAAAAAGATAATTGAGACTACTAGCTAATAGTCGGTTTAAAGATAAGTTTATTTGCTCTGCACGAAAAACATGAACCACTCACCAAGGCTCGTGTTTCAGTTTTTCTAAGCCTTTCTAAATATTTCACACTAACCTAGTTTTCTGTATATAATCTGTTATTTCAGGATTACTTTGCCAGATCTGTTGGTGTCACTCCAGATAATATCTACCATGTGACGGTGATGCCGTGCTTTGATAAGAAGTTGGAGGCATCCAGGTCAGATTTCTACAATGACGTGTATTCTACACGAGATGTTGACTGTGTGATAACTTCGGGTAATATTACTTAACTAGGCCAACCTTAAAAAATTGCTTGTTTGCCATTGCCTACCGAAGGTTGCTGGTAACGAGTGGGTAGGTAGGCAATTTTTTTTTGGGGGGGGGGGGGAATGCAAATTTATTAATGATCCATTTAGCGTCAGAATATAGTGTGTAACACTGACATTGCTTTTGATAATATCATCAGAGCTTTCTAGCAATCATCTTTAAATTAGACGATGAATGCGGACAAACAGCCTGTTGTTTTCACAACATGATTAGAATTGCATTTTGATACGGCTTATTATGAACAAGGGCCTAGCTGATACAGTTAACTTATTAACCCAATGCAAATCAACCAAAGTGAAAGACGAGCGAGCTTTTATTTAACCCAAAGAAAAAAGTAGAATATTCAGATAAAAAAACAAACAAACTGGTTTGAATAGAATATTCAGATTTAAAAAAAAAAAAACTGGTTTGATTTAACAAAAACGTGTGAGTCGTGACTTTCGTCGGGTAGGTAGACAATGGCAAACAAAGTTTATTTTAATGTTGTAAAATTTTGAGGGATGAGTGTAAACTATTGCATCTGCTTCACATTTCCATATTAGATACAATAGTTCCACGCTCAATCCTTGTACCGTGGATGTGATTATGTAATCATTTAATGATTTGCTGCTACTATTAGTTTCAGTTTCCAATCTGTTTGTTTGGATTTTTTGCTATATTTAACAGTATTTCAGTCATATAGCAGCGGTCAGTTAACCTACTGACACTTTTCCTAGGCAAGCTTAGCTGATCTAAGCAGTTTACCAGTACCAAGTGTGCATACTTATGCCAGTAACTAACATCTGCCATACTTGAATCTGAGGTAGGGGGAGAATGGCCGTAGAAATTATTTCGTGAGCAACCCCCCACAGGTTATTTGGCCGGGCTGGGGCTCAAACTCTCAAACCCAATCTAAACCCGATTATTGGCATCAGTTATTATGATAAACTACCACTGGCAAATGCTGTCAAGGTGATCTATTGTTTGCATGTGTTCTCATGTTGTGAATGTTATTAATATGTTGCTATGGTTATCAGGTGAGGTGGACTTGATGCTGGGAAAGGAGAATCTGTCCCTGGCTGAGGTCGAAGATGGGGCCCTGGACACTCAGTAAGTATGGAATACAGTTCGATGATCTTCTCATGTTTTCTGTAGCTGGGCAGACTAGCTCAGTTGGTAGAGCGCTGGACTACAAATCCGAGGATTGCGGGTTCGATTCCCAGCCCGGCCACATAACTTGTGTGGGGACTGGTCATGAAATTATTTCTATGGCCATTCTCCCCCTAACTCTGATTTAAGTAGGGCAGTTGTCAGTTACTGGGATAAGTATGTGCACTTAGTACTGGTAAAGCAGCTTACCTAGGAAAAGTGTGAGTAGGTTAACTGACCGCCGTTATATGACTGAAATACTGTTGAATACGGCAAAAAATCCAAACAAAGAAACAAAGCAAAACATGTTTTCAGTATTCATAAAACTCCTTAGTAGAAGTGTAATCAGGGTTGGCTGTCCCATGCACCAAGTTAGCCAGTGGCTACACACTTTGACAGGTTGACTTAAGAACTCAAAAAATGTGACATTTCAAGATTAGTAAGATTCCAAATAGAGATTTAAAGATGGCTGAAGGACAAAAAATGCAATTGTTATTTCTGATAAGGTTGATTAGGTCTGATAATATCATCTTTTAAATCAATAAATTTTCTAAATTTAGTTATACGTTTGTCAGTTACACGAGGTAAAGAAAGTGTTGTGGTTTGAGTAACCCGACCAAGGCATGTAATATGAACGTTTTTTTTTAGTTTGGCCAAATGATGCTTTCTGACTCTCAATTTTCTCCCACAGCTTGGTGCTGATATGATGGTGGATAACACAGGCGGTGGGTCAATGGATAAAAATTCGAAAACTCATTTCACAAAACCTTTCAAATCTCTGATATAGTCTGTGTAGTGAAAAATTGATGTTTGATTTGTTTTTCTCTCGCAACGTAAGTGCATCTCATAGGCAGTGTATCAGGAGGTAAACATTTGAAAAATCAGTCAACAAATCCCATTTATTATCACATGCTATACCTTGTCTTCCGTGTAATACAGCCAGAACGACTATTTTTATCTTACACATGTGTATAATAACATTTTGAGCGTTTTCATTGGCTATATGTTCTTTGACTGAACAATTGCATGACATTATTTTGGTGAAATGACATCGTCAACATGAAATGGCGTCACGTCAGTACACAACTTTGAGGATTTACCAACTTATTTTGGTAAAATTAGAAGGGTTTTATTATTTTTTTAAACGTGATAAAAAAGATGTCATTACATACCATATTTTATTAAACAAGTTCAGGAAATTCGTTAGTAAGCTCACCAAAGGCTTGCTTACTAACAAAATTCCTGAACTTGTTTACAAAAATATGGTATGAAATGACAACGAATGTCAGATCCTATATATGAGGCGCGTCGTGGGAATACCGGACTTAATGTATGTGCGTGGCTAATGTATGCACAGGCTAATCCAGGACGGCACTTTCCGCCAACAGTGGATTTATGTTTAGAAGATACTTCCTTTTTACGCACATGCATTTAGACCGGTTATCTCACGATGCGCCACATATGTCTTCTAAGTTTCTAATGCCTGTATAGCGATAGTAGCAGCACATTAACCTGACTCTGACCTTTATGCATGAATATATTAAAAATAAGTTATGATGAATATATGAGGCGCGTCGTGGGAAAACCAGACTTAATGCATGTCGGTAAAGTGTCTTCCTGGATTAGCCTGTGCAGTCCGCACAGGCTAATCCAGGACGGCATTTTACGCCTACAGTGAATTTATGTTTAGAAGAGACTTCCTTGAAACAGAAAATACCATAAAAGCGGAAAGTGCCATCCCAGATTAGCCTGTGCGGACTGCACAGGCTGATCTGGGACGGCACTTTACGCACATGCATTAAGTCCGGTTTTCCAACGACGCTCCTCATATTAGTTTCCGTACTGGAATCGAGTTGAATCGATGTAAGAGTATCCGACTGAATATACAGTTGTGTGGTATCAATAAACTTGTAAAACACCTACACAAACAAAAGCAGATATGAATGTAGGAAACAATTCAAGCGCTTTATTATGCTAATAAAGTTCACGAATGTCAGGTCAAGGCTATACTCGATTTTCTCACACAGGTTTTGTGCAGATGTGATGGTGGGTCATACGGGCGGTGGGTCAGGCGGGTATCTGGAACAAATAGCACGATACGCCACTAGGGAGATCCTTGGCACAGACCTGCAGCAACTGAAGTTTAAAACTTTAAGGTACCCTTTTACAAAATGCTATGTAACAAACATTTAGCAACGGAACTTAAAACTTTGAGGTAAATGTCCCAAATGCTATGTAACAAACATTCAGCAACTGAACTTTAAAACCTTAAGGTACTCTATTACAAAATGCTATGTAACAAATATTCAGCAACTGAACTTTAAAACCTTAAGGTACCCTATTAAAAAATGCTACTTGTGGCCTATGTAACAAACATTCAGCAACTGATCTTTAAAACCTTAAGGTACCCTATTACAAAATGCTATGTAACAAACATTCAGCAGCTGAACTTTAAAACCTTAAGGTACCCTATTACAAAATGCTATGTAACAAACATTCAGCAACTGAACTTTAAAACCTTAAGGTACCCTATTACAAAATGCTATGTAACAAACATTCAGCAACTGAACTTTAAAACCTTAAGGTACCCTATTGCAAAACGTAAAACCTTACGGTACCCTATTACAAAACGCTACTTGTGGCCTATGTAACAAACATTCAGCAACTGAACTTTAAAACCTTAAGGTACCCTATTACAAAATGCTATGTAACAAACATTCAGCAACTGAACTTTAAAACCTTAAGGTACCCTATTACAAAATGCTATGTAACAAACATTCAGCAACTGAACTTTAAAACCTTAAGGTACCCTATTACAAAACGTAAAACCTTAAGGTACCCTATTACAAAACGTAAAACCTTAAGGTACCCTATTACAAAACGTAAAACCTTAAGGTACCCTATTACAAAATGTAAAACCTTAAGGTACCCTATTACAAAACGTAAAACCTTAAGGTACCCTATTACAAAACGCTACTTGTGGCCTATGTAACAAACATTCAGCAACTGAACTTTAAAACCTTAAGGTACCCTATTACAAAATGCTATGTAACAAACATTCAGCAACCTAACTTTAAAACCTTAAGGTACCCTATTACAAAATGCTATGTAACAAACATTCAGCAGCTGAACTTTAAAACCTTAAGGTACCCTATTACAAAATGCTATGTAACAAACATTCAGCAACTGAACTTTAAAACCTTAAGGTACCCTATTACAAAATGCTATGTAACAAACATTCAGCAACTGAACTTTAAAACCTTAAGGTACCCTATTGCAAAACGTAAAACCTTACGGTACCCTATTACAAAACGCTACTTGTGGCCTATGTAACAAACATTCAGCAACTGAACTTTAAAACCTTAAGGTACCCTATTACAAAATGCTATGTAACAAACATTCAGCAACTGAACTTTAAAACGGTACCCTATTACAAAACGTAAAACCTTAAGGTACCCTATTACAAAACGTAAAACCTTAAGGTACCCTATTACAAAACGTAAAACCTTAAGGTACCCTATTACAAAACGTAAAACCTTAAGGTACCCTATTACAAAACGCTACTTGTGGCCTATGTAACAAACATTCAGCAACTGAACTTTAAAACTTTAAGGTACCCTATTACAAAATGCTATGTAACAAACATTCAGCAACCTAACTTTAAAACCTTAAGGTACCCTATTACAAAATGCTATGTAACAAACATTCAGCAGCTGAACTTTAAAACCTTAAGGTACCCTATTACAAAATGCTATGTAACAAACATTCAGCAACTGAACTTTAAAACCTTAAGGTACCCTATTACAAAATGCTATGTAACAAACATTCAGCAACTGAACTTTAAAACCTTAAGGTACCCTATTACAAAATGCTATGTAACAAACATTCAGCAACTGAACTTTAAAACCTTAAGGTACCCTATTACAAAACGTAAAACCTTAAGGTACCCTATTACAAAACGTAAAACCTTAAGGTACCCTATTACAAAACGTAAAACCTTAAGGTACCCTATTACAAAACGTAAAACCTTAAGGTACCCTATTACAAAACGTAAAACCTTAAGGTACCCTATTACAAAACGCGACTTGTGGCCTATGTAACAAACATTCAGCAACTGAACTTTAAAACCTTAAGGTACCCTATTACAAAATGCTATGTAACAAACATTCAGCAACTGAACTTTAAAACCTTAAGGTACCCTATTACAAAATGCTATGTAACAAACATTCAGCAACTGAACTTTAAAACCTTAAGGTACCCTATTACAAAATGCTATGTAACAAACATTCAGCAACTGAACTTTAAAACCTTAAGGTACCCTATTACAAAATGCTATGTAACAAACATTCAGCAACTGAACTTTAAAACCTTAAGGTACCCTATTACAAAACGTAAAACCTTAAGGTACCCTATTACAAAACGTAAAACCTTAAGGTACCCTATTACAAAACGTAAAACCTTAAGGTACCCTATTACAAAACGTAAAACCTTAAGGTACCCTATTACAAAACGTAAAACCTTAAGGTACCCTATTACAAAACGCGACTTGTGGCCTATGTAACAAACATTCAGCAACTGAACTTTAAAACCTTAAGGTACCCTATTACAAAATGCTATGTAACAAACATTCAGCAACTGAACTTTAAAACCTTAAGGTACCCTATTACAAAATGCTATGTAACAAACATTCAGCAACTGAACTTTAAAACCTTAAGGTACCCTATTACAAAATGCTATGTAACAAACATTCAGCAACTGAACTTTAAAACCTTAAGGTACCCTATTACAAAACGTAAAACCTTAAGGTACCCTATTACAAAACGCTACTTGTGGCCTATGTAACAAACATTCAGCAACTGAACTTTAAAACCTTAAGGTACCCTATTACAAAACGTAAAACCTTAAGGTACCCTATTACAAAATGCTTATGTAGCTTATGTATAAAAAACGTTTAACAACTGAACTTGAAATCTTCAAGGTAATGTTTTACAAAATGCTTATTGTAGCCTATATATTAAAAAATTCTGCACTTTATTTTTAAATATAAGATAAATAAAACCGCTGAAACATCAGCAACAGAGAACCCCTTATTAACATCTTCCAGTTCTTAATGTGATACTTTTATTATTTATTACGGAATATAAATGCTATGTAATTAACATTTATTAACTGAATATTAAAACCTATAATATGGTACTGTTTTAAGAAATACCATGTACCAAAAGTTCAGCAACTGAATTGTCAAACCTTAAGTAACTGTTTATAGAAATACTACGTAACAAAAGTTAGCAACTGAATTTTAAAACCTTAAATTAGGTACTGTTTTATGAAATACTATGTAAAAAAATTTTGACAACTGATTTAAAAACCTTGACAGTTTGTCTCACCGACATTTTTAGTTCTTGCCCAACAATTGTTTAAGGATAAAATTCAAATTGTAGAGCTTCACAAACACTCCACAAGCGTTTCCATGTACTATTTTGTGCAAATTAAGTTAACGTTATAACTTGTGACATCAATGTGCAATGATGAAAACAGATCAATTTTCAATGATCGACATTAACAAAATGTTATTATAAAGTAGCATGTGTAACAAACATTCAGCAACGTCTAATTTTCACTTTTTATGTTGCCTAAGGGGGGAGCATATAGTTGCCATTTTGTCCCTCCATCTGATTTCTAATTCTGTTGCCATTGTTTTTGTCCAGGTGTCAAACGCACTTCCGCAACAATTTTATTCATCATACTTCTTGTTCTGTCTGTCCCTCTGGAACTTCGTTTCCGTGCAAGAGCTCATCAACCCATGACTTGATTACAATGAAACTTGAAATGTCATATAGATATGCAATATATGAATGAAATATGCAGCATCCTTTTAGGACTGACATGCTCATATTGTCAGGTTGTTACGGTCTGATGATTTTTCAGCTAGTCATTGCCCTTTGATTATAAACAGTACATTTTCATAGGAAATACTTCATTTCCGCGTGAGATCTCAGGAACTCATAACTCAACTTCAATGGGACATAATATGAGGCGCGTCGTTGGAAAACCGGGCTTAATGCATGTGTGTAAAGTGTGCGGACTGCACAGGCTAATCCAGGACGGCACTTTCCGCCTACAGTGAATTAATGTTTGGAATAGACTTCCTTGAAACAGAATAAACCATAAAAGCGGAAAGTGCCATCCCGGGAAGACACTTTACGCACGTGCATTAAGACCGGTTTTCCCAAGACGTCCCTCATATGTAGCATCCTTATAGTGCGAACATGCCCATATTGTCAGGACATTCCAGTTTGATGATTTTTTTACAGTTGTTGCGCTTAAGTTTTGAAGTGGAAATGCGAAAATTTCCCTCTTCTAAAACTGGAATAGCAATGAAACTTTATATGCAGCATCATTATAGTGTGGACATGCGCATTTTGTCAGGTCATTCCAGTCTGATGATTTTTCAGCGAGTTATTGCCCTTTGATTATAAAAATTACATATGTTTTTTATGTTATTTACCATTGCCATTTGTTTGTGCTATAGCCATTTTATTATGCCCCCCATCGAAGATAGCGGGGTATATTGGTTTGCTAATGTCTGTCGGTCGGTCTGTCGGTCGGTTTGTAGACCACTTTCGTTTCGGTTCTCTAAGTTTGACAGTTTTCATCTGATCTTCACTAAACTTCATGAAAATTTGTGTGGCCATAATATCTAGGTCAAGTTGGATAATCAGCCAAATCGCCTTTGGAATTGTGGAGTTATAGCCCTTTTTGCTGTTTCCACTCTCATCCAATATTCGCCCAACTTATGACAATGTTTGTAATAATAATATCTAGGTCACATTCGATAGTCAGCCTAATCGCCCCAGGAATTGTGGAGTTATTGTCCTTGAATTGTCTGAAATTTGCCTTTTTATTGGTTTCCGCTTTCTAAGTCCAACAGTTTTCATCTGATCTTCACCAACCATCATGAAAATGTTTGTTATAATAATATCTCAGCCACGTTTGATAACCAGTCAAATCAGCCCAGGAATTGTGGAGTTATTGCCCTTGAATTATCTGAAATTTGCTGTTTTAGCGGTTTCCGCAAGTTCATCCAATCTTCACCAAACTTCATGAATATGTTTGTGGGCATAATATCTTGGCCAGGTTTAATAATAAGCCAAATGGCCCCAGGAATTGTGGAGTTATGGCCCATGATTATCTAAAATTAGCCTTTTTAGCTTTTTTAACCTAGATGGGGGCATAACTGTTTTACAAACAGCTCTTGTTATTTTCTTGTTCCCATGGTTACGTTCAACCCATCCTTTGACAAAGCACATTTTCTAGGAGCATCCATCAGTTTAACTGATATTCTTGTTATATTTTTGTCATTAACAAAAAGGTGGTACTCTTTCTTTAATGTTGTTTTTGATTGCATATTTGGCCATCATGGTCTGGGCCTTAATGACATGGGCCGTCCTGACTCGCATTCTATTCAACACAGCTTTGACTATTTTTTTCAGAAACCAAGATTTCCAAGAAGTGAGTATCGAAGCAGAAGGCAAGCCACCCCTCAAGATGGCACTGGCTTACGGTTTCCGAAACATTCAAAATATCGTTCAGAAGATCAAACAAAACAAATGTCCGTACCATTTTGTTGAAATCATGGCCTGCCCTTCTGGATGCACCAATGGTGGAGGTCAGATAAGACCAGAAGGGGAGATCACTCTAAAAGACAGACTGGCCGAAGTGACTGGTTTGTATAATTCTGTTCCAGCAATAAGTCCTTGGAGTGACGAAAGTGTGACCAGTCTGTATGAAGAATGGCTGGGGGGTCTGGACAGCGAGAAGTGCCGGCAAATGTTACACACTCAGTATCATGAAGTAGAGAAGATGACAAATGCTTTGATTATAAAATGGTGATCTCTGGATGTGTATATAAGTTTTACTGAGACATTTTGATTGTTTCATATAGCTAGAGTATTCACAATGATGTGGTATTGTTGTTATTAACAACTTTGTTGATGTTCTTGATGTGAATAAAATGTGAAGGGCAGAGATACATTGTACAGTGGAAACCCTCTAAACCGGATCCTCTCTAAACTGGAATTCTCTCCAAACTGGAAAAATTCTCCGGTCCCGATTTATTTCACTATATATTCATACGTAAAAAATCTCCTCAATACCGGAAAACCCTTAATTCCGGAAACTGGTCTAACTTTTGTTCATAACTGATTATTGTCAAGCGTTATTTAACTCCTCAAAACTGTTCTAGACATTGTTTGTCGCACCTCTGGCTGGCCAAAGTGTCAAAAGTACTGCCCATTACAGTCGCGGAAAATTTATTGAGGTCGATAAATAAAGTGTGAAAATCGCAAATCAATGCAAAGGACTGTTAGCAAATCGATCATGTGGTCACAACATTCACATGCGTACTTCTGGGAATTTAATTGCTTTCAAATTAGTTTGAGTACTAACGTAAGGGATAAAAGCACATTTCTTAATAGCGAATACCATACCTACATGGTATGAATTGAATTTAAAAAAATAAAAATAATAAAACGTAGACTATTCATTTTCAAACTGAAAGAGAAACGTGTAAGAGCATGATATACTACTGTGATGTATTGAGAAAATTAAATATTTACAGATATGATGACATGTTCTGATTTATTAATACAGCATTAAATGTTTTATCATGATAAATAAAACACTAAAACAAACCGTTTAACTGATATGTTTTTTTAAGCGGGACTGTATAGGGACTAATCATAAACTTGAAATAGTTACTTCCCCTCTAAACCCGAATCCCATCTAAACTGGACTTTTTTATGGTCCCTAGGATGTCCGGTTTAGAGGGTTTCCACTTTTTTTTTAAATTTAAAAGCCACTAGCAATGCAAGACGAAATCCGTTGTTGATACTGTATGTAAGCATACCACAAAAATACCATGCCAGCATGCAGTTGGTGCAAATTTGTTATTAAAATCAAAGTGTACGAAAATCAGTGAAGTGGAACATCTTTGTAATATGGTCATCCTGGTATTTAACTTCCCATAAAGTATCATTGAATTGAATTCCATAATTTCGTATTTGTCAGTCCTACCGGTATTTCTTTTCTGGCCACTACTGGTCGGAATTCAGTGGAACTTCATGGGAAGCTTCATTATCAAGTGCAGGTGTACATAGTACCAGGGCTGGTATTTATAAAAAATCTTAGTCGAAAATTAAGAAAAATCTTAAAATTCTCAAATTTAATTATTGGATTTTCTGACAAAGTAATGTATTTCTGGAAGATTTTGACACATAATTTGCAATATAATTCAAAGTGTATTAATATCTAGCATTAGTCATGGAAATGTTCCAAAGCATAGTGTTTTAAACACAAATTTTAATATTGACTTATGTTCAACTTAAGTTAAGAATGGCTTAAGAATCTTTTTAAATATGGGCCCTGGACGTTTGGCTTCAATGATATTTTTTGGAGTTATGGGACTTTAAAGATTCCTGAAATTATGTAGTATATAAAGCACAATATTTGTTCAGAGTATTTCTCAGCAACTACTTGTGCAGACATTTAATGAAACTCTATAGGAAGCTTCATTATCAAGAGGATGTGTGTGTAGTACCAGGGTGGTCTGCTTCTATGTTTTATATTTAGAGTGATGGGCCTTTGAAGATCACTGAAATTACTGTATTAGTAAACAGCTCCTCTTCAGGCGATTTCAGTCGATCACTCAGCAACCACTGGCCCAAATTCATTAGAACTTATGGGAAATTACATTACCAAGAGTTGGTAGTGTCGTGATATTCTGCATTGTTGACTTATGGACCCTTTATGATAGCTGCAGTTGGGTCAACAGAAATATAAACAATTGTTGCTAACATTTTAGGGTCGGTTTTTTTTTCGCTAGGTTACTAAGGTAGGGTCAGGTTGCCCGAAACACACAAAAAATGTTGGCCTTAGTATAATGCACAATTCTTATATGGTATATTTCTCAACAACCACTGGCAGGATTCAATGGATCGTTATGTGTGTGTGTGGGGGGGGGGGGGGGGTAGTGTTGCCCTCCTGCCATAAAGCTTCACATCATGGGCTCTAAAAGACCCAGGATCAATTCTGGAATGTAGCAACTCTTGTATCTTTCACAATCGACTAACACGTATGATTATGTGCTGTCTTGTCTAATGCCTACAAAGCGCAATTTTCTAGACGTGAGTTTCGAATCCCAGTGGAATCATTTCTCATAAAATTATTGTTTGTCTTTGTATATATTTTTTTCTTGATGATTCCATCAATGTGTTGTTTCTGATCAAACAAATATATAAGAGAAAAATAGAAAAAGTGCCTCGTTTTAACATAATCTCTATATGTATGCAAAATAACGTCGAAATGCCCCTTCAAAGTACGCCCATCTGTCTAATTCCTTAAAACGTGTAACGTAAAACAGTTCCCAACTCGAATTACTTTTTATTTCAAAAACAAGCACTAGACTGCATTAAAACAACACATATAACAATTAGCATCAGTGATAAAACACGAAATACTGTATAACATAAATATATAAAGTTTAAGATAATGATCAACATGTACAACTGAGCGAGTTGCCTATACTAGCCAACAAATCTACCATTTGCACTCATCACAGTGGTCTCCCCTGCCAAACTTGTCAGTGGTCACCCCGGCCAAACGCTAGAGTAGTATCCCCTTTCAAACTCTACAGTAGTCTCCCCTTCCAAACTGAAGAGTAGTCTCCCCTTATAAACTCTACAGTAGTCTCCCCTGCCAAACTCAACGGTAGTCTCCCCGGCAAAACTATACGGTAGTATCCACTTCAAAACTGTTCAGTAGTATCCCCTTAAACTCCACAGTAGTCTCCCCTGCCAAACACTACAGTAATCTCCTTCCAAACTAAACAGTAGTCTCCTCTGCCAAACTCGACAGCAATCTCCCCTTCCAAACTCTACAGTAGTTTCCCCTGCCAAACTCTACAGTGGTCTCCCCTGCCAAACTCTGTCTCCCCTGCAAAACTACAGTAGTCTCCCCTGCCAAACTCTACAATGGTCTCCCCTGCCAAACTCTACAGTGGTCTCCCCTGCCAAACTCTACACTTGTCTCCCCTGCCAAATTCTACAGTGATCTTCCCTTCCAAACTCTACAGTGGTCTCCCCTGCAAAACTACAGTAGTCTCCCCTGCCAAACTCTACAGTGGTCTCCCCTGCCAAATTCTACAGTGGTCTCCCCTGCCAAACTCTACACTTGTATCCCCTGCCAAATTCTACTGTGATCTTCCCTTCCAAACTCTAGAGTGGTCTCCCCTTCCAAACTCTACAGTATTCATCCCTTCCAAACTGTACAGTAACATCCCCTTCCAAATTCCTTACGGTGGTCACTGAATGATCTTGCTTCGCTCTATTGTTCCCTAACAGGGGAGATCACTGTGAGGAGTTTATCAAACAGTCCATATCTAGAGTTGTCGATCATAATAGCGTCATTCATGGTGAATGGGCGATAACTCTGTGCATGCAGACAATCATATTTAAAGTTACAGAACAGAACAGATACTTTATTAAGACTTGTATAAAGTACATCGTCTACAAAAAATGAATATAAATGTATCTACATGCAAATCAATCGCATAAAACTTTTCTTGTGATGCGATTGCATGCAGACAAGCGTTTTTAAAGTAAGACATTGGTAATAACACGTGTTAGCAATACAGCGTTAGCAGCAATATTATGTGCACAAAAATAAAAACAACACCACCATTTGTTATACATCTAAATAGTGAACATTCACTTATGTGTCTCGAATCAAAATCCCGATTAATCATCGAAAACATACATAGATATTTAATGCGTATGGTAGGACCACACGTACCCGACCCGTTTTGAAAGCTTGGCAATCATAAGGCCACAAAAAGTGTTTGTTTCCGCTTACATCTCCAAAAAATCTAGCGGAAGGGGTAAAATAACTTATTTTTTTCTTTAACTTTGTTTTCTTTTTTTTTGCGGCATCTTCACCACACAGTTACGGTATCTTGGACTGCATGACACATGTTTAAACGCCTCCCATTAAAGAAACTGTACCTTAGCTATAAATAAGGTCATAGAAAAAGACTGTACCTTAGCTATAAATAAGGTCATAGAAAAAGACTACCTTAGCTATACATAAGGTCATAGAAAAAGACTGTACCTTAGCTATAAATAAGGTCATAGAAAAAGACTGTACCTTAGCTATAAATAAGGTCATCGAAAAAGACTGTACCTTAGCTATAAATAAGGTCATAGAAAAAGACTGTACCTTAGCTATAAATAAGGTCATAGAAAAAGACTGTACCTTAGCTATAAATAAGGTCATAGAAAAAGACTGTACCTTAGCTATAAATAAGGTCATAGAAAATGAATGTACCTTAGCTATAAATAAGGTCATAGAAAATGAATGTACCTTAGCTATAAATAAGGTCATAGAAAATGACTGTACCTTAGCTATAAATAAGGTCATAGAAAATGACTGTACCTTAGCTATAAATAAGGTCATAGAAAAAGACTGTACCTTAGCTATAAATAAGGTCATAGAAAAAGACTGTACCTTAGCTATAAATAAGGTCATAGAAAAAGACTGTACCTTAGCTATAAATAAGGTCATAGAAAAAGACTGTACCTTAGCTATAAATAAGGTCATAGAAAAAGACTGTACCTTAGCTATAAATAAGGTCATAGAAAATGACTGTACCTTAGCTATAAATAAGGTCATAGAAAAAGACTGTACCTTAGCTATAAATAAGGTCATAGAAAAAGACTGTACCTTAGCTATAAATAAGGTCATAGAAAAAGACTGTACCTTAGCTATAAATAAGGTCATAGAAAAAGACTGTACCTTAGCTATAAATAAGGTCATAGAAAAAGACTGTACCTTAGCTATAAATAAGGTCATAGAAAATGACTGTACCTTAGCTATAAATAAGGTCATAGAAAAAGACTGTACCTTAGCTATAAATAAGGTCATAGAAAAAGACTGTACCTTAGCTATAAATAAGGTCATAGAAAAATACATTTATGTTCATAATACGAGTTTGAAAGTTAATGTTTCAAAATATCAATAACTGAAAAAAGCCGCATATAAGATAAGACTGCTTTTTTGACCGAAAGTCAGAAAAGTTAATTTTCAATAGGCAAACACTACTTTAAGGGTGGGCGGAAAAAAATAGTGGAGGTCGGGTAATCAGAAACAAAGAACTTTTTTACGCCTTATCGTGCACAATTACAAGTATCAATTACCTTAACAGTATGTATGGAAGGTACAGCATGTACATGTATTAACATACGTAATAACTTGCGGTTTATTTCAAAGAAATTACAAAAACAAAGCATTGACAAAAAACAATTGAAGGAAAAAGGTTTATTGCACAATTGTTACCATTTTCTAATAATTATTGTTTAATTGTTGTCTTATGCTAGGTTCCCACTATCAAGATTAGCGTCACGATTGAAATCATGGTCTTAATCGCGGACCAATCGTGGTGATCCTATCAGATCTTGAGGTCAGCCTTGGCAATCATGTTAATCGTAGAAATAGTTTGAACGGTTCACAAATTCTCTACGATCAACTGCGATCAAATGTCGTTTGGGGCAACCCGATCGCGATTATCGTGTCAGATCGAGACCCAATCGTGGACTCGATCAAAACAATCCCAATTTGTCTATAGAAAAATTAGCGAGTATCGTGTTAGAATGATTAAACACACCATCATGGTCCTACTGGTGGTCGTTTCCGCAACGTATTTCATAAAAAATCAAAATTGTATAATCACTGAGATTTATAAATTCACGAAAATTGACATTGCTAATACGCTAAATATGCATCACTAATTAAATTTCATTAATCAATCCATGGCTACAGCGATAGTCAAGAATTGAACACAGCTTAATATGCATCACTAACGTTATTTGCGAAAACGATCCTTGGCTAGCGATAGTCAAGATTTTAACACAGCTTAATATGCATCACTAACTTTAATTGCGAAAACGATCATTGGCTAGCGATAGTCAGTGTATGAACAGTTAAGATTTTAACACAGCTTAATAATTATGCATTACTTACTTTAATTTCGAAAACGATCCTTGGCTAGCGATAGTCAAAATGTGAACACAGCTTAATATGCATCACTAACTTTAATTGCAAAAACGATCCTTGGCTAGCGATAGTCAGTGTATGAACACAGCTTATATGTCCCACTCACGTTTAAGTTTGCGAACAAGTTCCTTCGCTAGCAATAGTAACTGTAAAGTTGAGGCTAATATGCCTCAATAACATTAATTGCAAAAAGCTCTGTAGGATCATATTTTTCACAAATAATATTTTTCACACACCTGTGAAGAATAGGATCTCATTTGTCACATTTTGAAGTGTGAAACATGGGATTGGCCAAAAACGGGGTATGCGTGAGGATCACAGAAGAATTTGATTTTATAGCATATAAAAAAACTGGAAGCGATCACAAATTTCACAGAAAATATGAAGAATAAGACTGTGATGTGTGAAGAATAAGATTCAATTATCACACCTGTGCAGAATGAGATCATGTTTTTCACAGATGTGTAAACGATCCTTGGCTAGAGATCGTACTTATCGTATGACGACTTGACGACACCGACCGCCAGCGATGTCGCCGTTGCTTGAGACGCTGAAGCAGGCCTTTGTACAACGCGCACACCCGCCGGTTGAAGACGAACGCGAAGAAGATGAAGATGCCTTGCGAGCAGTTGAAAACGATGAACAGGATTCCAAGAAGATGCAGAATGATACACACCGCCTGGGAGGCAGGTTGCGCGAACGCGCTGACCAATGACGAGGCTAGTCCGAACACCCACGTGAACCCCATCACGGTGGACATGCGCATGTACAGCATGACATCATCTTTACCCGACATGCGGTTGTACGACGATTTTCGGACACTCGTCCGGGTCGCCTTAGTGCTCGCGCGAATGCTGATTATCGTCTGCGAAAACATGACGGCATTAATAAGCAAAATTAGGATCATCGGTCCGCCAAACGCAACCATTGACGCCACTGGGCTCTGAATCCAGCATCCGATACTGTAGACGCGACTCTTACTTCCAGTGGCGGTACTGTTTCCGTCATTTGCATTACTTCTTGCGTCACCCGGTGTCCATCCCGGATCTAACACAGAATTTCCGCCGTAGCCGATGTCAACGTTGTCAAATATCTTACCAAAGTCAATCAAGCAACAGAATCCGACAATTACTAAAGGACACCCCCAAGCGTACAGCGCGTACCTTGGGGCATATTTCTGTTTGTCGCGAATCCGGAGCAGAATGCACTTTTGCGCAAAAGTCTTGAAGACGTCGTACGCCATGACGTTCATCCAGAAGAAAGAAGCGAGGAAGAAGAAATGAAGAATGACGCCAAAGGAAGAACACAACCACCCCTGGTGCGCCTTTATCCATCCGGAAACGATAAACAGCAACTCTCCCATGAGCAGAGACAGCGTTAGGTTCATGGTATTTATCCCCGGGAGGTTTCGGAGTTTTTCGAATATACTGTAAGTTACCAACACCGAAAACATACAGATAAGAGATATAACTCCGAGGATGAAAGTGAGGTAACTCTCGGCCACGATCAATTTGACCATACTGTTTCCGCACGCCATAGTCACTTCACTATTGTCAACAAGCCGTTCAGCTGTAAGCCAGTCGGGCGAACAAATAAATACCGTGTTTGAGCTTTCATTTTGGTACTCATATTCAGATGTGTTGTAAATATGATTCGCAAACATTATCGACTTGTTTGGAAAAATAGTATATTCATTTTTATTTAAAACGATTCGCCCGCACTCCATGTTCAGAATTTGCGGCATGTCGCAAATGAAGGCAAAACTCGAAACCCGCGTTTCTTCTAAATCACCTACGCTGCCGTCTATGTTAAATGTTAGATCGTAATCCCCAGGGAAGTATATCTGGCCAGACGATTTCAGTCTGACAGCCGTCACATTTTGACCGTTTTTAGCGTCAAACTGTCGTAAGAGTTCAAACTCAGCATCACCAATAAACGGATGGAACCCTTTCGGACAAAACAAGGAAATCGGGGTTGGGGGTGGAGAATTGTCCACATGCCCCACTTGAAAATCCGTACCGTTTATTGTCAACATGAACGCGTTACTGTCTATTAGGTCACTCATTGTCTGGACTACAGTTTTCACGGATTTTTCAAGGACCGTTCGGTCCTTATGCGCTGGATTTAGGATGAACGTTATTCGGCATGCGAGATGAGATCGATCAGATAAGTATTTTTCGTAAAATATGCTTTCGACAGATTCTTGCTTGTATGACTCGTCGTTAGCATTTGCATAGTTTTGCTTAGAAACATCATGCATCATTGATTTGTTGCTTTTTGTTTCTTGAACGTACACATCAAATGTCTCCGTGTTATAAGGTTGTTTTTCTTGATCCAAATCATCGTCGACCACAGTTTTCGAAGTACGGTTGCCATGAAAACCTTTTTGTCCGTGTGCTAATTTAGTGCCCGTTACATGGTGCGTTTTGAACGGCAGAGGTGTCGTGAAGCGATGTATTTCAATGATGTTATTTCCGGTCTTGTCCGTCAGATCCGTCGCGTTCATCATGGACACGGTCAGATTCTGAATTCGTCCAAAGCTAATGTTGAACATCTGTGCTATATTGACGCTTAAAATCTCTTCAATGCCGTCTATAGCCAGCAAAAGGACGTCACCAAGGGTGACGTTCTTGATGGTCAAGCTGATCTGAACGGGCTCGTCCATGTCCGCCAGGGACGCCAGATCGTCCGCACTGGGCGCAACCTCGTAGTTCATGATTTTCTGACACGAGCCCTGCACGAGGCGGTAGCCTTCAGAGCACGTGATCGGGCGACATTTGTTGTTGACCGGATCGTATTTCTCGTTCTGGCCACATTGGGCAGAATACGTCTGCGACGCCGTGGTGGTGAATAAAATATGCGTTTTGCCGTCAAATCCGAAGTTCATAAGGATGGAGAACGACAGCGGAAACGGCGACACGTCGCTCTTTCCGGCGTCGCTGATTCGCGTCTGGTGGTACCATAGCTTCATGGTGTTGATAAGGTCAATATGCGAACATTCGTGAATCATCTTGTTGTAAACAGGAGATAGGTGTCGCCTGCAGCCCTGCAGCTGGTCGTCGAAGTACTGCAACACCGTAACCTCCTTATTGCCGTCGGAGATCGACAGCGGCTGCTGGTTGTCGCAGTCGAGCTTCGTCTCCCAGGCCTGCATCTCGACGACGCCGTTGCACTGCGCGCAGTACATGTTCCGGTAGACAAAGCCTTCCGCGTCCTGAACGGGAGTCCGCGAGATGTCGATGACGTTCTCGGCGTGAACGGGCGCGTTAAACAGCGGCATCTGCTCGCAAAGGTCCTTGACGTCGGAGTGCGGGAATTCGAGGGGACACATGGAGATGACGAGGATGGGAACGCGGCTGTAGCCCGTGATCAGCGTGCAAACCCCGCCGTGTTTCTCGTACATGACGCGGAGGTTGAACCCCGCGGAGAACTGGGTCAGCTGGTTCGGGGAGAGCCCGCGCTCCGTGTCGTCCTTCACGTGGTCTGAAACAGGCAGAGCAACGGTCATATACAGAGGCATGTGCAATAATTACTTTAAGGGGACAAATTAACAGATTGGCCAATTGAGGATTTCCATTTTTCCGACCGATTCTAAAAAGGAAACTGCACTATATAATTTTATAAAGCAGCGGAATAGCACTCCTAGTACAGAAAATAACGTGTCGTTTATGAATAATCATGAAACGATTGAAATGGCAATCATTATAAAGAGTTGCAATGCTTTTCGTTGATATTTTTTCTTAATACTTTCTATGACACGAATATATAGTTTTGTAATTTCAAATGCTTTAGTAATTTAACGTAAGACATTTCTTAACAAGAGGGCCATGGTGGCCCATAGGGCTGAATTGAGTACTAGCAAAGATTAAAGCCTTACTGTTGTGACAGGCTTGAACGAATGTGGGGATGAACGCCATAAATTCCATAATGTCCTTAAATAATTTGTCTAGCTGATTAACTCTCATACATATACATGTAACAGGTAGGTTTATAATGTCTTTAAATAATTTGTCTAGCTGATTAACTCTCATACATATACATGTAACAGGTAGGGCACATGCATATATTTTCTCTACCCTGGTATCTAACTTTTCGCAGGCAATTTCGGAGGACTAATGTTAATGCTGCAGTTCTGAAGGCTAATGGCGACTGCTGCGCAAAGGTTATGTCATGCTTGTCGGCTTGTTTCAAAGAGTACATGTAGTGTATTGCCATTTACCCATTCTATATTCAAATTTGCATTGAATCTTATTGGTCATAGACAAATTTTGCAAGTTTGGTCCAGACTGGTTGAAAATGAAGTCAATGTCTTGCATCAAATCCATTTCTGCATTTATTTTCATATTAAGAGCAAATAACTCCATTGGCTGATCTGTCTCCTTTGCTGCCTGTGCTGAGATCTTATGGCCATACAAAACCTGCAGAAGTTTTAACAAGATTAAACGAAAACTCAAATCTCGAAAAAGGCAATTTTTACATTTCTTTTTTCACTAACAAAGGGGCCATAACTCTGATGTGTGTGGCCCAATCTGGATCATTGTTGGCTTCTGCTGCGATCGATTGCATGATCACATACAAACTGTGGAAGTTTGGTCCTGATTGGAAGAAAAATGAAGTCTATCAACATAAAAATGCATTTTTAGTCTTTTTTATCCAGGCACAAGGGGCCATAACTCCAGTGTTTGTGACCTAACCTTAACCATTTTTGGCTTCTGCTGAAATATTTTGGTCACACACCAACTGTGGCAGTTTTGAAGAAAAATGTTAGTCTTAATCAAGGTAAAATGGCAATGTTTGCCTATTTTTCAACAAAAAGGGGGCATAACTCTGGTGTTTGTGGCCCAATCCGACCCACTGTTGGCTTCTGCTGTGATCTTTTGATAATACACAATGAAGTCAATATGAACGAAAAAGGCAATTTTTACATTTTTTTTCCCACAAACAAGTTGCCGTAGTATTTAACGGTCCAAATTATTGACGGCATACATACGACGGACGACGCAGGAGAGGTCCCATTTACCAATAGCTCAACGAAAGTGGGAAAACCGGACTTAATGCATGTGCGTAAAGTGTCGTCCGCACAGGCTGATCTGGGACGGCACTTTCCGCCTTATTGGTATTTTCTGTTTCAAGAAATTCTCTTCTACACATAAATCAACTGTAGGCGGAAAGTGCCGTCCTGGATTAGCCTGTGCTAATCCGGGACGACACTTTACGCACATGCATTAAGACCGGTTTTCTCACGACGCGCCACAAATATTTTAACGTCAAATCAACAGTTCGCTGCTACTCGTTGACAATGAAACATATTTCTGTTCATAGAAACATGGTACATGTACTTGTGAGAACAAAGTAACACAGTACACTGTTTAGATGCTTGTATGCTTATACACTTTTTTGTTGTTGTTGTTGATAATGGGCTATAGTATGTAACAAAGCAGTTAAAGTAAGAATTGTAATTAAGTACATGCATTACTTTGAAACATTTCATTTTCATTGAAGGAAAGGTAGAAACATGTCGTGTGTTAATCGGATAAGAGTTCCGTACGTTCCTGGTATAATAAGCGAGGTAATTCGTTGTTTTTGCTTGAAACAGATGATGAGTCGTTGTGGGAAGTGGATTTAAGAACGTACGTATTTTATTTGAGAAGTTTAATATTTACATATGAAAAGTACTATACTCATACTGCTTACACCGATAATAATAATTATTATTATGGTGAGTATACACACTAGTAATCGAAATAAGGATGAGCTTTTGTAGAGATCTTTCTCCGCTACTTATGTATGTAGTTTTTTCATGTGATGTTGTTTTTTCATGTGTTTATATGTTGTCCTCAATTGTCACATATGACGTGTTGGATTGAAATATCTATCTGTCTGTCTGTCTGTCTGTCTGTCTGTCTGTCTGTCTACGAAATAAATGGGCAGAATTTATAAACAATAGTTTCTATGGGAAAGTACACGAGGGTCCATATCCACAAAGCTCCTAAGGCAAATCTTAACTTAAGTCATATTAAAGTGAAACATTCAAATAACATTTTCATTGTAAAATCAATATTTAATAATCGAAAAAGGGTAAAATAAGAAGCATCTGTTGATTCTTTACAAGATTAAAACCATTTGAGACAAAATAAACTTTAAATGAATCATCCACAGACTTAATCCTATTTAACAAATATGGCGCAAAAATGTATGTCATATTTTGACGTTGCCGTTGACGTCTGATGACGTCGACGTCATTTCCTGTTTATAATAACAAACCTGATGAAGGCCAACATGGCCGAAGCGTTGTTTCAGTTTTAAATATACTTGCGAAATACGTAAATCCGGACACTTTTGCTGGTTTTTGGACGATTTATCTGGATAATTGCCTCAAACAAAAATAAAAAGTTAAAATAAGTAGGGTTTAATCTGAAGCTTTGGTCAAAATATTAGTGAAATCTGCTATCTAAAAACAACAGAATAATGCGTTAAAAAAAGCCTGTTACATGTACCGAAATACGGATGGAGAGTACCTAAATCCGGACACTTAAAATATATATTTAATTAATTTTTTTTAGAAACAAACATTGAACTACACCTTGTTTGTCAGATTTTTTTCTCTTCCTTTGTTGACTTTTCCGGTGTTTACTCTCAACACCTTGTAAAGCCTTATTTATCGGAGATACTGTTTTGATTTCAATCCCACAAATGCAAATGTTTACATTTAAAAGGAAGATAAAAACAATAGTAAGTGTAAAATTACCCAATGGATTCTGTTGAAACTTGACATATGTTGCTGAGATAGATGTGTGCATCAATCAATACATTACAATTATTGGTCTTGATCATACAAACACATTTATTTTCAGGTGTCCGGATTTAAGTACTGTCCAGATTTACGTACTTCGCCAGTAAATATAATTTCCTAGTTGAAGTTTAGCTTCTTCTTTCATCACTTCCATAGACTTAATTAAGTTTATGATTTTAATATTTTTTTTCTTAAGTTTTCAGAAAGAACTTTACGGATATGGGCCCTGATGTCGAATAACCAGCCCAATTTATTGCATAAAGGAGTGAGTGGGTTAGAAGGTTACTGCATCTTTGACTCCGCCAATGAGGTCACGTTTATGCCGCAGTTGGTTTGTCTGTCTTGTTTTTTGTGTTAGTAAGCAAAATGCGCCAAAAGTTATGAACGCAATTGAATTTGTTGGGAAGGCTGAAATATGCAAAAAAACAAACAAACAACAACATTAGATTTAGATGGTGTTCCGGATCACCATCTGGATCCAGTTGTTTTTTTAATAAAAAAGGATTCTTTATTAATGTTAGATAGGACATATTGCGACATAATGCTGTGTTACTCATTTTTTGCACAACGTGTTTGGGAATGACTTGCCTTGGTAGAGGCTTGCGTGTCCGAATGCTTTCTATGGGACAGGCTAGCAGGGAGCGCCGGACTGTCAATCCGGGGTTCGTGCGTCCGAGCCCCAGCCCGGCCACATAACTTGTGTGTGGATTGGTCATGAAATAATTTCTACGGCCATTCTCCCCCTACCCCTGATTCAAGAAAGGCAGTTGTCAGTTTCTGGCATAGGTATGTGCACTTGGTACTGGTAAACCGCTTAGTTCGGCTAAGCTTGCCCAGGAAAATTGTGAGAATGTTAACTGACCGCCGTGATTGGACTGAAATTCTGTTAAATACGGCGAAAAATCCAAACAAACAAACAAACAGTCATTTTTGTTTAAAAGATTTCTGCGAATCCAATTCATACAGTTTTTAGACTGTTGGCGGAAGCCAACGGTCTTTTGAGAGGGAAATTTTCAAAACAGGCATCGCGGAAAACTACTTCTTTTCTTTGCAGGTTATTCGTCAGTAAATCGAAACCTGAAAGGGTCTATCTTCAAAACAGCAAAAATTAACGTATGTTTTCTTAAATTTGAATTATTTAAGATAATGCATGTCATGTGTATTATAATGTGTATATCATGTGATGTACCACAATTACACTTTCTAACAAAGTCAATTTATTACAAATGTTACGTCAAATTAATGACATCCCTATCTTCGCTATTTACTTGAATGTAACCGAAATATTCATCTGGGTGTCCTGGAATAAGACCACTAAATTTATGCCCTACATCGATCAGTTTTGACTCTTTGTGAAAGTGTTATTTCGTGTTACCGATGTTTATTCTGAATATTTTGACAACAAATTACTACAATGTATTAATATTAAACTTTAGAATGGAAAATCGAGAACACGCATCTTAAGACCTACTTTTGACTCAGTAGGCTACAAATCACTAACAATCGATGCTCCTAAATACCACGCTTATCGGTTATTCTGCATGGCTCGTTGCAGATTGACTTGTTAAGTGGTATGTATATAATTCCGCTGGCGTTAGATAATTAGATTGAACAATATTGGTTCGCTACTAACGAATGGATGTTTTTTATGATGTCGTATACTATTGAATTAGAAGCCATATTATCTAGTTTAAAGGTGGGAAATGGAAATTCATACAAACAAATGTTTCCTTTTTAGCAAAAATCCACTCATAATTCACATGCTTTTAGTTTCTTTTGTCGCCAACAGTCTTTCTACGCTATCAGCGTTTTGATTCTCCAATGCGACTAAATTTTACAGGACACTTGTTCGACTATGATTATGTTAATGAACTGAAGTGCACAATGTACATGACCCTTATGTACCGAATGACTATAAATGGCGGCCTAGATACTATTATCAAAATGAGTTTTGAGGCGAGACAAGATAGTAATCGCAACAGGTCTCATAAAATTACTGCTTATTGTCCGAACAAGGTACTAAATTATAACTTGAAGTCATCAATAAAAGCAAGTGATACTTAAACATATAAACATATAAACATATATATGTGTGTGAATTTTCGATGACAAAGTGTCTATTACATTAAACCTAACATATTTTGTAGTTGATGAGGTCGAAGCTGTGTTGTGCTTTGACCCGGGTGTGTTTTCCTTCTCTTCCATTTCTACATAAAGGGGTCCATACACCTTCAATAAAATGGTCAAACATATGGCCAATGCATGCAATTGACAATTACATGTTTATTGACGTATGTGTGTGCTATTGTTAAGTGTATGGACCTTTTTATTACATTTTCAGGCACACCGAAACGTGGGCGTTAATTAAGAAATAAGTTTCGCATTGTCATTGTTTATCGGCCAGTAAACAACGATTTGGAGTTCTGAATTAAACCACGAGGGCGTTAGCCCAAGTTGTTTAATAGCCACGCATCAGAACGACGAAGAGTTGTTTATTGGCCGATAAACAACAATAATGCGGAAATTATTTAGATTCTAACAGGAATTGACATATTTTTGCAATTGTAATTGGAACTACTTTTTACTATGCTCCGCTTGGGGTCGGAACTTCTTTTTGCGTTGTTTATGGGTAGTATAACAACGATAATTTTGTTCTTTGTCTATAGAAAAATTAGCGAATATCATGTTAAAATTGTAAAATTGTAGCAAGTTTCACATGCTAACATAACGTGATCGAAGTTCCAATGCTCAAGAACGTTTATAGCGCAACATGCTTCAACATCAAGATAACCTGAGACTCACGTTTGCATCACAAAGTAGCCCCAAGTACGCGGAAGCAAGAATACACAGAGATTGAGCTTATAAAGGATTCCAAATAGCTGGTCATTATCGGTATTACAGAACCTATCCGAGTTTCCTAATGCAGCTAATGATGTGTGCACCAGAAAATAGCCCCCACTTACCGGTTCGCAATAGCAAGAATACACAAAGAGGGGCTTATAAAGGATTGCGAATGTTTGGCCATTATCGACAATTAACCGAACCCACCGAGTTGTCTGTAACAGCAATCAATGTGTGCATCAGAAAGTAGTCACCAGTATGTATGGAACGCCGGCACAGTCTTATGTGTTACATTTTTATTTTATTATGATCTTTCTTTATTATGTTATGATCTTTCTTTATTATGTTATGTGGATACAAATTTATATGATGTGGACATTTCTTTACATGATGTGGACATTTCTTTATATGATGTGGACATTTCTTTATATGCTGTGGATCTTTCTTTATATGATGTGGACATTTCTTTATATGATGTGAATACTTCTTTATATGATGTGGATACTTCTTTATATGATGTGGATATTTCTTGATATGCTGTGGACATTTCTTTATATGCTGTGCACATTTCTTTATATGATATGGATATCGTATGATGTTGATTTTTTTTTTAATATGATGTGGACATGTCTTTATATGTTGTGGAAATTTCTTTATACGATGTGGATACTTCTTTATATGCTGTGTTTTTTTCTTTATATGATGTGGATATTTCTTTATATCATGTGGATACTTCTTTATATGATGTGGACATTTCTTTATATGCTGCGGATACTTCTTTATATGATGTGGACATTTCTTTATATGCTATGGACATTTATTTATATGCTGTGGACATTTCTTTATATGCTGTGGATATCTCTTTATATGCTGTGGACATTTCTTTATATGATGTGGATACTTCTTTATATGCTGTGGTCTTTTCTTTATATGATGTGGATATGTCTTTATATAATGTGGACATTTCTTTATATGCTGTGGACATTTCTTTATATGCTGTGGGTATTTCTTTATATGCTGTGGACATTTCTTTATATGCTGTGGACATTCCTTTATATGCTGTGGACATTCCTTTATATGCTGTTTACATTTCTTTATATTATGTAGACATTTCTTTATATGCTGTCGACATTTCTTTATATGATGTGGATATTTCTTTATATGATGTGGATACTTCTTTATATGCTGTGATTTTGTATTTATATGATGTTGATATTTCTTTATATGATGTGGACATTTCTTTATATGCTGTGGACATTACTTTTTATGCTGTGGATTTTTCTTTATATGATGTGGATATTTCTTTATATGATGTGGACATTTCTTTATATGCTGTTTTTTTTTCTTTATATGATGTGGATTCTTTTTTATATAATGTGGATATTTCTTTATATGATGTGGATACTTCTTTATATGCGTTGGTTTTTTCATTATATGATGTGGATAGTCTTTATATGATGTGGATATTTCTTTATATGATGTGGACATTTCTTTATATGCTGTCGACATTTTTTTATATGATGTGGATATTTCTTTATATGATGTGGATATTTCTTTATATGATGTTGATCTTGAAGTTGCGAATGATCACGATGATGCGGAATTATGATTATGGGCATGACCCGATGATGATCCGGTCGATGATCCCGATGGTGATCCTGGCAATGATTCGGATGCTGATCCCCGTTGTATGGTGGTGATCCCAGTGGTGATCCTGATGGTGTTCCAGATGGTGAGCCAGGTCGTGATCCCATAGGTAATCCCAGTGGTGATCCTGGTGGTTAACCAAGTGGTGATCCCGGTGGTGATCGAAGTTTTCATCCCAGTGGTGAACCCTGTGATGATCCCAGTGATGATCCCAGTGGAAATCCCAATGATGATCCCATTGGTGATCCCGGTTGTGATTTCAGTGATTCCAGTGTTGATCCCGGTGGTAATCCAATTGGTGATCCCTGTGCTGATCTCAGTGATGATCCCAGAGGTGATCCCAGTAATGATCCCAGTGATGATCCTAGTAATGATCCCTGTGGTGATCCCATCGGTGATCCAATTGGTGATCCCAGTGGTGGTCCGAATGGTGATCTCAGTGATGATCCCAGTGATTATCCCTTTGGTGATCCCATTGTTGATATAATTGGTGATCCCAATGGTGATCCAAATGGTGAGCCCAGTGATGATCCCTGTGGTGATCCCATTGATGATCCCATTGGTGTTCCCAGTGATGATCCCTCTGGTAATTCCATTGGTGATCCGATTGGTGATCCCAGTGGTAATCCGAATGGTGATCCCAGTGATGATCCCAGTGATGATCCCTGTGGTGATCCCATTGATGATCCCAGTGGTGATCCCAATGGTTAGCCCAGTGATGATCCTGTGGTGATCCAATTGATGATCCCATTGGTGATCCCAGTGATAATCCCTGTGGTGATCCATTTGGTGATCACAGTGGTAAACCCTATGGTGTTCCCAGTGATGTTCCCAGTGGTGATCCCAGTGGTGATCGGAGTGGTGATCCAGGTTGCGATTCCGTTGGTGATCTCTGTTATGATCCCAGTGGTGATTCCGGTAATGATTCCATAGGTTATCCTAGTGTTGATCCCGTTGGTGATCCAAGTGGTGATCCCGTTGGTGATCCCTGGTATGATCCCGGTGGAGATCACAGTGGTGATGCCAGTGGTGATCCCAGTGATGATCCCAGTGGTGAGGTGATCCCAGTGATGATCCCAGTGTTGATCCCGGTGATGTTCCCTGTGGTGATCCCAGTGGTGATCCACTCCGGTAATCCCGGTGGTGATCCCTTTGGTGATCTCTGTGATGATCCCAGTGGTGTTCCCGGTATTGATTCCATAGGTGATCCCGGTGGTGATCCCGTATACGATCCAAGTGGTGATCCCGTTGTGATCCCAGGTTTGATCCCGGTGGTGATCCCAGTTGTGAAGCCAGTGGTAATCCCATTGATGATCCCTGTGGTGAGGTGATCCCAGTGATGATCCCATTGATGATCCCAGTGTTGATCCAATAGGTGAACCTTTGGTGATCCCAGTTGTGATTCGTGCGTTGATCCCATTGGTGATCTCAGTGGCGATCCCGGTGTGTTCCGGAAAATGATCCGGGCGGTGGTCTATGTGATGATCCCGGTGGTGATCCTGGTGGTGATCCGAGTGGTGATCCAAATAGTGATCCAGGTGATGATCCTGGTGGTGATCCGAGTGGTGATCCAAATAGTGATCCCGATGATAATCTGGATGGCGATCCCGGTGATGATCCTGGTGCTGATCCGAGTGGTGATCTCGGTTGTTATCCAGATTGTACTCCGGAAGGTGATCCAGACGGTGATCCGGGTGGTGATCTGGGTGGTTATCCTGGTGGTGGTCCTGGTTTTGATCGTGGTGGCGGTGGTTATGGTGTTGATGATGATGACCATGATTAAGTTACGTTCTGTCAATTCTCTGTTATATTCTGTCAGAACGTAATTACGTTATGATTAAGTTGTTGATTTCATTACGTTCTGTCAATTATCTGTTATATTCTGTCAGAACGTTATTTCGTTATGTTAGTATTTTGTTATGTAGTGGTGCATTCTTTATTATGATGATCATTCTTTATTATGATGATGGGGTATTTGAGTGGGGGTGCTATTCTGCCTCAACACCGGAATCTGTTCAAAACACCGGACATTTTGTCGCAAAAGCTATTAAATCAAATGTTAACCACAGCGCGGACATTCAGTAACAATTTCACATACAGCTATCTTCATCATCATCATCATCATCATCATCACTACCACCACCACCACCACCACCACCACCATTATCATAATCAGGTAATTATCATTTTCATCGCCATTAACAGATCATTATTATAATCAAATCGTAATAATCATCATCAGATTATCATAACCACCACCACCAACAACAACGGAATCGTCATCATCAATATTCACATTATCATACATATCTACATCAAGGAATGTCCGCACGATATAAAGAAATTTCCACATCATATAAAGCAGTATTCACATCGTATAAAGAAATATCCACAGCATATAAAGAAATATCCCCATCATAAAAAAAACTCCACATCATATAAATAAATGTCCACATTATATAAAGAAATATCCACATCACATACAGCAATATCCACATCATATAAAGAAATATTCACACCATATAATATCATATTCACATCAGATAAAGAAAAAACCACAGCATATAAAGAAGTATCCACATCATATCAAGAAGTATCCACATCATATAAAGAAACGTCCACATCATATAAAGAAATGTCAACAGCATATAAAGAAATATCCACATCACATACAGCAATATCCACATCATATAAAGAAATATCCACATCATATAATATCATATTCACATCATATAAAGAAAAAACCACAGCATATTAAAAAGTATCCACATCATATAAATAAATATCCACATCACATAAAGAAGTATCCACATCATATAAAGAAGTATCCACATCATATAAAGTTAAAACCACAACATATAAAGAAATATTTACTTCATATAAAGAATTATCCACATCATATAAAGAAGTATCCACATCAAATAAAGAAATGTCAACATCACATAAAGAAATATCCACAGCATATAAAGAAATGTCCACATCACATACAGAAATATCCACAGCACATAAAGAAATGTCCACATAATATAAAGAAATGTCGACAGCATATAAATAAATATCAACATCATATAAAGAAGTATCCACATTATATAAAGAAATGTCCACAGCATATAAAGAAATGTCCACATCATATAACGTTGTATCCACATAACATAATAAAGAAAGAACATAATATAATAAAAATGTACGACATAAGACATTCCGGCGTTCCATAAGTATGCGTTAGCAAGAGTACATTGGGAGGCCTAGAAAGTAACGTTACGAAAATACAAATACAAAATAAACAAAACAAATTTTGAATAAATATTATACCAACAATTGATAAAAGTAAGTTATTTCCACTGATTTAGTAGTCCTTATGGATATTAAGAGAAAGTTTTCAACTCACTGCTATAATGTAAATCACAGTGAAACATATATTAATTCAACGTAAATCGTGTTTACATTTTTAATTTGTTGACTCGTATAAAAACGTTACATTGTGTTATTATTGTTAATTGTCATTTTTATTGTGAATGTGTTTAAAATAGATTTTTATTTTTATTTTTTTATATTTTATTTCCACCTCCATCTGGACAATTTTTTCCCAAAATGTCCGAGAAACTGAACATAAAAACTATCTGGCCTTGTCACAAGTTAACAACGCACCCGTTAACACGTGCGCACTCTCGTGCCACATCCTGTTTAATGGACGAGAATCGACGAGATAGCCCCAGAGTTTAAGACAAACATCTGACTAGATAAAAGACTTTTACGCGTAATGGAACCATATGGCCCTGTTATTTACCGGATGTCAGATGTGTCGTCAGTCCTTGTAAACTTTGATTACTCATCTGTCTGAAGGACAGCGTGGAATTCAATACTATATAAATATTGACTTCCTTGAGGGTGACAGTGCGTATTGACCCGAGGCAACACTGTCGACCGAGGCTTTAGCCGAGGTCGACAGTGTTTGTCGAGGGTTGACAAGACGCACTGTCACCCTCAAGGAAGTCAATATTTATTTTATTATACCGAACAATCCCGTATCATTTGCGTACCGGGCGACATAGCGGTAGCGGGCGACATTGCCGGGCGACATATCAAATTGTTGCCCGCTGCAGTTTATATGCATTATATAGAGAAATAATCAAGTGAGGTATAATAATAAGTAATATTAAACGTAATAGCGTTCTTATAATAAAAACAGTTTCAAGAATAGTCGATATTCTTACGTCTTATATCTAATATTGGATTGGTGAACTACAGGCCCGGGACCATCCGGCCCATATATTCTAATTTCGAATGCATGCACATCTTTGATGCATTTGTATTTTTCTACACGTGTACATATTGAAATATTATGCATCTTCAATGTTTCTTATCAGGTAGCTCTGATGAACTGATATAGTTTGCGCTTATTACGTAATGCATTGGTATCAATAGTGTATTCATATCTTCACTACGTGTATATATTAAATGCTTTGATATCCTCGATATATCAATATGTGTAAGGCATTTCTGTAGTATTTTTTTTGCAATTTTTTACTTTGAGGCATTGTGTTTGATAACTTGGGCGCATTTATATTGTCGCATAAAACTTAAGAATTTCGATTTCTGATTATTGACCTCTATAAGACATGCTTAATTTTGATGCAATGGTCTATGAGCTGCATGTATTTTATTTTTTTAATGCAATAGTCTACTAGTATGTGCTTACTTTATGTCTTTAATGCAATTATAGTCTATGTGCTTATTTTATTTCTTTAATGCAATGGTCTATGTGCTTACTTTATTTCTTTAATGCAATAGTCTATATACTTACTTTATTTCTTTAATGCAATAGTCTATGTGTTCACTTTATTTCTTTAATGCAATGGTCTATGTGCTTACTTTATTTTTTTATGCAATAGTCTATGTGCTTACTTTATTTCTTTAATGCAACAGTATATGTGCTTACTTTATTTCTTTAATGCAATAGTCTATGTGCTAACTTAATTTTTTTAATGCAATAGTCTATGTGCTTACTTTATTTACTGATTGCAATGGTCTATGTGCTTACTTTATTTCTTTAATGCAACGGTCTATGTGCTTACTTTATTAGTTTAATGCAATAGTTTATGTGCTTACTTTATTTCTTTAACGCGACTGTCTATGCGCCGCATTTTATTTTATTTTAATGCAATGGTTTATGTGCTGACTGGATTTCTTTCATGCAATGGTTTATGTGCCGCATTTATTTCTGTAATGCTATGGTCTTTGTGCTGACTAGATTTCTTAAATGCATATGGTCTTTGTGCTGTCTTTATTTTTCTAATGCAATGGTCTATGCGCCGCATTTATTCTTTAATGCAATGGTCAGTCTATGTGTTGATTAGATTTCTTTAATGCAATGTTCTATGTGCTGCACGTATTTCTTTGATGATTGGTCTATGCGCGTGTTCTACATTTATTGCTTTGATGCATTGCTATATCTGGTGCATTTATATTTTTGATACATGAATCAATATGTTGCATTTTTTTAAATCTTCGATGCATTAATCTATGTGTTGTATTGAATGTATTAGATACATTAATCTATGTGTTGTATTTAATGTATTAGATGCATAAATCTATGTGTTGTAATTATTGTGTAAGATACATAAATCTATGCGTTGTATTTATTGTTTTAGATACATTAATCTATGTGTGGTATTTAATGTATTAGATACATTAATCTATGTGTTGTATTGAATGTATTAGATACATTAATCTATGTGTTGTATTTAATGTATTAGATGCATAAATCTATGTGTTGTAATTATTGTGTAAGATACATAAATCTATGCGTTGTATTTATTGTTTTAGATACATTAATCTATGTGTGGTATTTAATGTATTAGATACATTAATCTATGTGTTGTATTTAATGTATTAGATACATTAATCTATGTGTTGTATTGAATGTATTAGATGCATTAATCTATGTGTTGTATGTAATGTATTAGATGCATTAATCTATGTGTTGTATTGAATGTATTAGATGCATTAATCTATGTGTTGTATTCAATGTATTAGATGCATAAATCTATGAGTTGTATTCAATGTATTAGATGCATTAATCTATGAGTTGTATTGAATGTATTAGATACATTAATCTATGTGTTGTATTGAATGTATTAGATGCATTAATCTATGTGTTGTATTCAATGTATTAGATGCATTAATCTATGAGTTGTACTTATATTTTTGATACATTAATATATGTCTTGTATTTATATTTTTGATACATTAATCTATGTGTTGTATTTATATTTTTGATACATTAATCTATGTGTTGTATTTATATTTTTGATACATTAATCTATGTGTTGTATTTATATTTTTGATACATTAATCTATGTGTTGTATATATATTTTTGATACATTAATCTTTGTGTTGTATTGATATTTTTGATGCATTAATATATGTGTTGCAATTATATTTTTAATGTATTAATCTATGTGTTGCATTTTTATTTTTGATTAAACTATGTTTTTGGTGCATTAATCTATATGGTGCATTCATATCTTTAATTCATTAATCTATGTGTTGTATTCATAACTTTGATTCATTATTCTATGTGTAGCATTTATATTTTTGATGCATTAATCTATGTTTTGCATTTAAATCTTTGGTACATTAATATATATGGTGCATTTATATCTTTGATACATTAATCTTTGTGGTGCATTTTTATATTTGATACATTTTTCTTTGTTTTGCATTTATATCTTTGGTGCATTAATCTATAAGGTGCATTCATTTCTTCGATTCATTAATATTGTTTTTTGTATTTATATCTTTGATTCATTATGCTATGTGTAGCATTTATATCTTTGACGTATTAATATATGTGTTGCATTTGTATATTGTTTGCATCGTTGCATTTATATATTTGATGCATTAATATTTGTGTTGCATTTATATATTTGATGCATGAATATAAGTGTTGCATTTGTATATTTGGTGAATTAATATATATGGGTCATGTATATCTTTGATGCATTAATATATACTCTGCATTTATAATTTTGATGCATTATCTATACGGTGCACTAATATCTTTGATGCATTAATCCATAAGGTGCATTCATATATTTGATGCTTTAATCTACATTGTGCACTTATATCTTTGATGCATTAATATATTTGTTGCATTTATGTCTTTGATGAATTATTGTACATGGGTCATTTATATCTTTGATTCATCCATCTATTTGGGTCATTTATATATTTAATATATACGGTGTATTTATAATTTTGATGCATTAATCTAAATGTTGCATTTCTATCTTTTCTGCATTAATCTATATGGTGCACTTATATCTTTGATGCGTTAACCTAAGTGTTGCATTTCTATCTTTTCTGCATTAATCTATATGGTGCACTTATATCTTTGATGCGTTAATCTAAGTGTTGCATTTCTATCTTTTCTGCATTAATCTATATGGTGCACTTATATCTTTGATGCGTTAATCTAAGTGTTGCATTTCTATCTTTTCTGCATTAATCTATATGGTGCACTTATATCTTTGATGCGTTAATCTAAGTGTTGCATTTCTATCTTTTCTGCATTAATCTATATGGTGCACTTATATCTTTGATGCGTTAATCTAAGTGTTGCATTTCTATCTTTTCTGCATTAATCTATATGGTGCACTTATATCTTTGATGCGTTAATCTAAGTGTTGCATTTCTATCTTTTCTGCATTAATCTATATGGTGCACTTATATCTTTGATGCGTTAATCTAAGTGTTGCATTTCTATCTTTTCTGCATTAATCTATATGGTGCACTTATATCTTTGATGCGTTAATCTAAGTGTTGCATTTCTATCTTTTCTGCATTAATCTATATGGTGCACTTATATCTTTGGTGCGTTAATCTAAGTGTTGCATTTCTATCTTTTCTGCATTAATCTATATGGTGCACTTATATCTTTGATGCGTTAATCTAAGTGTTGCATTTCTATCTTTTCTGCATTAATCTATATGGTGCACTTATATCTTTGATGCGTTAATCTAAGTGTTGCATTTCTATCTTTTCTGCATTAATCTATATGGTGCACTTATATCTTTGATGCGTTAATCTAAGTGTTGCATTTCTATCTTTTCTGCATTAATCTATATGGTGCACTTATATCTTTGATGCGTTAACCTAAGTGTTGCATTTCTATCTTTTCTGCATTAATCTATATGGTGCACTTATATCTTTGATGCGTTAATCTAAGTGTTGCATTTCTATCTTTTCTGCATTAATCTATATGGTGCACTTATATCTTTGATGCGTTAACCTAAGTGTTGCATTTCTATCTTTTCTGCATTAATCTACATGGGTCATTTATATATTGGATGAATTAATCTATCTGGTGAATTTATATCTTTGATTCATGTGTTGCATTTGTATATTTTATGCATTAATATATTTTCTGCATGTATATATTTGATGCATTAATCAACGTGTATTGATATATTATATGCATTAATTAAAGTGATGCATTGATATATTTGATACATAAACAAGAGCTTTGCATTTATATATTGGCTTCATTAATCTAAGTTCTGCATTTATATATTGGATGCATTGATCTATATGGCCCATTTATATCTTTTATTGTTATTGTATATTGGTCATTTATATCTTCGATGCATTAATTTATACTCGGCATTTATATATTTAATGCATTAATCTGTACTCTGCATTTATGTCGAGGATACATTAATCTATATGGTGCATACAAGATAAGATAAGATACACGATACAAGAAACTTTATTTTACGTCGGCTTGTATATAACAAGTAAAAACATTAGCTATAAAGCTATTTTCCGACACAACAATAACAGTAACGATTATTCAATAATAACAAAATCACAAAAACATAGGCAATATATCAATAACACAAACATACAAAGAATATTAAACTATACAGCCATTTATAGTACTGATATAACAAATAATAAATTATTAATTCAGCCGGAATACAAAATTACAAAAAAGATGATCGAGTATTAAATATATAATATAATACCACAAAGAACTGCATTACAAATAATTCATGAACCCCCCCCCCCCAAACCTTTGATCTTTGATGCATTGATCAATATGGTGCATTTATATCTTTGATGCATACATCTATATAGTGCATTTATATCTTTGATGAATTAATATATATGGTGTTTTTATAACATTGATGCATTTTTATATAGCATGCATTTATATATAGCATGCATTTTTATATAGCATGCATTTATATATAGCATGCATTTTTATATAGCATGCATTTATATATAGCATGCATTTTTATATAGCATGCATTTATATATAGCATGCATTTTTATATAGCATGCATTAATCTATGTGTTGCATATGTATCTTTGATGCATTAATCTTTCTGGTTTATTTATAACGTTGGCGCATTAATACATTTGTTGCATTTACATTTTTGATGCATTAATCTATCTGGCGCATTTATATATTTGCGATGAATTGATCGGTCGTGTGCGTATGTATTTGTGACGCATAAATTTGTCTGTTGCATGTATACTTTTGATGCATTCATATGTCTGATGAATTTAATTGTTGATTCATTAAACTATCAAGTGCTTTTATATATGTGTGATGCGTTAGTCTGCCTGGTATATTTATATATATAAATATATTTAAAATGCATTATTCTGTTTGGTACACTTAGATATTTAAAATGCATTCATCTATCTGGTGCATTTATATATTTGATTCATTCCATCGACAAATAAGATGTGTGCATAACTTTTGAGGCATTGAATCTCTAGTTCATACAATCAACTAATATCTATGTCACAACGATATTTTACGTGTATTGTAACCTGATAAACATTTATATCGTGGACATAAAAGTATCCATTAAATGACATTAAGTGGATATTTGTTGTTACAATAACTGTGTGCATTTGATATTGATAGTGCAAAAACATTTAAGGAGCGTCAACGTTCATAGTGCATGTTGCATTAATGCAAACTGTGCAAAGATACCGGCATTTTCGGTGCATTACCACTACCATTTTAGTGCAGATATATTTGTGTTGCATTTATAGTGCATGTTGCATTAATGCCAATTGTGCAAAGATACCGGTATTTTCGGTGCATTACCACTACCATTTTAGTGCAGATATATTTGTGTTGCATTTATAGTGCATGTTGCATTAATGCCAATTGTGCAAAGATACCGGCATTTTCGGTGCATTACCACTACCATTTTAGAGCATATATATTTGTGTTGCATTCATAGTGCATGTTGCATTAATGCCAATTGTGCAAAGATACCGGTATTTTCGGTGCATTACCACTACCATTTTAGTGCAGATATATTTGTGTTGCATTTATAGTGCACGTTGCATTAATGCCAATTGTGCAAAGATACCGGCATTTTCGGTGCATTACCACTACTATTTTAGTGCAGATATATTTGTGTTGCATTTATAGTGCATGTTGCATTAATGCCAATTGTGCAAAGATACCGGTATTTTCGGTGCATTACCACTACCATTTTAGTGCAGATATATTTGTGTTGCATTTAAGGTGCATGTTGCATTAATGCCAATTGTGCAAAGATACCGGCATTTTTGGAGCATTACCACTACCATTTTAGTGCAGATATATTTGTGTTGCATTTATAGTGCATGTTGCATTAATGCCAACTGTGCAAAGATACCGGCATTTTCGGTGCATTACCACTACCATTTTAGTGCAGATATATTTGTGTTGCATTCATAGTGCATGTTGCATTAATGCCAATTGTGCAAAGATACCGGTATTTTCGGTGCATTACCACTACCATTTTAGTGCAGATATATTTGTGTTGCATTTATAGTGCATGTTGCATTAATGCCAATTGTGCAAAGATACCGGTATTTTCGGTGCATTACCACTACCATTTTAGTGCAGATATACTTGTGTTGCATTCATAGTGCATGTTGCATTAATGCCAATTGTGCAAAGATACCGGTATTTTCGGTGCATTACCACTACCATTTTAGTGCATATATATTTGTGTTGCATTCATAGTGCATGTTGCATTAATGCCAATTGTGCAAAGATACCGGTATTTTCGGTGCATTACCACTTCCATTTTAGTGCAGATATATTTGTGTTGCATTCATAGTGCATGTTGCATTAATGCCAATTGTGCAAAGATACCGGCATTTTCGGTGCATTACCACTACCATTTTAGTGCATATATATTTGTGTTGCATTCATAGTGCATGTTGCATTAATGCCAATTGTGCAAAGATACCGGTATTTTCGGTGCATTACCACTACCATTTTAGTGCAGATATATTTGTGTTGCATTTATAGTGGACGTTGCATTAATGCCAATTGTGCAAAGATACCGGCATTTTTGGTGCATTACCACTACTATTTTAATGCAGATATATTTGTGTTGCATTTATAGTGCATGTTGCATTAATGCCAATTGTGCAAAGATACCGGTATTTTCGGTGCATTACCACTACTATTTTAGTGGAGATATATTTGTGTTGCATTTATAGTGCATGTTGCATTAATGCCAATTGTGCAAAGATACCGGCATTTTTGGAGCATTACCACTACCATTTTAGTGCAGATATATTTGTGTTGCATTTATAGTGCATGTTGCATTAATGCCAATTGTGCAAAGATACCGGCATTTTCGGTGCATTACCACTACCATTTTAGTGCAGATATATTTGTGTTGCATTCATAGTGCATGTTGCATTAATGCCAATTGTGCAAAGATACCGGCATTTTCGGTGCATTACCACTACCATTTTAGTGCATATATATTTGTGTTGCATTTATAGTGCATGTTGCATTAATGCCAACTGTGCAAAGATACCGGTATTTTCGGTGCATTACCACTACCATTTTAGTGCAGATATATTTGTGTTGCATTTATAGTGCATGTTGCATTAATGCCAACTGTGCAAAGATACCGGTATTTTCGGTGCATTACCACTACCATTTTAGTGCAGATATATTTGTGTTGCATTCATAGTGCATGTTGCATTAATGCCAACTGTGCAAAGATACCGGCATTTTCGGTGCATTACCACTACCATTTTAGTGCATATATATTTGTGTTGCATTTATAGTGCATGTTGTATTAATGCCAACTGTGCAAAGATACCGGCATTTTCGGTGTATTACCACTACCATTTTAGTGCATATATATTTGTGTTGCATTTATAGTGCATGTTGCATTAATGCCAACTGTGCAAAGATACCGGTATTTTCGGTGCATTACCACTACCATTTTAGTGCAGATATATTTGTGTTGCATTTATTGTGCATGTTGTATTAATGCCAACTGTGCAAAGATACCGGTATTTTCGGTGTATTACCACTACCATTTTAGTGCAGATATATTTGTGTTGCATTTATTGTGCATGTTGTATTAATGACAACTGTGCAAAGATACCGGTATTTTCGGTGTATTACCACTACCATTTTAGTGCAGATATATTTGTGTTGCATTTATTGTGCATGTTGCATTAATGCCAACTGTGCAAAGATACCGGTATTTTCGGTGTATTACCACTACCATTTTAGTGCAGATATATTTGTGTTGCATTTATAGTGCATGTTGCATTAATGCCAACTGTGCAAAGATACCGGTATTTTCGGTGTATTACCACTACCATTTTAGTGCAGATATATTTGTGTTGCATTTATTGTGCATGTTGTATTAATGCCAACTGTGCAAAGATACCGGCATTTTTGGTGCATTACCATTACAGGAGACACTTTACGCACATGCATTAAACCCAGTTTACCCACGACACGCCTCATTTATAATTAATTTTTATCATTGGAACCGCAAGAAGTACATATTGTTCGGTTTTATCGCAAGAGGATAGTACACATGTAATTTGATGGGTGATTACCTTGCAGTCGCATCTCCCGGATGTCTTGGACAGTCTCAATCGAACGTCTTTTGTCGTTAACATCTGGAGACATTTCATTGGTCGCGTATACACCATCATCTGTTGTGGTCTTCGATTTCGGGTTCGGTTTTTCGCCAGATTCGCTGAACTCTTGTAGCCCATTATGAGAATTAACATTTCCCAATAGGAGATCTTTCAGAATTTCAACAATGTTTTCTTCCAAGTAGTCGTACATTATGTTAACAAAATGCACCGTTTCTTCAATGCCTGTTCGTTCCGCGTCTACTATATCAGTGATTTCTTCAATCGGAAGTCCGTTTCTATTCGAGGACTCACGTTTGTGCTTAATAAGTTTGTAAACTTTGAAAAAATCTATCATTTTGACTTCAGCCCCTCCTATACGTGTTACTTCACCTTTTGGAATATTTTGTCCCGTTTCACTGTAACTTCCCGTATCCTTCACCCGTTCTTGCAAAAGTTCAATAATTTCTTGCACAAAATCGCGAGCTTTAGTTCCAAATCCATTCTCAGGGGCTTCCAAGAAAATGACGTCATTTGGGTCCCTAGTAACAGGCGCACTTAACGCTGCCGTGAATATCACCAAAGACCAAAACATCGTGTTAAATATCACAGATCTGCTTTTGTCCATATTTGTATATAATAAATTAATGTTCACCTAAGTCGCCCGAATATCTTTCTCGACTGGTTAATACACAGATCCGAACCAAAAAGGATTTCTGAGGTACTGAAGTTGTTTTTGAAGACGGAAATCTCTCGCTTCCCATTTTCTTGCAGAATAAACCACTAAATTCACGATTTTAACGAACCATAATCATACCAGCAAACTCTGCAAAATAAGGTGACCGCAACAGACTGGATACTGCGTTGATTGTTTGTGATAGCAGACTAGGACTGACCGAAAGAGGTAGAGATATCTGCAGCTGATAAGGCATGTCGATGACTACACTCCATCGGTGTTGATTTCCACTTGAGTGTAATCACAATAGCGATACGGCCCCTTACGGCTGACACAGAGTATAAGAACAGTTTTAAGTGTGGGCTGAGATGGGCCGTCTCGTGCTTTTCGAGGGTTTGGCACGAGTGAACAGCTGTTCGTGAAGTTAATCGATTCTCAAATTCTGAAATCGGTAGTTTCCGTTAACTTTCGGTAATCTTCGGGCAAGTTCTGTAAAAATCGTAACAGCGTCGGAAGCCTTCATGAAAATGTTCGTTCATTTTCGTAAGTTGAACATTTTAAGGGCTTTAAGCGTTTTAAAAGGACGTGCCCGTGCCATAATATGATTTATTGATGCTTATGCTTTGAAGTGCATTTATGGGTCAGAAATATAAACAGACGTCGACAATGAGCAAGATTTTTTTTCAACCTCAACGGTTGACTAATTTATGGCGGGCATACAATTTTGGTTACCAAGGCTAAATATGGTTGTTGACTGATGATAAAAAACGCAAACTTTTCAAATATTAACTTCAAAACAGACTAATTTAGGTTATCTACACTTGACTGAAATACAAGACAGTAATTGGTTTATTTTCAGCAGCATGCTCTAGTCAAAACCAAGAACACTATTTTCATAGAGACGCTCTACAGATGTTCCCCGAACATCATTAAAAGAAATGAATGTATTACAAGCAGCTTGGAGAAATTTTGCTCATTTTCAGTACATGTTCATTTTTATACCTAAAAACTGATTTGTTTTCTTTATTTATATATATTGTCTAAAATTATTAACTTTTATAACTAATTATTTCGTGTTTGGATAATATAAAGTAATATTTATTTTTAAAGCAACTATAGTCACGTGTTTTTTGTTTGGTCAGCGTTGAAGAGGGACTGTGCGATTTGTACGAAAATTATAACGTAAATTCATCCGTTTATTCTAATGATGTCAGTATATTTTTAAAGTAATATCTGAATGAACGCTGAGAATAACTTATGTTCAGAAATGCGTATTAAGAGAGAAATGTAAAACTAAAATAATACTTTGCTGCTCAGCAAACTATTACATACATGTAAATACAGCGTCTCGACGAGTTAGATTGATTGTTGGCACATGCGCAGTTATTATTTTTCTTATTCAAAACCGAATGAAGCCGTTGCTGCAGGATAAACGGGTCTGTATCGACATGAAATATATATTTTAATTTTCCGATAAATAAAATAATTGTTGGCAATGTTGACGTTTTCTTTGGATATATGTTTGTTTGATTGTTTGGAATTTTCGCCGTTTTTTACAGTATTTTACTCTTATCACGGCGGTGAGTTAACCTACTCTCACTTTTCCTGGGCTATCTAAGCTGATCTATGAGGTTTTCCAGAACTAAGTGCACATACTTATGCCAGTAACTGACAACTGCCCTACTTGAATCCGAGTAGGGAGAGAATGGTCGTAGAAATAATTTCATGACCAATCCCCACACAAGTTATGAGGCCGGGCTGGGGAGTGAACTCATGAACCCCGAATTCACCTACTTACCAGGGCCAGGACTCTTTCTTCAATATTTACGGAGTTATTGCCCTTAGTATTAATTCCCCTATGTGAAGCATTAATTTTCTTGTGCGGATCATAACTCCATTAGTATTGAAGGGATTCAAATGAAACTTCATATAATGATAGAGGACAATGAGAGGAAGTGCAGAGCACAAGGACCATAACTCTTTCTTTAATACTTGCAGAGCTATTGCCCTTTGTTTCATTTTCATGTGCGGAGCATAACTCCATTAGTTCTAAAGGGATTCAAATGAACCTTCATATAATGACAGACGACAATGAGAGGAAGTGCAGAGCACAAGGACCATACATTTTTCTTCAATGTTTATGGAGTTATTGCCCTTTGTTTAATTAAATACGCAATTATTTAAGTAATACTACTCCAACAATTCTATTAAGACATTTGTATGACTTGAAAACTCCCAAAGTCAATAATATTATGACATCTAGAAATTAAACTAATTTCTATTAAAATTTACATATTGGTGGTAAAAGTTTGATACATGAATGTAAGTGAAAATCGGTTTATATTAAGTTTGTATCAGGATGCTCCGCTTCAAAAATGATTCATCGTCGATTTTCAATAACAAAAAACTCTTGCCCCGTTGCGAAATTAAATTTCTTCAAATATTGCGCACTTAACTTTTAGGAGTATTTTATCTCTTTAATTTCTTATCAAGAAGGATGTGGTTTAATCGGCCGAAAAGTTCAATCTAGGTTTGTTGATAATAACAACCACAAGTTGCGGATTAAACGTGTGTACATATTTTATAAAAGTACTGGTAATGAACTTACTTTTTCACTAATATGTATGTTCCAAATTTAGATCGGAATGAGCTGTCTTCAATATAAGACACTCGACTTTATTTGATGTTTTTATTTGCTGGGAACACTACAGGTGTTAACCCAGACAGTTTTCTTTTCATAAGGCGTTAACTGAAATTTGACCTGAAAGCTTACCGGAAACAAAACGCAAATATTGTATGACTTCATATGATGTAGATGTTCGTATACTGTAAGTAAGTGAAAGCAAACTTCAAAGTCAATAATAAATTAACGGTGTGGTAAGCAAAGTGTTGGCAAATGTTAGATATAAAATATATTTTTAGATATATAAATATAATTATCGCTATGTTTAAGACCGCGACGATGCGACAATTCAAGATTTGGGCGATAATTATCGCTGTGTACAATTTCAGAGTATTATCGTCCAAAGTTCGCGTGCCCACGTTTTTCAAAGTGTTTGATCTGCAAAAATTAAAAAATGTCGCGCTGTCGCATCGTCGCCATCTTGTAACACGGCGAACTGGCGGACTCGTAGTAATCGATGCCCGATCATTCCAAAGTTGGTATGAAAAGTGTCGATTAAAGTGAAATAGCACTACTGACAGAATATACTGGAAATAACGTTTCGTTGATGTCAGGGTATTCATCCGTTGAACGGATACAATTATAGAGCGTGTGTATTGTGCGATTTTATTGACCTGGCACTCATGAATATTCCGTGTATTTTTGTAAATCTATTTTAAGCTACTAGCCCAGATAGGGGACTCAGACATGAATATGTATTTATTAAACCCTTATTACGTAACAGTTGATACTGTAGTGCAGTGATAAGTACGCAAAGTTTGTAAGCATGATGTTTTGGGTTCGAATCCCAGAACAGGCACTTTTAATTTATTCAGTTTTTTAGTTATTTTATTTTAAATCATTTTGCTGACTTCATGACACGGAATCTCATCATCAACCTCGATTCTTACACAGAAGAGAGCTGCATGATACAGCGACCGGAACAGAGTCTTTGTGTATGCATTTTTATGTAGATAAAATAATTAAACTAAGAAAAATATAAATACAAAATAAAGAAAACAAAATAAAGATAAATTGTTTTTTGGAGAATAAGTGATGTTAGAGTAAAAGAAAATAAGAAAAAAGAGGATTTGGGCTGGATTCGAACCACAGTCATTGTGATTCAAAGTCTAAAACACTATCCACCGCGCTATTCTTCCTGACACTTGATGGGGTTATTTGTTATATGATTATGAAATCCGTGCTTTACACGCTAGATAAATGTAAACCCGATATAAATAAAACAGCCCAGCGCTACCGGAGATTAATGAGTGCCAGGTCAATAAAATCGTACAATAACGTGAAACGTATTCAACAGTATTTCAGTCATATAACGGCGGTAAGCTGGTTTACCAGTACTCAGTGCACATACTTATGCCAGTAACTGACAACTGCCCTACTTGAATCAGAGGCCGGGGGAGAACAGCCGTAGAAATAATTTCATGACCAATCCCCACACAAGTTATGTGGCCGGGCTGGGAATCGAACCCGCGATTCTCGGATTTGTAGTCCAGAGCTCTACCAACTGAGCTAGCCGGCCCGGCACTCACATAAGGTAAAAAACGGTAAAATTTAGGGATGGGACCAAATACTGAAATCAATATTCGAATATTCGTTTTAGGTATTCGAATATATTCGAATATTCGTTTTGTAAATACTACTATATACGGCGCTCTGTCCGAATATTTACCTATCCCAAATATGTATACTACGTGTACGTAGATGTTTTACCTTTTTTCAGTGGTAAATGAGCGATATAACTTAGTGAGTGTTAGGCAAATATAAAGAAATGTAAGATGTTGTTAAATGTATTCTTAATTAATTTGTTAATCGTTCCGTACACAAATTTCTCATTACATAGACGTTGCCTGGGTTTTGTCTAATGACCGCGTAAAGTACTTCCAAACACATGATGGTGGCATTGTTTATTAATCAAGACTCTGGTATAACATACGGTGTTGATATAATGGAGAATAATTAACAAGTGACGTATATTAAGATACGGCCCTTGTAAAGACGTGGCCCCCCTACCAATTATCAATTGTCGTTAATTGGACATGTTTGGCATGTGTTGTAAAAACGTTACACTGCCCCCGCCCACCTGCTAGGCAGGAAATACGACTGGAACTCATTTTAACTTTGCAATCAAACTGGACAAAAACATGTTTTTTTTTAAAAAAAATTCTGTTCTTTAAATAAATTTGAAAATCGAATATTCGTATTCGTTTTTTTTATAATCGAATATTATCCGATATTCGAATATTCGACTATTCGGTCCCATCCCTTTTACTAAAAATACACGGGCATGTATATTAATCTTCAGATTTGCCGAGCGGTTTGAGATTGGTCGAGTGGTTTGTGATTGGTCGAGTGGTTTGAAATTGGTCGAGCGGTTTGAGATTGGTCGAGTGGTTTGAGATTGGTCGAGCGGATTGAGATTGGTCGAGCGGTTTGAAATTGGTCGAGCGGTTTGTGATTGGTCGAGCGGTTTGAGATTGGTCGAGCGGTTTGAGATTGGTCGAGTGGTTTGAGATTGGTCGAGCGGTTTGAGATTGGTCGAGTGGTTTGAGATTGGTCGAGCGGTTTGAGGTTGGTCGAGCGGTTTGAGATTGGTCGAGCGGTTTGAGGTTGGTCGAGCGGTTTGAGATTGGTCGATCGATTTGAGGATGGTCGAGTGGTTTGAGATTGGTCGAGCGGTTTGAGGTTGGTCGAGCGGTTTGAGATTGGCCGAGTGGTTTGAGATTGGTCAAGCGGTTTTAGGTTGGTCGAGTGGTTTGAGATTGGTCGAGCGGTTTGAGATTGGTCGAGCGGTTTAAGATTGGTCGAGCGGTTTGAGGTTGTTCGAGCGGTTTGAGATTGGTCACGCGGTTTGAGTATGGTCGAGTGGTTTAAGATTGGTCGAGCGGTTTGAGGTTTGTCGAGCGGTTTGAGATTGGCCGAGTGGTTTGAGATTGGTCTAGTGGTTTGAGATTGGTCGAGTGGTGGGTGGTTTGAGATTGGTCGAGTGGTTTAAGATTGGTCGAGTGGTTTGAGGTTGGTCGAGCGGTTTGTTCGACAGACTTTTGATCCGGAGGTCGTAGGTTCGATCCCTGTTGGCGGCACATTTTTTTTCCTTTTTGATGCTATTCTTGTTATAAAACTTGATTTCTTTAGTTGAGATGCTTTAGTTTGTCCAGTTCATACTTTTAATGGCATATTTTAAAAAAATTACAAAAGATATCTTAACCAGTCTCTTTAAATATGATTAGCATGGATTATCTGGAAGAAGAAAGAGGACAGGCATGTGCTAGTTTTTTTTACAGCACAAAGTATGAAAGTATTTCGCCTCAATGTTATTGTCATTGCGTCAGCTACAATATAATCGTTCTTATTGTTGAAAATGTGACAAATGGATCTTACGTTTTCAAACTGTCAAACTTTCAACTTAGGCACAGAGCAGACGGAAGAAACATTTGAGGCGCGTCGTGGACAATGCATGTGCGTAAAGTGTGGTCCCGGATCAGCCTGTGCAGTCCGCACAGGCTGATCCGGGACGACACTTTCCGCTTTTATGGTGTTTTCTGTTTCAAGAAAGTCTCTTCTAAACATAAATCCACTGTAGGCGGAAAGTGCCGTCCTGGATTAGCCTGTTCGGACTGCACAGGCTAATCCGGGACGATACTTTACGCACATGCATTAAGACCGGTTTTCCCACGACGCGCCACATTTGTACTTTGTGCTGTAGAACTTTCATTACCTGTCTCATGTTTTCACATATTCCCTCAAAATCATATTGCAAACTTTGCAGATGCCAACTTTGGAATTGCAGTGTGTCTACTTCGAAATAATGGCGCATTGATTAAATACTAGTTGCAGCATACTTTGACTGAAATATGTAAGTTATTTAACGAGCCCGCAGGGCGAGATTAAATAATTAAAATAATTAGGTCAAAGGTTGCTACAAGTGTTTTATACCAAATCTACCAATCCCATCGCAACCTTTTACAGTCCCGATCCCAATGAGCAGTTCCTGGACGTCACGTGATGTCTGACATAATTGACATCTGACACAGTTTCCAACTTAAGCGCTGTCGCAAGGTCACGTGTTGCGATCAGTTATTGAATACCAAAACAGAAAGAAAACTGTCTGAAATATGGTATAAACAATCTTAAACCCGGATCCTCAACAATCCGGAATCCTCTAACAACCGGATATGCATTACATAACAACGTTGTGCATACATGTAAAACATAGAGTGTTGTGTCCTTATATCCACCGCTGAGTTCATTGGCGTCTCGAAGTTTCGCACCAAGCCCAATTTTTAAGTCGACACATTTCTCCCATAAATTACACTGTTGAGAACAAATATACTGTCCATATCGCTTTATCGAAAGAATCGCTGAAGCAAGGTAGGAATTGAGTTTTCACACTAGTGTTTTCTTTTTAACACTCAACAATCAACATAACTATTTCTGGGTAATTAAACCCACATTGAAAATGCTTGTTACCATCCCCATTCTTGTTGCTCGGTTTCTTGATATGGTAGGATCTGATCAATATGTGTCGGTACCGTACATCTGGTATTGCCTAATGCAACCGAGGATGAATAACACTAAACTCGCATTCATTCTTGTCCTTAAAGTCATACAGAACGACTAGAGTTCAATTACGTTCTTCTTTGTCAAATAATACATTAAATGATGTAATTTAACTTAAGACATTACACCTAATACATAAAACAAAACACCGCAGACATAAGAAATAACACCTAAAACATAATACATGAGACATAACACCTCAGACATAAACAAAACATCTAAGACATAATACATGAACAACACCACTGCTAAAATCGCATTCATGCTTGTCCTTTATGACATATACAACGGTTATACGTTGCTGAGTTCAAAATTGTACGTCGTTCTTTGTCAAATAATACATTAAATGATGTACAATAACAATATAACATAGCACTTTATATCTCACCTCCTGACGCGATCCGATTGGCTAAGAGCTGTCACATGACTATGGGATATTTTCCATACACCATGGGTGTATTTCAATACCCCATAGAAATCTAATGACGCAGTCCAATGACGTCGTTTTGTTTAATTTTGGGACGTCATGGTAATTGTTTCGTGTTATTCTGTGAGGTTTTCTTTCATTAAATAATACATTTTCAAGTGATATCAATGAAAATATATCAGTAAAAGGTAGTCGGTGAGATATATTCGTTACAATGTTAGTTACTGATGGTGTGTGGGATAAACACCCTCAGTGGCTTCATACCATACTCGAGCTGCGCTCCCGTAGTAAAACACTGACGGTGTATATCCCACACACCCTAAGTTACTAACACTGTAACTAATAATACACAAGACAAAACAGCACTAGCGCACCCGGCGCCCCCCCCCCCCCCAAAACTCCCGGACTATACATATATGGGCAAATATAAAACTGGATAAATATGCTTAATTTGTTTTCGCTCGCTTCGCTCGCTCAATTTGGTAAAAAATACACATAAACTTCAGTTAAACTTAACCGACCTAGCCCGCCCCATACGATTTCTTACGTACACCGTAGTACCGGCGCCAAAGTTCATCGAAAACGATAAACTATACACAATGGGTATACATACCTGTATTTTTAGATGATGTTGTTCTCTTTTTTTAAATTCATATATTATCTAAAGATGTCAGATGCAATGCACCGTTTGCAGAGGATACCACATAAAACATTAATACTTTTCGAATAAATTGTATTCAAAGTCGAAATTCAAGTCAAATCAATGACTACTTTCGAGTTTAAACAGTTTTGTCTCAATCAATAGTTTAGTACACCGTTGCACCGGCACCAAAATTAATCGAAAACGATAAACTATAGACAATGGATATATATACCTTTATTTTATATGTTATTGTTGTCTTTTTTTTATTCATATATTATATAAAAATGTCAGATGCAATGCATTGTTGGCACAGGATACCACAACAAATACATTTATAATTATAATATACTTATAAATAATAATGATTTTTTAAAGTGGAAATTCAAGTCAAGTCAATGACTACTTTCGTGTTTAAACAGTTTGTCTCAATCAAAAGTTTAGTTTCTAAAAATGTAAATAGACAAACTTTGTGTTCACTGTTACATTAGCTATCGCACCAAATTTATTTGTTTTATGCATTCAAAAGATATAAAATGATAAAGTAGGGGGTGTCCACAATGTTTGCTCATGGCGATTTTATAATTTTTCCGGCTCCATATGTTAGCGAAATTGACACAACGTCGGCATCACTAACCGTATTATTTCACAACGAGATCATATACGAGTACCTTTTCACAATATTTCGTGTAAAACATGTTCGTCTGTATGTCCGTAAGTTCGGTTCGATGAAAAAAAAACCAGTGCATAACACATTTGAAGAAAAATGATGAGGTGTGAGTTATTTAATGGCATTCTTTTCGAAAAGAGACCATTACACTTGGGTGAATGAATAATACAAATAATTATCGATGCGTGTGCGTTTGAAATTAGTCAGCTTCAGATTTTTACGGATGTTTGAAGATGTTCCTGATATAAATAATATTGAATGTCAATACGTAATACGTATTTAGTGGACAGGCACATCAAACAATGGCAATTTACTGCAAAAACTTGCCTTTCAAAATAATACGGTGAAGTAGTAATTTGCTTAGAGAAAACAAAGTTTATTTGATGATGATGATGATGATGATACGGATCTGTAGCTGATCATTGCAGACTCACAGACAACATAAAGAGGTTTACACAAGTTGACCCGAAATCCTAAAGCCGCCCCTGAATCACGTTAGACAAAATACATAATACCTAACGCATGATACATAGCATTAACTCAAACCACATAAGACAAAATGGCCCTATTAGGCTTCCGTATCTAACCAACATTTTCGTCAAAAGATTCGTTAAAAATGTATTTAAAATGGTATGTTTGTGAAGATTGGGAAATAATACATTGTCATTTGATTAACGACGATTTCGTTAGTTTTTTATGCGCATCTTTTCGCGCATCAGTGGAGTTGATTTTAATCTTCATAATGGGAAGTGTTTTGACAGATAATAATATTTATTAAATATTGTGTTCACTGTAATTACCAACTAGTATCAAATATATTCATACTAATTGCCATGATCATAGTAGGAGTGTCTCGTGACTCGATTGTATTTGCGAAAGTTTGATAATACACTGGAAACGAAAGTAGAAACACGCTGACTGAACATTGGACTCGCATTTAGCTGTACACATGCTTGCGATTACTGTGAAAGTGTTTTGGCTGTAATAACGTTTTGCACTTAGTCATAATATATATATATATAACCAATGTCCTTCTTGACGCATGGAATGCATGGGGGCAATTATCACACGGACTAGAAAACTAGTAAAGCAACAAAAAGCTAACAAGCCAAAACCAAGATATTTACGAGAGTAAAAAACCAGGATGTGATTTGGTCAAGTTCGGGCATGATGCTGACGCTTGTATTTAAAGAAACTGTTCTAATGTCATTTAGAGTACAATAGAAAACCAATTTTAGAGTGCAATATAAAACCAATTTTAGAGTGCAATAGAAAACCAATTTTAGCGTGCAATAGAAAACCAATTTTAGAGTGCAATAGAAAACCAATTTTAGAGTGCAATAGAAACCAATTTTAGAGTGCAATAGAAAACCAATTTTAGAGTGCAATAGAAAACTAATTTTTTCGTTGACATAGTCCCTTTAAGACAAGATATTAATTTCCTATAGACCATCAGTATATATTATAACATGCATTCTAACATAATACTCGCTGATTTTTCTATAGAAAAAGAACACAATTATCGTTGTTAAACTACCCAATAAACAACGCAAAAAAGTATCGATTCTGAGCGGGCCATAGTAAAATGTAGTTCTCATTACAATAGCAAAAGTATTCGTCAAATAATGTTAGAATCGAACTAATTTTCGCATTATCGTTGTTTATCGACCAATAAACAACTCTTTGTCGTTCTGATGCGTGGCTATTTAATTTCTACGCATCAGAATTCTAAATCGTTGTTTATTGGCCGATAAACAACTATACATCGAAAATTATTTCTCAGATAAATAAAAATTGAAGAACCATATTAAAGTCTATAAAAAATGTCAAGAAAAAATATCTGCGCTGCCCAGATTTGAACTGGGCTGTTATATGTCGACAGTCTAACGCAGTATCCTCTAGACCACAGAGGGCGATGTTAGCTTTAGCTGTATTTTCATTATTCAGTGCGCATGCGTAGAAATGGCGGTGTTTTTTTGTTTGTAGAAAATAAAAAGCATTAAACTGGATTAAAATAGTGTCTTATAGCTAGTTTCTCGTGATTATTACGCTCAAACCGTTATCGGACATTTATTCGTACTACTGAGTGTAAAAATAGCGGAAATTACATGGGATGCAATAGAGGCAATAGAAAACGCAAGAAGAGCATAGGTTCCCCTCAGAACAAAGACAGTGAGACAAAGCGCGCGAACGTCACATCGCCAAATACATACATGGCGACGCAAACGGTGCAGTACGCCAACAGCCAACAAAAAATAGCTGCAACGCAGTAAGTTATTTTCAACATGGCCATTGCTATACACCAGGGCTTATTCAAAATCAATATCAGAACTTTAATAATTTTCCATCACCAGGGTATAATTGTATACAAATGATGAATCAATCGCCATCGCCTTCCTTTACACAGATACAAGTACCGTAAGGAAATTCGGGTTTTGTGACAAGTGACCAATTCTCAGCCTTGATTCAGAGATTAGATAAAATTGACACTAAATTGATGGTATTCAGTCATCTGTAAATAAAATATCAGAACGACTTGACCAGATTGATAAAAGGGTCAATGGCATTGAGGTCAAATTTAACGACATTGAGCGCAGTAGAGAGTTTGATTCCATAAATATAGAAGAAATTAAGAAAAAGAATGCAGAATGAAAGAATGAAACCTTACAAGTGACCATGAAGTATATCGAAGAAGTAAGGCGATCTATAACATATATCAGAAGCAGAAGCATGAGGGACAATTTGTTGTTTGTTAAAACGATGAATACAGAAGTAAGGCGAAATATAACAGATATCAGAAGCAGAAGCATGAGGGACAATTTGTTGACTGTTAAAACGATGAATACAGAAGTAAGGCGAGATATAACAGATATCAGAAGCAGAAGCATGACGGACAATTTGTTGTTTGTTAAAACGATGAATACAGAAGTAAGGCGAGATATAACAGATATCAGAAGCAGAAGCATGAGGGACAATTTGTTGTTTGTTAAAACGATGAATACAGAAGTAAGGCGAGATATAACAGATATGAGAAGCAGAAGCATGAGGGAAATTTGTGTTGTTTGTTTTTGGTATTCCGGAGGTTCGAGATAGTGAAAATAGAGAAATGGATTTGGACTGTGTAGATAAGGTATTGGACCTCATTGAATCAAAAATGGGAATAGAAGGAGCAAAACAGACCATTAAAGTACACAGGGCACACAGAATAGGCAAATATAATCATCGTAAGACGCGGCCAATTGTCGCAAAATTTGCCTATTTTTCAGACAGATAACGTGTCAGAACCAATACAAAAAAGCTCGAAAAGCCATATGGCGTGAGCCAGCAATAATCACCGGAAATGATGGAAACCCGGAAGCGCCTCATACCGTCATGATTGAGGCACGGAAGCAACAAAAAGGTGCGTACATCATTGGTGATAAACAGGACACTTTACCATGAACCAGTGAAACCAGAAAACCGCTAGGACGGGGGCGAGAGTGGCATACGATGCATTACATGGAACATTGAGGAACTAACGCAGCAGAAAAGGGCCAACAGTGATTTTACAAAATATTTAAACCAGTTTGATATTATATTTTTAAGAGAAACGTGGACTTGTAAAAGCAATGTATTTACCTATATTGCGCCTGAAAACTCACCAATTCATGACATGTTCAATACTGATGTATTTTTCCAACTAGAAAGTGACATTTGCAATTTTCAAAACAAAGGATTAGTATACTCTTGTGGTGATTTTAATTCAAGGGTTGGGCAAAAATCGGATTTTATGCGAAATTATCGCAATATTTTTCAGTTAAACGATGCCGACATTGATGTTCGCATACCTCGGATTTCCAGTGACTATTGCACGAATGCTTTTGGTGACAGATTATTAGTATTATGTAAAGCCAGTGATTTACGAATTTGTAACGGTCGAATAGGCAGTGATGAGAGCATAAGCAAATTTACGTGTTTTACGCATAACGGCGAGAGCGTTGATGATTATTTGTTAACCAGTTAATATAACTTGGACAATATAATGAATTTCTGCGTACACAAGTTTACTCAATTTTCCAAACACGCACCGTTAACGTTTGATATGAAAATAAAAAATGAAATTATTTGTTTCCCACGTCAACACGTTACGTTAAATGGGATAACAATTATGGTGATCAGTTTTTATTATATATCACCACAGGAGTTAATCAGCTATGTCAAGACTTATATCATTGTAAAGAAAATAATTTAGATACTGATGAAAAGGTCAAGCGATTCACAATGTTTTTAAATAATAATGGCAATAAGTATTTAAAAAAACAATATAAACAAAACAAATGTGCACAATTTTCAAACGCACAAAATAAATGGTTTGATAATAAATGTAAACAAAAACGCAATATATATATTGATAAGTTGAACAAATACAATTTGTATACAGATAGTGATAATAGAAATATGATGTTAATAGCGAAAAAGGATTACAAGTACCAATGTAGACTATCTAAACGTAATTATATCAGGAACCAATATCTTAAAATGAATGATATGAGAATGAAAGAAACAACAAAAGAATTTTGGAAACTATTCAAGAAAAAATCAGTTAATAATACGGGCGATAATGTTGACATTGATTCATTTTTTGACCAATTTAAACAGTTGACCTCGTCAAATATCATTGTCGAAGAAGAAGACATTAACGAATACGTAGCAAATCAAAACACGAAAAACATGGCGTCTGCTACATTCCAAGAATTAAACGATTTATTCACAAAAGAAGAACTACGAAAGGCAATACAATTACTGGGAACTAACAAATCACACTCAATAGATAATATTATATACGAATATTCTTAAGTGGGAAAGGATGTCCTTGATACACCACTGGGAATATTATTTAACTATATACTTGAACAACAGGTATTTCCAAAAACATGGTAAAAAGGGGTTATTATACCTATTTATAAGAAAGGTAACTCACTCGATCCCAATAATAATCGAGGAATATCATTAGTGAGCTGTTTTGCTAAATTATTTACTGTTGTTATAAACGAAAGGCTTAAAAATGGGCAACTGCAAACAATACACACACGGACGCTCAGTTCGGTTTTAAATCTAATTATAGCACGGTAGATGCATTTTTTTTACTACAAGCTTTTATAGATAAACAACTTAGTTGTAAAAAGAAATTATATTGTTGCTTTATTGACCTAATGAAATGCTTTGACTCAATATATAGAAACGGATTATGGTATAAGCTGATTAAGAGTGGAATAAACGACAGATTGTTAAAAATTATTCAATCGATGTTCGATGAAGTTAAATTATGTCTGATACATATGGGCTCGTTGTCAGATTTCGTTAATTGTGACGTCGGTTTGTTGCAAGGGGAGATAATCTCACCCATACTATTTTCATTGTTCGATATTGAACACTTTTTGAGTAATAATAATGAAGCAACGATAAACTTAGACCAGTTGTCTATTTATTACTGTTTGCAGATGATGCTGTATTTTTTTCAGAAACATCGAAAGGTCTGCAAGATTCATTAGATGATTTATACGAATACTGCGGGCGATGGAAGCTAAAAGTCAACGTAGACAAAACTAAAGTCGTTATATATAAAAAGTGAGCCACTAGAAAACGTTCAATCATTTAATTTTCTTGGAACTGTATTATCAAATGGTGGATCGTTTATACAAACTACTCAAACTCGATCAGATAAGGGTTTAAAGGCTATGTGGTCACTTTTTCAATTACAAAAGAAATGCATGTTCCAGTAAAAAACAAATGTTGAATCTGTTTGATTCTTATGTCACGTCTATACTATGTTATGCTTGTGAGGTTTGGGGTTTTTCGAATGCTGAGGATATTGAAAGAGTTCATAGAAGATTTTTGAAAAGAATACTTGGTGTTAAAATGAGTACTTCTAATTCAGCAGTGTATGGGGAGCTTGGACGCTACACGTTATATATAACTCGTTATGTAAGAATCTTAAATTATTTTATAAAGCTGTATACTGTTAAACAAACACATTGCATATTGTAGAGTACACTATTATATATGAGATGCGATGCAGAAAATGTAATTCGATGTAACAATTGGTTATCAAAGGTGCGAGACTTGCTTCAGAATACTGGGTTTTATGATGTATGGATGTATCCGGAATCAGTAAATATTAATGTATTTATTCCCGTTTTTAAAACAGACTTATTGACATCTACATAGGTTTGTGGCGAAATGATTTGAATACAAAGAGTTCACTAATATTATATAAAGAATTGAAACAAAGATGTGAATTATCTGATTATCTAGACATTGTTAAAAGCTAAAAGTTAAGGATCTATATATCAAAACTAAGACTTTTATCTCATATGTTAAAAACTGAATCTGGTAGACATGCAAATATTCCTAAAAATGAACGTAAATGTATTACATGCAACACAAATGATACAGAAGACGAGTATCACTTCGTTATAGTATGTCCTCTTTATATTAATATTAGAAAAAAAAAAAGTAACAAATATTTCTATAACCGACCTAGTATGCATAAATTTATACTTTTATTAACAAGTACAAATTCTAAAGTTCTTTTGAAACTTGCCTTATATTGTAAAAATGCATTTAAAATGAGATTTGATGCTTTAAATGCATACGTTTAATTTGAAAATGGCCCGTATAATCATAACAACTTAAAATGTTGTGTAATGTTCACTTTCGCGTTGCTATGCATGTGCCTATTTATTTATTATTATTTTGTATATGTAACGATGAACTGTAATTGTTCAAGCTATGTCAATAAACTTTCTGTTCTGTTATGTTCTGTATTTTCACACCTTAACGTTTGAAACGTTTAATGGATTAAAACCTGCAAAAAGATATACTGAATGTATATGTAAATGGCCAAATATTTTCAGCTAATTGCAGCTAGGTCTGCATTGATCAATGTGGATATTTCCTACTCTGTCCGGTAGACATGGTTGCCCGGGCTCTAAGAGCCCACCATCATCGGATACTGGTCGCGGTAGCCCGATGGCTTTATTAACTTCTGCTTTATTCTTTATACATTCATTCTAACACTGTACTACATCTCTAACTATGTCCTAACAAAATTAGTATAATCTTTATCTAACTAAAGTTATCTGTCTCATGTTTATTTCTCTTAATTCCTTATCGTTCTTTCTCTCTATCTCTCTTTTTCCCTAGCGTTTACGCACTATATATTTTGCTTTCTCTAAGAAACACTTATTTCTCAATTTGTTTCACTAGCTATGCCGTCTCACCACCTCTTCCTTTCCGGTCTTGCTCACCATTCTCCGTCACTTACTTTCCCTTGTTTACCTCCCTCTATGTTTCGCTTCTTTCTCGCTCCCTCTTTTTCCTATTCTTTTCACGAATCCTTCTATACCACTGTTCCTTCTTACTCTCTTCTTTCTCTCTCGCTTCTTTCTCACTCTCCCTTCTTTCAACTTCTCTATCACTCTTCATTTCACTTTGCGTTTTTTTCCTTCCTCCTTACTCTCTCTCACACTTACCCCACACTCTTCCTTCCTGTCTCTCACTCTTCTTCCTTCTCTTCTTATTCTCTTGTCTTTCTCGTCTTTATTTTCACCCGCTCAGTAAGTTACTTTAACAAGTGTGCTTATGTCTTGTCTTTATCGTCTTTATTTTCCCCCGCTCAGTAAGTTACTTTAACAAGTGTGCTTATTCTCTTGTCTTTCTCGTCTTTATTTTCCCCCGCTCAGTAAGTTACTTTAACAAGTGTGCTTATGTTCGGAAACACTACGACATGGCGCAAATTAACACGAAATGTACAAGTATTTCGTTACTACGGTAATTTTCGAAAAACTCGACACTACGAATAAATCAGTGTGTCCCGTGACTATTCGTTGTATCGCGTTCCGACTGCACTTATATAACATAATAGACATACAATTATTCTTAATTTTGAAAGTATTTATATGTGGCAATAATTTTAAGAAAGTTGTATAATTGTGTTTTGTTTTTATATTGTTTACAACGCATCTTTGTTTTCACTTTTGTTTAGATAGTAAAATCTTTATATACCGGGTAATGTATGACGCGGTTTATGCCATGTGTTATCATTTGCATTGTATGGTTTGTTTATATAATATAGACATGTATTATGTGGATGAAATGACCAATAAAACAAAACAAAAAAACAAGTAAAACTAGCGTAATTTATTTTCCAAAGACATATATTTCAGCGTTGAGATATACTCGTCATTTAATATAGTTCATACAACAGTATACAGCGAAAGTAATTTAGTGACAATATAGTTTAATATGGATCTTAAATCAAAGACAGTAAAAACTAGTCAATTATTCGGATAATTGTGAAAAATAGTGACCTATTGATAATTCTACAATGAACACAAGGTGTCGGAAAATTTTATCTCCAAGCGGAATTAAAATCATCTGTGCTTTCTTACTGAATCATTTCATTTCGACGCATTGCCCTTTCCATATGAATGCACGTATCGTGACATCTTTCAATTGATACGCTCTTTATACCATGTCATTTTATTCACTTTCACCTCGATATTTCGATACTTACGCCAGTTTCGCTTTCCAACAACCCACTGCCTATATCTCCGCCATGTTGCAAAAATCTTTACATACCACTGTGATATACCGCGTTTCAAAGAACTAACACACTGTACACTGTACACTAAGACGTATAACACCTAATACGTAAGACAGTACACATACGACATAACTCACAACACGTAAGACACAAGGGCACTATAATAGGCATCCGTAGTTAGATGGTGGATAAAAAACTATGCCAGCTTTCAACTCTTGAAGTTTAATATTGAAAACGTCTGTCTCATCCGACATCCCTTAGTCTTGAAATCTGAAAACGACAACAACGACAGCAACAACAACAAACAAACAAACAGACAAACAGACGCCCATGTAACTCAACATGTAAGTAATATTTGTGAAATAAGTTTCAAAGAGAACTGTGAACAAATCGGCCATTGAAAGCCAGAAGTTGTCATCATTATAATTATATAATTAGATGCAAAAAGGGCTGTTTCCTGTTCAATAATACATTTATTGTTCATATGTCACGGATTGAAAAGCATACGGTTTGTAGAAAATTTAACCTTTGACTAATATCTTTTTTTTTGTCGAGACAAATATTATTCTTGGTAGACATACCATAGTATTTTTTACACAAAATGGTATAATAAATATCAGAATAATTATGTGTTGCAACCAAAACAACATAACAGACAAAAAGTTAGGATATATTCTACAAATTTCTGTTTTAAATCCCATTTTTAGAGAAAAGTTTTTCCGACCCCAAACTGTGAAACGGTCTCTTTAAGATTGATACGTAACTCATTAGGACATCTATGAAGAAGGTCCTTTAAATATGGTCAACATAGACCTTTCATCGAATCCACTTATGTGAATGCTCCTTTCAACAAATAGCCAGTATGCGAGCGCATTGAAATTCGGTCTAATCCATACATTTACAACGTTAAGGTGGTTTGACCGAAACAAGGAAACACCGAATAATTAATACTGTACACAAATGCGGTCCGACATGAACAAAAAGAGTCATTAATCGTGTGGTTTCATATTTCGACAAGCTAGTACGTATGTCCGGTATTTCGTCACGGGCGCTTGTAAATTTTTAGTTTGGGGCATGAGCCAAAGATTTCAAGCGCTAGTATAAAACGAATTACGGTGGCATAGATCTGACATGTGCATGTTTTTATTTATGTCGTTCCCACGACATATTAAGTCGTGGGAACGAGATCTTATCTCGTGGGAACGACATAATTATGTCGTGGTAACGACATATTAAGTCGTGGGAACGAGATAATTAACTCGTGGTAACGACATATTAAGTCGTGGTAACGACATATTAAGTCGTGGGAAAGAGATAATTAACTCGTGGTAACGACATATTAAGTCGTGGGAACGAGATCTTTTCTCGTGGGAATGACATAAATAACTCTTGGGAACGACATATTGAGTCGTGGGAACGAGATAATTAACTCGTGGTAACGACATAATTAACCAATCAGAAAACACGTTGTTTAAAAGCATGTGTCAAAATGGCTGATACAAGAGACGCTTACATAAATATCGTATTTCAATGCTGGATTAAGATATAAAGAAACTGGTTTTCTTCTGCGAGAGCAAAATGGATTTGATTGATTCATTAAGTCGTTCCCTCGACAAAAATATCTCGTTCCCACGACATAATTATGTCGTTCCCACAAGATAAGATCTCGTTCCCACGAGATAAAATCTCGTCCCCATGAGATAAGATCTCGTTCCCACGACTTAATATGTCGTAGGAACGAAATAATTATGTCGTTCCCACGAGATAAGATCTCGTTCCCAAGAGATAAGATCTCGTTCGCACGACTTAATACGTCGTGGGAACGACATAAATAAAAACATGCACATGTCACATCTTTGCCACCGTACGAATGTGTTCATTCAAACATGTTTTTGATTTTCATAAGATATTATTTGCGCCTAATTATATCTTCATTTACAACATCAAGAATGTTTCTACACTTTATAAGATACTATTACTTTATACTTTTTGTGCTTATTTATATCTGCGTTAAAAAATAACAACAACAACAACAAATAACAAAGAAAAAACAGCAAAAACAATTACAACAACAGGCTAATCCGGGACGGCACTTTCCGTTTTTATATTATTTTCAAGGAAGTCTCTTCTAAACATAAATCCACTTTAGGCGAAAAGTGCCGTCCTGGATTAGCCTGTGCGGACTGCACAGGCTAATCCGGGACGACACTTCACGCACATGCATTAAGCCCGGTTTTCCCACTACACGCCGCATACTTATTTTATTTCATGCCACGTAATGAATTTGTGGAAAATAACAGTGAATCATCGGACAACGCGATCATTCTCTCTGCATCTTTTTTATTTCTCTAATATTTATTAGCGTTTTCTGTAAAATATTATGCGTAAGAATCGTATTTGACAATTAAGGAACGGACATACGAACGGCTGAAAGAACGAACGAACCAAGGAACGAACGAACTAACCAACGAAACGACCAAAAAAACGAACACATGAACAACACGTTTTGGGTTAAATGAATCAGCGATTGGAAATTGCAAATCATTTTCTTAGAAAAAAAAGAAGAAAATCGCTGTTTACATTTTTTTTCATAACAAGACTTCATCCACGATTGTACATCCTCTTTAACGGAAGTCTTATTTTTCACAGCAGTTGATTGCTTTCAGAAATCATAGCTATTCATTGCTGTGTCGTTGTGTGTCACAGCCATCCAGACATTAATAAAACATCACAAAATCATAAAAACGCATGTAAACGATGTGAAAGTCGTTGCAATTTGGAAGATTTGATAATCCCGGATGCGCATAAAACAGGAGCCAGTGGTGATGTGCTTACAAATTTGAACTCATGTTTTGTGCAATATTGGTTAAAGGAAAGTTTGAACCAAAACCATCATCATCGTTTTCATCATCATCATCGTCGTCGTCGTCGTCTTCATCATCATTATCATCATCATCATCAATATCATCATCGTCGTCGCCGTCGTCATCGTCATCATCATAATCATCATCATCAGCATCATCATCATCGTCGTCGTCGTCGTCATCGTCATTATCCTCAATAATATTATCGATGTTATAATAAAAATAAGAATACGAAGACTTATAATTAAAATAATGAGAAGCAGAAGAAGAACGTCAGACTTGCCATTATTATTTTATATTTATCTCTATAATTATCACCAACGAATAACTACATGTTCATTATTTTTATCCCAATAAATGTACGTATCATAAAGACCCATATTTATTATTATCATTCTCGTCAACACTTACCAACAACACATCGACATCACACCAACCGCAGTCAGCAGCCTTTAAACGTTGCGGTTAACGAAATAAATAAAATAAACTTTCCGGATGTAGTTTTCACGTTCAAATCATGTGAAGATACGCAACGTATACAACTATATAACGAATGCATGGCTATTTATTTGATAACAGAAGGTCACACTTGATACATGGAGGCTGATTTGTGAAGTTTATCAGATTACTATCTACTTCTTGTAACCGTTGTTTATTGGGATAACTACTGGTGTAATTAAACAATTGAAAGCGATATACGTAAAACAACACGCTAGTTAGCGTTGACGTGAAACAGTTCTACTATATGATGGATGTAATTGGAGAGCACGTGATCGCTTTAAATCACATTAATGTGTGCACATAGAGGTATTTGTTTTACGTGAGTGAATTAGGACTTTAAAACCTTTATGTTGAATTTACTAAGTGAGGGACATTTAGTGGGTTCTCGGCTTAAGACAAATGCACAATCAGTGATTATTTTCAACTGTTGATTGCAGCGAATTCAATGAACTGCTTTGAACTGCTTTGAACTGCTATGAAGAATACGTAACGTTTGAACTGTAATTGACAACTAGGCAACGCTATGGTTTTCAGTGTTGATGAATTACAGTGGTTTTGGTTCGACGACGAACAGTATTCGGTTTGTAAACAAACCACATGTGTCTGTAGTTGTATTAATTTGCGGTTGTTTTCCGTGATCGCAATTAAGGTTGTGACATTCAAGTAAACGTGTTTGTGGAAATACATCGAGTGAAATATTTTTTGATTTTGTGAATAAAAATATAAAAAACAGCTCGCGAAATTGAATGACGATGGATTCCAGCAAGATTTCAAGTTTGTTTATTTTATTTGGATTATCAACCTTAAGTGGAACATTGCCGATTCTGATGGTCAGATGCCTGATCAACAAATTCGGAACTTCCGGTAAGCTAAAACGCGCCGTAAGTCTAATGAACTGCTTTTCGGGAGGAGTGTTTTTTGCAGTCTCTGTGCTGAGTCTTTTGCCAGAAGCGCGTGAGGCTATGGACTATGCGCTGGAACACTATGACTTTCATACAGAATATCCCTTGACGGAACTACTTTTATGTCTGGGATTTTTCCTGATATTGGCTATCGAACATTTCTCGCATTTGTGTTGCTCACCCTCTAAGAAACTCCAAGAGAAGAGTCCAATTCTGAGTTCAACCTCATACGCAGTGGAGTCACAAGCTCAAAACAAATCAGATAAAGAGAACAGCGAAAGAGAGATAAAAGTAAACGGGGTTGGTCATAACGCAAACCCCAAAGACAAAGATATTCTGGTGCACAGCGAATTTGAAGACTCGTCATACATCGATGACTTTACGTATCACACTTATGGAACCGTGGATGAATCCTTGGACAAGTCTGGCATCAACCCGTACGCCGGAAGCGGATTATCGCGAGACGGGGCGCCGTATCAGACGGAAGTGCTTTTCAACAATAGTGATAGAATTGTGATACGTCATAAGACATGCCCGGAAACTGATGTCACGCCAAGTACACGGGAAGCAATGCGGAACGCTTTGGATATCGACGCAGACGACATCACGCGCTTGAAAATACGCGGGATTGTATTAATGATTGCTTTATCGCTGCACATGGTTTTCGATGGACTGGCTCTAGGGTTGATGACGAAATCCTCTAAAATCTGGCAACTTCTCGGGGCGTTAGCTCTTCACAAGTGTCTTGTGTTCTTCACAATTGGTCTTCAGTCTTTGGAGTTACTTGCATCGGTGAAGAAAGCCATATGCGTGATAGTTTTCTTTGCCATCGTCAGCCCGATTGGCATCCTTATCGGCGAAGCAATAAATAACTCGGAGGACGTCATAGCCCGGGATACCGTTTCAGCAATTCTCCAAGGAATAGCCACCGGGACTTTCCTGTTCGTGACGTTCTTTGAGATTCTATTTCGGGAACTCGGCTCGCACGACCCGGATCTTCTGAAAATTATTTTTAGCTTCGTTGGATTCGTACTCATTGCCCTTGTGCGTCTAATGACCCATGACGAGCACGATTAATGACCCCAAATAGAAGTTGTAAATTTGATTTTAATGTTTCAAATTGATTTATATTGAAAACAAGTTATTTTTATTGAGTTCCATGGAACCTGTCAATTATGTTTAGAAAGCATATTAACTCGAGTATATACGCAAATGCGATTAAGTGGGCAAAAAACGATAGCACTGAAAATTCTGAAAAAAAACAGCAACAGCCAATTATTGAAGGTAAAAGAGTTGTAAATTTTATAAAAGAATCATTTTTATTTTACACCTTACTGAAACTAATGTTTTTTGTTTGAAATATATAACAGCCAATGGACTTATATGTCATTGTTATAAATTTGTTTAATTAATCACGTAATTAAGACACACTGGATATAAATGTAAATGTGTTTATTTCAATTAATGAACGAATGCTTGCACTTATTGTTTTAAAAGCAATATAATGATGTATTGTTTTCTAACAATAAACACAGTGACCGATCCTGCTTAATTAAAACACAAAACGCATTTAATAGTTTAGTTACAATGTAATCTATTTTAGATATTTTTTGCTTTGTCATTTATTCGCATTTATGCGTATAAAGATATATGTCGATATACTTTTTCAATGCATCTGTATTTATTTAAGGGGTATACATAATTATTATCATATTTATTGAATGGTTATTAATTTTGTTGTTTATTGTATTGTTATGTTGATGCTATTTTTATAATGGCTGTGTTATAAATGAATATATTGACTTTCTGTAACGCTTAATTCAAATAAATACATGTTGCCAGCTTATGAAATGTATCTTGTGTTATCACAGGGTTTTCACATTTTATCACTCAGTCATGTATTGTGGGCACACTGAAATTGAGAATCTCATTCAAATCATCTCCAGTCTGACGCTACGATATTATCCGCTGACTGGATCTGATGACTTCGCATTAGGGGTCACGTTCAGATGACCTTTTTCGGAGCCAATCAAATTGTTGCCTTCAAAATCTTGCGGTGTAACCTCATATATAAACCATAAATACTATGCACGAAATTAACGTGAACTTGGGACGTTTACTTGCCTAAGGTACCACTATATCCATTGTTATCCGAGTGAAAATTAACTGTAAATAATTTATTCCCGAGGATCAGCTGGAAATGCATCACTTTTCAAAACCCGTGGCCAAACATTGCTGTGCAAAAGGCAATTTCATTGCGCGCAGCAGGGCTGATGTTTATTGTTCGGAAGGTCATTGAACGTGGCATATTATACGATGTCTTCAGATCCTAACAATGTGATGATTTGATTTTAATGAGATTGACTGAAATTTAGATAAATGTGTACCCTTTTGTGCAACGACACTCAACAAACTTGATTTATAACGCAACAAATGGAAATATATGGAAATTGTTATATTTTCTTAATTTATAAGAATTTTAGCTTGAACTGTCAGCTATGATTATTTGAGTTATACATGCATGTGTTCATACCAAAAGATCGGAAAAAATACGACAGACTTTCGTGTTAACCATGACGCAGCTGAAATTCTTATAAATAGAGAAAATACAACAATTTCCATTTGGTGCGTTATAGCTTTTGTTGAGTATATACCGTAATCAATATGAGGGGCGTCGTGGGAAAACCGGTTATAATGCATGTGCGGTAAGTGTCGTCCCGGATTAGCCTGTGCAGTCCGCACAGGCTAATCCAGGACGGCACTTTCCGCCGATAGAGGAGTTATGTTTAGAAGAGACTTCCTTGAAACTGAAAATACCATAAAAGCGGAAAGTGCCGTTCTGGATTAGCCTGTGCGGACTGCACAGGCTAATCCGGGACGACACTTTATGCACATGCATTAAGACCGGTTTTCTCACGACGCCCCACATATTTAAAACCATGACCTCAGTTCTGAGCAACAATGACATAGTGTAATTATATTTTAAGTGTGTAATATTTTCATGAAGCATATATGCCGATACCTCAGCACATGGAAACAATTATACGCATAAAATACATGTACATGTTTGAAAATGTACGTTTTGTTAGTTGTTCGTAAAACATTCATAGCTTAAGCTCCGGTCACACTGTCACAAATTTTGCTACGATTGCCCACGATTTACAAAATCTTGGTGAAGCGTGGTAAAGCGTGAACATATACGTAGTGGCATCTGTGTGAATCTTGAAGAATCTTGGGGGATCATTATGGATCGGGAAGCGCTAAGACAGTTTTGAAAATGTTCAAAACATTCGTGGCTTATCGTAGCGCCGCCACGATTTTTCCAAAACGTAGGACAATCCTAGTGACATCGTATCTCAATCTGGCTTATTCTTGCAGCCATCGTAGAGGCATTCGTGGCATTTCTTGTTTAATCGTGATTAATCGTGACCGATTTTATGACATATATAGTACAAGACTGTAGTACGTTATGGTACGTTTTGCTACGTATATGGTACGGATGTCTACGCTTGCCTACGGTTCACTTACGATTCTAGTAGCATATTTAGCGACACTATCATGACTACTCACGAATAAACACAATGGACCACGACAACGCGACGATTGGGTCGCGTTGCCTGTACGGTTTATCGCGATATTACTACGCACTCACTACGTTTGCCTACGTTGGTGTCACGATTATGCACGAGGCATCGTGATAGCTAAATCGACTTGAAGCGTAGTGAAGCGTGAGAATTATTGGCTGATCGTAGGTTTATCGTGATGAATCTTACTACCGTCTTAGGAGAAACGTTAACAATCGCCTGTAGTCGTCTGTTACCGTAGCGTATACCTGACGCTAGCGTATTGCAACCGTAATAGATCGCATCATATCTTGGTACAACCGTGGTGAATCGGTTGCAGAAACCTACAAGTGTCGTTGATATTCGTAGTCTCGTCCTACAACAACCGTAGGTATACGTAGAAAGACACAATCGGGACGATGTGCATCCCGACTCATCACGATTAACACGTCCACGATCACTCGTGGGTTATCGTAGCACGTACTGGCATCTTTGTAGATCTTGAAGATTCTTGGGGGATCTTTATCGACCGGGAAGCGCTACGACAGATTTGAACATGTTCAAAACATTCGGGGCTTATCGTAGCGCCGCCACGATTTTTCCAAAGCGTGGGGCAATCCTAGTGCCATCGTATCTCAATCTGGCTTATTCTTACAGCCATCGTAAAGGCATTCGTGGCCTTTCGTGTTTAATCGTGATTAATCGTGACTGATTTGATGACATATATATTACAAGACTCTACTACGTTATGGTACGTTTTGCTACGTATATGGTACGGATTTCTACGCTTGACCTACGGTTCAGTTACGATTCTAGTAGGATCTTTAGCGGCAACTATCAAGACTACTCATGAAAACACACTATAGACCACAACAACGCAACGATTGGGTCGCGTTGCCTGTACGGTTTATGGCGATGTTACTACGCACTCACTATGTTGCCTACGTTGGTGCCACGATTATGCACGAGGCATCGTAATGTCCAAATCGCATTGAAGCGTAGTGAAGCGTAAGAATTATTGGCTGCTCGTAGGTTTATCGTGATGAATCTTCTTTAATCCTACTACAATCTCAAGAAAAACGTTAACAGTCGTCTGGTACCGTATCGTATACCTGACGCTAGCGTATTACAACCGTAGCACGTCGTATCATATCTTGGTAAAACCGTGGTGAATCGGCTGCGGTAACCTACAAGTGTCATTGATATTCGTAGTGTCGTCCTGCAACAACCGTAGGTATACGTAGGAAGATTCAATCGGGACACTGTTCATCCCGACTAATCACGATTAACACGTCCACGATCAATCGTGGGCTATCGTAGCCAAAAATCGTGACAGTGTGACCGGGGCTACGATTGCCCACGATTTACAAGATCTTGACGAAACGTGGTAAAGCGTGAACATATACGTACTGACATCTGTGTGAATCTTGAAGAATCTTGGGGGATCATCATGGATAGGGAAGCGCTACGACAGTTTTGAACACCTTCAAAACATTCGTGGCTTATCGTAGCGCCGACACGATTTTTCCAAAACGTAGGACAATCCTAGTGACATCGTATCTCAATCTGGCTTATTCTTACAGCCATCGTAGAGGCATTCGTGGCCTTTCGTGTTTAATCGTGATTAATCGTGACCGATTTCATGACGTATATATATTTAACTGTATTATGATTTATGAATAGTAATGTTCATTTAAAGGGACTATGTCTACAAAAACATGATCTCCTTCAGCATTTTAAGTTTATTATGTCATAAAAATGAGAAATACGAATGTGCATACAACAAATACAGTATGAATAATTTAAACAAGAAAAGACACGATCATAAGATCACAAACTCGATCCCAAGTATATCCTGAGTTTTACTCAGAATGTATAAACTTTTTCCCCATTATATGAACATTATTATAACCTCGATATTATGCTTGTATTAAAAATTATATTTCAGATTTTTACTGCAGTTGCCTCCCTTGGGGTCCTTTTTGTTAACATGGCCCCTTAAGTAAACAAGACAAAAAGATTGATTGAGAATTGTCATCTGATTAACTGGTAACCCAATTTACACTAATTACTATAAAGTTTTCCGTAATAACGTGTGTTATGCACTTATAACAATACCTACTGGAAAACAATACTTCAGAGGTATCTGGAAGGCATCGTTATAAGAAGACTCGAAACTGGAAATTTCATTTTTCAGAACAGGTAAAATTTTATCAATAAATTAGAAGAGCCCAATTTAACTATAGTATTAGTTTAAACCTATTTATTTTTAGCTCGATTGCATCGAAAGCCGAAGGCTTATAGAGACACTCTCGAGTCCGTTTCCTGGGTAGAACCAGTACTTGGTGTCTTTGGGGGAGATCTTGAGAACGCTCCCAGTAAGGTTCGAACCCGGGACCTCCCGATCGCTAGGCGGACACCATATCCACTACGCCACCGCGACTGTTAACTATAGTATTAACTATTGTTTGGAGTTTTGGGTGACAGCACCAGTATAACACGCCTACTCAGTTTGTTTTCCGCCATATGGATGAGTAACAGTACGGTTATTTTGCCTGGTCTTGAGCACATCCATGGCCGTGGCTTTCTGATTGGCCAGTCGCTGTTGTCAATCAAATCCTCGTTATCCGTACATTAGATCTACTTAACGCCTTGGAGTATATTTCAGAACAATCAAAAGTGCTGTCCGCACGCGCGATTTTAACAAGGCACGTGGACAGCACGACGTTGATATTCCGCGAGCGATGCAGACGATTTCACCGGCAACCTTCACATGGAGATTTGACTGGTTCCTAGCTTATCTCTTAACAAATCCCTGCCGGCACCAACTTCCATGTGACCATTGTCAAATCACATGGTGTAAATTAAAATGGAGGAAAAGCAGAAGAATTCAACGTGGAGACAGTAATATCCTTGCGTTGTTATGTTTACTTTTTTATACGCCCGTTTTAATAACGGAACGTATTATGGCAACGCCTCTGGCTGGGCGGCGGGAAAACCTTGACCGGAGCATACCTTTGTTCAGCACTGATGGGTTTTCAAATAACTTGGCAATAACGCCGATATATTGAGACGGAGTGTCGCGCGAAAGAACAAGGTCCCTAGGTCCACGGACAAGGTCAAAATTCAAGGTCAAAGGTCAAATACAAGAAATCAATCCATAACACTTCGTGCGGAACATATCCTTGTCCAGTATGGATGGATTTTCAAATACCTTGGCAAAAATGACAGGCATAGTGAGACGGAGTGTCGCGCGCAAGAATCAGGTCCCTAGGTCCAAGGTCAAGGTCACAATTCAAGGTCAAATGTCACATATACGAAATCAACCCATAACACGTCCGGAGCATATTTTTGTCCAGCATGAATGGCTTTTCAAATAACTTGGCAGAAGAAGTGACAAGCATGGTTAGATGGCGTGCCGTGCGCAAGAACCATGTCATTATGTCCAAGGTTTAAGCCACAATTTAAGGTCAAAGGTAAAATATAAGAAATCAATCCTTAACACTTTGTCCGGAGCATATCTTTATCCAGCATTGATGGATTTTCAAATAACTTGGTAGAAGTGATAAGCATGGCAAGACAGAGTGTCGCACGCAAGAACCATGTCAATAAATCCATGGTCAAGGTCACAATTGAAGGTCAAATATAAAAAATAAATCTTTAACACTTTGTCCGGAGCATATCTGTGTCCAGCATAGACGGATTTTCAAAGATGGTGAGACGGCATGTTGCACGAAAGAACCAGGTCCCTATTTTCTAGGTCAAGGTCACATTTAAAGGTCAAATGTCAAATATTTTCCCAGAGCATAATTTTTTCATGCATAAAAAGATTTTCAAATAAATTTGAAGAAATAACCGCCTACTTTTGGAAAACGCCGATAGTCGTATTGAGAACGTCCATGAATGTTCTTTAAAAATGCCAATCCCCGGCCATTCGTCACAACGAGGTCTCTCTGTTTTCGTTACCACAGCGACTCTACCGCATTGCTCCTGCAATCATGGCGATCCTATAGCGTCTTATACCCCCGTCACACCGGACTGGCGTCTTTACTGCGACCCAAACAGTCAGTTTTTGGAAAACGCCGATAGTCGCCGTAAGAACGCCAATGCTTAAAAAAAAAAATCAAATTCCTGTCATTCGTCAACCGGGGTCCTGTTATCTGTTTTCTTTACGTACACGGCGTCCACACCACGACCTAACCAAGTCCTAAGCGTTGTGACTGCGTTTAAACTGCGTCTCCTTGGCGTCCGCGCGGCGATCATCGGCGACGCCACGGCGTCCACACTACGTTATTGGCGTATCTGCCACGACTCGACTGTGACCATGACATTTGCATGGCGACTGCACTACGACCATACAGCGTCCGCGCTGCGTGTATAAAAACGTTGATTTTTTCCGGAACGTTTCATTCATGTGTCTGACCTTCAAGGTGTACAGACTTGATTATATTCCAAATAAATTTGCACGACGTTATGTCTACGTCAAGGGGCCGTGGGCGGGGCAGAGCAGCCAGGACTGTTTTACACCGACGTCATTTGATTTTTAGGTACAATTAAGTGCTAATTTTGGAGAGTTACCGATGCACAACATTGCTCGGTACTTGTACGTGTGCATAACGTGCCAATGTCATAGGATGAGATTGCTCATATTAGATGTCTCTTTTAAAAACACAATTTTCTAGTTTGGCCCTATCTGTAAATTGTTCTCATGGTCATTCAATCAAATCTAACACTTCACAAGTTATACTTATCCACTCATTAGTAACCTTTCACGCATGACTTAGCGTCTAATGACGTGGGGCTCCAATGTCAACGCAATGATACTTCTTGCACCTTGACATAGTCATGAGACGCTAATGAGTGAACTTGAAATGAAAAGAAGAGCCGAAGAGGAACTTATAGGCAGAGTTAAAATTCTTGAAAAACAGGAAATATTGCTAAATAGAACGAGAAATGAAAATGAAAGGTTGGAAAGAGAAATGATCACAAAGCATATAGAGAAAGAGAGATTAAACAAGCGGTAACAGTTTCTACGAGACAAGGAACGAAGACTGATGAGAACAGTTGCAGAAGGCAATAGCGAGTATTTTCAAGACGAGATTGACACGCCACAAGAGCACAGAATTAGAGATATGGGGATTAGTGATAGACCCTCCATTTATCAACCCAGTTAATATTTTGAAAAAGAGATTGACTCACCTTAAGACCGCAGAATTAGAGACACTGTGAGCAGTGATAGACCCTCCAGTTATAAACCAACTCTCCCAAAATACCGAACTTCGATGGTAATCATTTTGAAAAATGGAAGATGGAGGTACAGTGTATTATGAAAGTAATGAGTATCCAGATTACGCTATAGTACACTCAGTTAGAAACTCACTAACAAGAGAGCACTGGATACTCACCCTTCTTTTTAATGTTTGGAAGACATCCCCGTCTAGCCATAGATGCTTCTGTCGGTCTGCCTACTGAGAGTTTGTCATCCAGCGTTCATTCAGAGTATGTGATGAAACTACTAGACCGGCTTACGTATGCGTATGAAAAAGCTCGAGAGGTCGCGGAAAAGTCATCGGCTAAGAACAAAGGTAAGTATGATAGTCGTGCTAGAAGTTCTGTGTTGTGTCCAGGAGACCGGGTTTTAGTCAGAAATGTTTCTATCAGAGGGAAGCAGAAACTGGCCGATCGATGGGAATCACATCCACACATTGTACTTCACCAACCAGTTGAAGACATCCCAGTGTTTGAGGTCAAGCGCTCGGGAGCACGATATAGAAAGTCTAGGACTTTACTTCATAACCTCCTACTCCCGTTTATGACCATAACTAACACAGAAGAGGTGCCAGAGGTGATGACAGACGAGGACAACAGCTTGGCGGCAGGCAAGGATACATCAATGACACAGGACAAAACTGAAACCAGTAGTGCCTCTGACTTTAGTCCAGAGAGTGTGGATGGGCCAAACGTAGCCAGACCTACCCGACAACGAACAAGGCCTAAGTGGATGACATCTGGGGAATGGAAAATGGATTCATAACTTGATACAAAAGTGATATTATTGACTGTAAGTGTGAAAGTTGTGACTGATGACTTTATTGTGATCGCATGAAAATTTAAATACATGCGTTTTGTACATATCTATCCGTTGTAATACATTATAATTGCACGGTATTTGTTTTGTTCTTATATATATACATATAAATAAATAGCTTCATGCAATTATACTGCAACATTTAGCATGTTTCATGATTATACATTACTCAGATTCAGTGCTCAGTATTCATTATATAGTTGATTTGTGATGTTTAGCAGATATAGCAATGCTAACTGCAAAAATGTGTGATGTTTAGCAGATATAGCAATGCTAACTGCAAATAAATCATTTAGTTGTCGTCATAGAGGCTTATTTCTAATGGCTTGTGTAGTATATTAGATATTTAACGCTTTGATGATGCGTTGAATGTTGATATGTTACCTACATTGCTGTGATTTGTGATACTCAGTAGATAACAAGTAGATCGTAACATAAGTTTACGTTAGAAACAGTATATCTGTACGTACTTGTAGATTTAATATCTAGGATAGGGATACTCAGCAGATTGTAGCCCACAAAGCTTGTTCATTTGCTTTTATAATAATTGTAATTATTGATTTTCTTTTGCGCGTCGTTATATAAAAGTTGCATTTTAAAAACGTATTAACATAGGCTAAAAGTCAGGAGCCTTTTTATTAAAGCGGGGAAGTATGTCATATGATGAGATTGCTCATATTAGATGTCTGTTTTAAAAACTAGTTTTCTAGTTTGGCCCAAATCTGTAAATTGTTCTCATGGTCATTCAATCAAATCTAACACTTCGCAAGTTATACTAATCCACTTATTATTAACATGTCACGCATGACTTAGCGTCTAATGACTATGTCAAGGTGCAAGAAATATCATTACGTTGACACCAACTTCTATGGACATGTTTGAATACTTCCGTAAGACGATGCCTCTAGCAAATATTCAAACGTGTAAGGGTATTATATATACATATATTTCTATGCTTAGAACCGCACATGTTCTTTTGCGCAAATGATGTGCACTCGTACAAGTACCACTACAAGTCCAGTAAATATCTGACGTATTCCATGCCTTAAGTTTTATAAATTCCGATATATAGTTCGAATTGTACATAAATATATGCTTCATACAAAACACAAAACATTTAATAATTGTTTTTTTTTCATAATATCATAATTTTCAAATTGTTTTACTCTTCTAACACACGATTATGTTTTAATATAATCGAACTGACTAGTAGACATTTTTTTTTCGTTCAATATTTATTATTGCACGTTTATGTATATATCATATTGTCCTGCCAAGGAACTGATCCCGCGACTGAGTTGAAGTACAACTTAAGATGTTCACGTTGTTTCTTCGCTGCAGTGCTGTCTCTGTCTGCACCTCGAGAATTTTCACTTCGTTGCGCCACGAACCAAGGGCAACGTTATGGTTCACGTCTTCATGGTAAAAAGATGCGTTCTTTAGTGTTTGGAAGCGCATTCGCATCAGGTCATAGAGGCAGACACATGCCTCTACAATGAGTCTTGCTGTCTCAGGCGTCTGCTGCATAGTCCCCAACAGGACCTGCCAACGCTGGGCTAGAATTACGAAGGCATTCTTAACTATTATTCTGCCACGGGAGATGCGACTGTTGTTGATTCGCTGTTCGTTTGTTAAGTTCCACGCTGCGAAGGGCTTCATTATATAGGTCCGGATACCAAAGACATCGTCGCCAAGGAGGATGTATGGGGTATTTTGGTCGTCATGCGGTAGAGGTGCCGGAACTGGAAAACCTATTGATCCATCTGAGAGACACTCTTTAAGTTCTGAGTCATTGTAGATCATGGCATCATACATGTAGCCATCTCCCCCCACATCTATCCATAAGAAGTTGTAGTCAGCATCTACTAGTCCCATTTATACGATGGAGAAGAATCCCTTGTAGTTGTGGTACAGGCTCCCCAGGCTGGCTTTCTTATGACTATGTGCTTTCCATGAAGCGCGCCGCAAGCGTGAAAGACGTTCCAGCGGCGCTCGAAGTTTTCCGCCACTGTAATCCATTCTCCAGGAGTGGTAGGGCACTTAATCACTTCATCCTTGTACTCGTCTACGATGGCTTGGCAGACTTCCTTAACTACGAGAGACAAAGTATTCGGTGGTAGTCGGAGGTCGAACTTCATGATGGCATAAACGTCTCCAGAAGCCAGACGGTGTAGAGTGGCTGCCAGCTTTGTCCCCGGGTCGATGGCTTTCCTGTAGTTTGTATCCTGCTTGGTGATACGTTGGCGGAGCCTGGTAAGCAACTCATCAAACATTTCCGGTGGGACCCTAAGGAAGTTCAGGAACGATGCAGAATCTTCCTGTCTCAACTCAGGGATGGCCGAACTGTTCTCTGGACCTCACTGAGCCATAGTCTAGCCCAGCATCTTCTTTGCCTTTCCCTCCTTTTTCTTCTTCGTATCAGTCGTAAAGTTAGTTGATGGTAATTTTCCTGCTGCTGCTGCTGCTGTTGCTGCTGCAGGACAAAAATCATGTCGATCGTAAAGAATTAACATACAGATGTTTTCGATGAATACGCTTTTCAAAATACACTTATACATTTAGGCATTGATAATATTGTAACATATCATGACTCAAACAAAGCACTTAATGTCTTTAATGAGATTTTAAATTTTGCCCTAACCAAACACGCGCCTATAAAAACTAAGCGTATTAAACGCGACTATCAACCAGACTGGTTTACTGATGAAATAAAGGCTATGTTATTTAAACGAGACTTGTGTCATAACAAATGGCGATTTTGCACAATATAAAGTGTTGCGAAATCAAGTTACATCAAAAATAAAACAATGAAAGAAACATATCTTCAATAAAGCTATTCAGAAAAATAAAGACAGTTCATTTCTATGGAAAAATTTGAAAACAATTTCACATTTGGAGGAATCAAAGCAAATCAATCTTCCAAATAAACTTGTCATCGACAATTCTACAATGGTAAATAATGAAATTGAAATTGTTAATGAATTGAATAAATACTTCATAAATATATCAGACATCATCAAGGAAAAATCATACTGAGAAGAGTATTTTGCTAATTTAAAGGAAACTCTGGATAAGCAAATACACAAATATGAATTTGACATTTAGTGTATTAGTTCATATGAAGTTAAAAAGATAATAGAAAATCTCAACATCAATAAATCTACTGGCATTGATGGCGTTAGCGCAAGGATATTGAAACATTGTGGTGATATTATAACTCCAGCTATTACATCAATTATTAATAACAGCATTTCATCTGGAGTATTTCCAGATTCACTAAAATTTGCTAGAGTTCTACCAATATTAAAATCGGGCAACCCTCAATCACCTTGCAACTATCGTCCAATATCAATTTTGCCAACTATTTCAAATATATATGAAAGGCATATTTCTACACAAATACATTCATATTTTGAACAAATGAACATTATTCATTATGCTCAGTCTGGTTTTAGAAAACATCACTCATGCCATACAGCTCTTATTAAACTAATAGACACGTGGCTAAAAGAAATAGATAGTGGTAAATTGATAGGTTCGGTTTTTTTAGACCTACAAAAGGCCTTTGACCTCGCAGACCATGACATTTTACTCAGAAAATTAAAACTGTATCACTTTTCACAACGTTCAAATAAACTTTTCAAAGCCTATTTAACTGACCTAAAACCAATTGTTAAAATTGGGAACATACAATCTGAAATGCTATCGATCAAATCTCGTGTTCCACAGGGGTCAATACTTGGGCCGTTACTATTTTTGTTATATATAAACGACATCGCATTTGTATGCCCTAATTTAAATATAGATCTATATGCTGATGATTCCACTTTACATGAATCTGGAATTGATACATCCGATATACAAACTGAACTGCAATTTAAACTTAATAGTATAAATAAATGGTGTTCACTTAATAACATGTCATTGAATCCAGAAAAATCAAAATGTATGTTGATCGGGACTCGTCATAAAATAACCATTTCTAGTCCACATAATATCATTATTAATGGAAATGACTTAGAAAATGTATGTAGGAAGAAAATCTTAGGTATTTATGTTGATCAAACCTTGAATTGGCATGATCAAATAGATCACGTTTGTAAACAGCTGAACAGTGAAGTTACATTATTAAAACACATCATATACTTTCTCAGTGATGAAATGGGAGAAATGTTTTATAATGCATATATTTTACCTATTTCTGACTACTGTTGTACTATTTGGAGAGAACCGAACAATTCGTATATAAACAAGATTTTAGTACTACAAAAAAGGACAGCTAAAATAGTTCTTAATAAACCTTCAAGGACTGCTTCTGTAGAACTTTTTAAAACATTACGTTGGATGACATTTAATGACAAAGTAAAATACCACACTGCTATACAAATATATAAAACCGTTTGCAATTTGGTTCCATCATATATGAAAGATTTATTAACTTTTTCAAAAAATGAATCCCACAATTTACGGTCAGCTATGCACAAAGATCTTATTTTGCCAATTAAACCACGAACAAAATACTACAAAGATACATATACATACCATTGCATAATCGTATGGAACAATTTACCATTGGAATTAAGAAATAAATCTTCATTACCATCATTCAAACGAGCATACAAAACATATTTAGTTGAACAAGTCAAATAGATGTAACATAAATATCACAATTATAATACTGATATAGATATATTTATTGAAAATTAGAAAATGTACATTGAAATTGACGTTGTTAGCAAATTATCATATTTGTTTTGTATATGGAGAATTTTTATATCAACATGTAACTTTTTTATGAGTGTATCAATGCATTGTGCATAATTTCTGTTTTCTATTGCTGTCTGTCGATGCTTTGTAATAGTTTTTTTTATTGAGAAAAATATTATTATTATTATTATTATTGCCATTATCATTATTATTATCATTATTAAATTTACTGTGTGCTTGTTTTGTAATTATATGTTAAATGTGAATTTGGTTGAATGTTTGAATGTGTATGAAGGCCATATGAAAATAAGGTATGTTTTTGTCATGACAATACTATGTCTTATATGTCACCTTCATTAAATAAAGTGATGGTTATTATTATTATTATGTGTTGCACCAGCAATTAGTTATCCATTTCTTCTTTGACAATAACAATAATACATTAAGTCCTGATGACTTTGATAAACATTGATGAATGTAAACTAAAAAAATTGGGTTTTATAATGAAAGCTATGGTCGCCAAAGAAACGCGCTAGGAACGCGATGCAAAGGCCATGGTCGTAGAGGGAACCCCAAAGAAACGCCATGAACGTTGAAGGGACGCATTGTGAACGTCGAAGAGTCGCAGACAAAAATACAATTTCGATAACAAACGCACTGACACCGTAGTAAGGACGCCATGAACGCGATAAGTAGTGATAAGAATTCCATAGACGTATTAAGAACGCAATAGGATCGCCGTAGGGTCTCCGAGCGGTCTATGAGCCAATTCTCTGAATTTCCACGGCGACTCTAGTGCGTCTATACTACGTCCCTCTAGCGTTCTTCGCGTTCCTACCGCGTTGCTTCTGCATCTATGGCGTCCTCAGTGCGATCCTATGGCGTTCTAGCTAGGACGCCGTAAGAACGCAGAACCTCGTCGTTTACTTTAAACATGTCCAAAGTAGTCGGCGACCTAAGGCGTCTTTGAGGTTCTCACGGCGTCTTCCTGCGTTCTCACGACAACAACACGGCGTCCATGGCGATCCTACCGCGTCCTGGGTCGCCGTACGAACGCAGTTAGAACGCCATTCCGGTGTAACGGGGGTATTAGCCAGGACGCCGACAGGACGCCGAACCTCGGCGTTTACTTTAAGCATGTCCAAAGTAGTCGCCGTAGGTCTGCGACCTGAGGCTTCCTTGGAATCCATGTGGCGTTTTTTTTTCGACCCCACGATTCTACCGCGACCTGGGTCACCGTAAGAACGCAGTAAGGACGCCAGTCCGGTGTGACGGTGGTTTAAGGGAGACAAATCCAACGTGACGAAATGCTGGTGTGAAATCTTTTATCCCACTTGTAGTTGTGATTGTTAGTTTCCTATTTTGAACGTTTGTGGCGCGTCGTGGGAAAACCGGACTTAATGCATGTGCGTAAAGTGGATTTATGGTTAGAAGACACTTCATTGAAACAGAAAATACCATAAAAGCGGAAAGTGCCGTCCTGGATTAACCTGTGCGGACTGCACAGGCTAATCCGGGACGACACTTTACGCACATGCATTAAGTCCGGTTTTCCCACGACGCGCCACATAATTTTGTTTTTGCGATTTAGGTCTCTTATTTTTATTAATTATTTAACGAATTTTTTGGACAAAAATGTGGGATTGGTGGTGGGAAAATTCTCCCATATTGCAATACTAGAAGCAATACTTTACAGTTTATAAACATTTTGGGAACAAAGAACATTGAATAAAATCACACAGAATAGTTGAATTTTGATATTTTTGTAATGTCTCAGGTGGACGTTTTATTTTGCTTTTTTACTTATTTCACACTTATTACATGTAGGACACACAATTCAGTTTTGCTCTTTGAGGCTTTTGACATGCATGCAGATGGATTGTAATGTTTTCTGGATATTTGAAAACGTTCGGCAGCGGATTTGTTAAACAATTTGAGGCGTGTCGTGGGAAAACCGGGCTTAATGCATGTGCGTTAAGTTTGAGCTATTATGGTTTTTCTGTTTCAAGGAAGTCTCTACTAAACATAAATCCACTAAAGGCGGAAAGTGCCCTCCCGGATTAGCCTTTGCGGACTGCACAGGCTTATCCTGGACGACACTTTACGCACATGCATTAAGCCCGGTTTACCCACGACACGCCCCATTTATACAAATTAAATTACCTTAGTCATTAAACACACTTTCTGACCGTCCAGGTGCCTCTCTGTCTATCAATTTTAATATAGATATAAGCAATAAACACTTCTGACTGGTTTATTTGCTTCGGTGTGAACTCCCTTTCTGCACAAATTGTCCTCGCTTGGTCATTGAATCCGCTCGAGATAATGTAAGTGAGTCACTTGTGTTTTTCTGTTGTGTTTTTCATACTGAATTACTACAAAAAATTGAATTTATATTAAATTAGAGCCAGTAGAAATCGTAGTATATTAATGGAAATTTTAAGAAAAAGTTTGAAGTCGTGAACTTTCGCAGTCTCAGAGTAGGAAATAAGTTGTAATGTTTGTAAGGCAAGTTTTGTAATAAATAAGGAGTTTAAAAAATATGTTTGTTTAAGGTTACATGCCAAAAGCATTTAGGGTAGGTAGGTCGGGATTTATTAATAAATATTATTATTTTTGTATTTGGCAAATGGTCAACTTGAAGATTCTAAAACTGAATATATTTTCAAAACATATCAGTAATATCCTAAAACATTGTTTATAAGTGGGTGTTATAAAAACAAAACACTTATTTATCCAAAAAACATTTAAGTATTGCATACAGGTTAATAAAACACAAAAAAACCTGACACACTCAATAAAATGTTCTAGGGTCGGGGCATTTTTTAGGGTAGGTCGGGTAACCTGAAACAAACATATTTTTTTACGCCTAAGATAACTGATTTTTTTGGCACAATTGTTGGATTGGTGAAAAAAATCAAAGTGTGGAGGAAAAATTAACTTCGCCGGAACACCATTGAAAAAACAATGATGCTCAGCACTGATGTCAGTCTCAATTTTATCATTACAATGCCTCGGTTTGTTTTTGTTCCTTTTCATTTTAAGTGCATTGTTCTCTTGGTTTTGTTTTCAAAGAGTGATAGTTGGATACATGTATGACGATATAAGGCCGGATTTCACAACTCGAGGTAAGCCTGCTGTCACTATGGCAGTCAGCAGGCTTTATCATTAGCATACGTTGACTAACTTCCCTAAACCTAATCATTGCCAGGTAGTTTTATATAAACACCATCTGATGTGATGTATACAACTCAAATGCAGTGCATACTGGATTCTCCAATCTAATCCAGCGATTCTTATATTAAACAGTGACGGTCTTTAACTTCGTTTTGTATATCTTACAACCTCTTAATGCTAGTTCAAATTCAAATTATTATTTTACGGATATTATACAAACGCACTTTAGGCTAAACAAATTAATGAATTGTATATATATATATATATATATATATATATATTCCTACTCTTTTCTATTGGCACTATGTAATGGCTTGTTGAAACAAGCATATACGTACAGATTAAAGACAATTTTAAGTTTTAATAACAACATAAGCCTCTCTTTTTATAAATTCTAAATATAGATTTATTAATCACAAACAGTAATTTATGCAAGCTGACGTAAAAAGGCAATCAATTTGAATGTTCATAATTAAAATAAGTGCCTCTAAATTGATATACCATCAGCATTAAATTACTTCTATTTATAGAATTTAACTTTTCGTAGTTCATATTTTTTATAACTGTAAAAAAACAGGAATTATTTTGCAATAAATCACCAATACTTTTTTGAATATCCACACTTGTCAATGCAGCTGGCATTTTCGTTTGTTTTCATAGGACTTAATATATTGACACAGATTTTCTTTAAAAAATAAGGAATGCTATTACACAAGCAAAAGCATCTACGAAACAAAATTTTAAATCAACAAATATACGATATTTATAAAGGTTCCCAATCGAATATGACTTTTTTTTCAAATAATTTTACACAGTATTTCACAATATGTGTATGTCCGATTTGTATAATTAAATAAGACAGGAAGAAAGTTACTGGAAATACCGAGATCTCTACCGGGTTACTCTTGTTCCGCTATGTTAAAATGCGGATTCGTTTAATTTTAAGCCGCTGTCCATGGGATCTAATTCAATACATCGTAATTTTAGTAATAGTTCTCATGAACATTATGGTGTTTATTCGTCCGAAATATGTTTCTTATTTACGAAAGGCATTGTTTAAAGGCGCTTGGTATGAACGGAATATACTATATTGTACATGCTGGTTTACTCCAGAGTCATTACCAGTCGCATGCAGCAAATAGACGATAGCAAGTTACAAAAATGTTAATTATTCACAGATTTCAATGCGTAGTTTTTGTATTTTGTTCGGTAACATGCCCATTAGAAACACTTTCTGCAAAGTTTTATTTTTATTAACATATTTCTGGACTGCTCCTTTTAAACCCGGGCGCGATCGTCAAAAAATAGTAAATAAATGTGTTTTTGGCCTTAAATCAAAATTCGTGGCGGGCCATATAAAAACGTTGCGGCGCTGCCTGAGAAACAAATCATTAACTTTTTTAGCCTTATACAGGTTAACCTGATCAATATTTGTACAAATATTTTTAATCCTTCTTTTCATACATTTCAAAAGCGTGAAACAGCAACGCAAAATTCTGCAACCAATACATGCGTACATGAACATTTCACCTATGTATCTAGTAAAGATAGGCCCCGGTTGATATCACTTGTAAACTTTGACCGATTACAATGTGAAGTTCACAGTCACATATCGCTTAACCGTGATCACATTCGGACTTAGTCACATTGCACCCAGTTATAGACCCATAATTATGACAGTGTATTATCTACATCATAGTTGAGGGTATGTGATGGCAAATAACCCTTCATTGTGTTGAATTATCCATTGTTTTCCAGTACTTATGCGCAGCGCTGTGTGCAATTATCCACTGTTGTTTTCCCGTACCCCTTCACAACGCTGTGTGGAATATTCCATTGTTTTTCCCGACACCAGTGTTGCATTATCCACTGTTTTCCAGTATCTCTGCTCCGCGGTGTGTGGAATATTCCATCGTGTTATTCCACAACATGTGTATCGTTGTATGGAATTGTCCATTTTCCTGTATCTCTGCGCAGCGCTGTGTGGAATTATCCATTGTTCTCACATACCCCTTCTCAGCCCTGAGTGGAATTATCCATTGTTTTCCCGTACCTCTGCGCAGCGCCGTGAGGAATTATCCATTGTTTTCCCGTACCTCTACGCAGCGCTGTGAGGAATATTACAATATTATATAAATGCATGTAGAAATTAATGCCATAGCACCTTTAAGGCCTGAAACGGGAAAAATGGGAAGATACATAGTCCACCACATGACTACATGTCCTAGCTTTTGATATCTCACAAATACAATGTACTAACTGGTATCCAGTTTGAACTTTATGTGAACTAATTTTTTGACAGACCAGAGTGGTATATTTAGGAACATGAGTACTCGGTTCACTTCACATCACATCGAACTTCAGAAAGCGACAAGACCGGACATTTCAAAAATACTACTAAATTCGAAGTTCGATTTATTTATTTGGAAAATATATAAATTAGGTACGAAGACACGGCAATCGACCAACTAAATCAAAGGCGTTAGTGTTAAATTCCAGTGCAAGTCATTACAAATTAACGTATACTTACAAGTAAAGGTTGAACAAACATTGTTCTCACTGGCAAGCACATAAATAGAAGTTACAAAATGGATATCAGCAAGATAGCAAGTTTGTTCATAATGTTTGGGTTATCAACCGTGTGCGGATCTCTGTCCATTCTAATGGTCAGATGCTTGATGAAGAAATTCGGAACTTCCGGTAAGCTCAACCGTGCCGTCAGCTGGCTGGACTGCTTTTCTGGCGGAGTGTTTTTCGCCGCTACCATTTTGGACCTTTTGCCTGAAGCGCGCGAAAGTATGGAGCATGCGCTCGAGCATTACACTTTTCAAACGGAATATCCGCTAACGGAACTACTTCTATGTATAGGATTCTTCTTCATGCTGGTCATTGAACATTTCTCTCAGATGTGTTGTTCGCCCAGAAAAGTAGTACCTGCGCCAGATACACGTGCACGACGACAACAACACCCAGAAGAACTTGTAACAGATGTTCATGGTAAAACCAGTGAGATAATAGTCATCTGTGATTCGTGCATTGATAGTTCTGTCAGTCAAACGTATGTGACCATTGACAAGGCCGGAAGTGGACAATTATCCCCCAAAACTGCGTATCCAACAGACAAATTCGCCAATAAAAACAACAGCAGTAAATCTAAGGTACGAGATATTTGTCAGACGCCAGGCAATGGAAACGATGAATCATTAAACACAAATGCAGTCAGGAACAATGCAATGGAAACAGGCACAGGCGACATGAAGCGTTCGAAAATACGAGGAGCAGTTTTGCTGATAGCTCTGTCACTTCACATGATATTTGACGGTCTGGCTCTCGGCTTGTTGACAGAGAATTCGGACGTGTGGCAGCTTCTAGGCGCGATTTCTTTGCATAAATGCCTCGTTTTCTTTACAATTGGGCTTCAGTCAGTGGAGATACTGGCATCCGCGAAGAAAGCCGTATGCGTGGTGATTTTTTTGGCCATAATTAGCCCACTCGGCGTCCTTATCGGCGAAGCTATAAATAGCTCAGATGACGTCATCGCACGGGATACCGTTTCAGCGATTCTCCAAGGAATAGCTACCGGGACTTTCCTGTTCGTTACCTTCTTTGAGATAATGTTACGTGAACTAGGTTCACATAACTCAAATCTTCCGAAAATTATCTTTAGCTTCTTTGGATTTGTTCTTATGGCCCTTGTTCGCCTGCTTGCGCACGAAGATCATCATTAATCGTTTTGTTGCGCATGCGCATAGGTATGACGTGATATTCAAAAGATGATGGTTTCCAGCCTTACAAAAGAGTTGCGCTCCAAAAAATTCCGCTGATTTCGACAGAAACTGATAAACATTTGAGAAACTTATGTGGTAATGTTGATTTAATTGTATGCTCTTATTGTACTCGTAATATTTACAAGATGCCTTTTTCGTTATACAATCATATTGTATGCATCTTAAAGCTAGAAAGGCCTTTGGGCAGATTTGTTTTAAGTTTTAATTTTTCTGGCAACTCTGGACAAAAAACTGTGAGTTTAATTTCTTTAATATCTATAAGTGATACATCATCAGTGGAAATAAATGATTTTTATCCAAATGAATTGTTTTATTTATTTATTTATTTTTCAAAAGTGGTTTTGTTCCATTTTTGTGTAATTTGAAACAGAAGTCGGGACGGCGGATCTGAGAAACTATAAATGAACAACATCTGAACTAATTACCCTGTTTCGCTTGGATACTGAAAGTTACGAGTTGTTTCTGAGATCGATGTTATACAGAGAAAATTTCAGTATGACTGTTTTGTTTGTATGCATATTATAAATATGTTTATTAAAATATTGATCAAAATAGACTTCCAACCTTGATTTGTACATAGTTGTGATGAAACAAAATACATATCATATAATACTTATTGTCGTACATATTGTGTTTTTGTTTGGTAGTCTCTTGATATTGTAATATTTAGATGTCATTGGTTTTCAGTGTCTGACAAATCCAGTGCCTGGATCCCAGGGGCTACCAAAATGTCCACTGGGCTACTACAATTTCAAATCACAAGCCCACGGGACTACTACGGCTGTTTTAATTATCTGTACCAATAATTGTTTAATCTGTAATTAAGTTTTACATATATTTTATATGTATTGATTTATAAATATGATTATTCTATCATCCAGAACACTTAAAAAATTATTCATTTTTATTAAATATTTTTGAAATATTTACTTTGGGATTCAAGGATTCAACTGTGAGATTCATGTAAAAGGTATTGGGCTACCAATAAACAATCTTGGTAGCCAACCTGGCTACTTGAACATTTTAAAATTTGTCGGACACTGGTACTCGTATATAACTGTATTGATGTATTAAATAAAGAACACTATTAAGTTAACATGTTTCTTCATTGTCTCTCCTAATGCAGTAAATAAATATGATTTATGTACATAATATTTAATAATTCACGATCTTTCGAAATCATAATAAAATTTCGAAGTAAAAATATAATATTCAGTATAATTAGCAAATATAGCAAAAACTAATTAGATTGAGTTCATCAAGTCCAAAATATATAACATTGATTATAACGAAAATAAGCTTTTTAATTATAATGAAAATGTAAACAATCTTTAAATATATGATCGTCTTTTTAAGATTCTTTCTAGTTTGAGTACCATTAAAGTTATTTGATTTTAATATATTACACAGGCGATTGCGTCATTTTGATTATAGATACACATATCAAATAGAGTAAAAGTTATAAATTTATATATATTATTTTTACATTTATTTTGCAATTTTATAATGCTTGTGAAGTGTAATTTCCCTTAGATAAATCTGCAAGATATGTAACCCCAGTTCACAATTAAATTTTCCAGTGACAGGTTACCTCCATTGCTTTAAAATGGCTTAAAAAAATGCCTGTATCCAGACGTCGACCCAGATAGGCACCAATCTATTCATTTGTTTATTGCCCCATTTACAATCTTCTGTGATTCAGATGGGCATCAATCTATTCATTGTTTATTGCCCCATTTACAATCTTCAGTGATCCAGATAGGCACCAATCTATGCATTTGTTTATTGCCCCATTTACAATCTTCGGTGATCCAGATAGGCACCAATCTATTCATTTGTTTATTGCCCCATTTACACTCTTCGGTGATCCAGATGGGCACCAATCTATTCATTTGTTTATTGCCCCATTTACAATCTTCGGTGATCCAGATGGGCACCAATATATTAATTTGTGTATTGCCCCATTTACAATCTTCGGTGATCCAGATGGGCACCAATCTATTCATTTGTTTAGTGCTCATTTGACAATCTTCGGTGATCCAGATGGGCACCAATCTATTCATTTGTTTATAGCCCCATTTACAATCCATAAGCACCAATCTATTCCTTTTTTTCATTTCCCCATTTACAATCTTCGATAATTCGGACAGGCACCAATCTATGCCTTTATTTCACTGCCCCATTTACAATCTTTCCTGATGATTTCATGCAAGTCCGTTTATAACTTTTTTCGAAAAGTTGCTTACTAACAAATATAGAAAAACACGACATATAAACATAATCAAAAGGCTGAAAGCATAGAAAGACTGTTGGCGAGAAAAGGAAAGAAACCCGATTTAAATGGAAATGTGCAAAAATGTTCTCACAGATAGGAGAGGTTTGTTTGAATGAAATTGAATTTCTTTAATGCCATTTGTACACAAGACAAACCGGACTACTCAGTGTTATGCTCCCTATTTTCAACATCTGGGAGGATATATTGGTTTGTATGCAAACTACTTAATGCAAACGCAATAATGAATACTACGCATAACAGTCAACGCGTCGACTAATCTTGAACGGTCCGCAATAGCCGATGGTGCGTATACATTTAGGGGTATTAATTGTTAGTGCTTCGAAGCCTGCAACGTAAAAAGGGCCAACAAATTCAATCTCTCAAAATCGTCATACTAAAGACTATTGTCTTCCGCCAACAGTTTAAACACTGTTAGAAATTTTGTTAAAAGTCTTAGGGAGGATGGTCCGTGACACACAAAATAGTCATAGTCGTTTTACATATAATTTTCACTCTACGATAATACGTATTTACATCTTCAAACAAACTAGTGGTTATTAACTCTCACATTCCGAAATGAACAATAGCAGCTTCTCACTTTAGATTGTAAATTATCTCACATAAATCAGCCAAGAATAACAGCCAAGAAAACTTCAAGAAACCCCCCCCCCCCCCAAAAAAAAAAAACCTCCCCGAAATCCCCCCGATTCCATTTTTTTTTTTCGGAAATAGGAACAATGGATAATAAATAAATGGTTTAACCTAACAAACCTGAGCAACATGTTTAAAAACCTGAACAACATGTTTAAACATGTTGCTCTGTTGTTGTTGCGCGGTGCAGCAACATGTTCTGTACAGGCTCAACAATATCTAAAAAACACATATCACACCTAAACAAACTGACCTGCACAAGGGTCAACAAATGCACACTCTTATTTTAGAATGTCATACTTAAATTAAAAATGACAACAAAACTTACGCAGCCAAACACATCATTGACGGAGGTTAATGTCCAGCAGGTAGAAACTATCATTATTGCAGTCCATTATACATAACAAAAATAAAACAATGTTGGTTATTTATTTCTAAAATTGGATAAATAGTAAAGGGTGAAACCTTTAATATTATACGAAAATAGTTTATACATTTTGATTGGGGTTTGGAACTTATTTACTAGTAAACGAGAAATTACCCATCGAATTTATTATAAAAATGCACAATAAAAGGAATGATAATAAGTAGATATTGTTAACAGTTTTAAAATTATCTGATTATAAAACAGTCGAAATTATGCAGCAATATTACTTTGATATTGAGAAACACTTCTAGTTGACTATATGCAAAATGTAAATAAGACAACGACACTTTAAAAAGTTTTTTTTACTTTTTATGTTTCACATGCACGTTGTTTACCCATTAATAATAAAAACTATATTTTTCTAGTTAAAGATTTTTACAAGATGGACTTCTATTGACGTTATTCCCAATTACGGTAGGCTTTCTGACACTACTAGTTAATGTCCTTCCATTGGCGTTATTCCAAATTATGGTAGGCAGTCTTACACTAACCGTTAATGTCCTCCCATTGGCGCTATTTCCAATTAAGCTAGGCTTTCTTACACTAACCGTTAATGTCCTTCCATTTGCAATACAATTTGTAAAGACGTTAACATGGACTCATACAATTTCACAAAGTGCCTATGTGACTTACATAACTATTTTGTACTGCGTGTACATGGCTAAAGAAAGTTGGATGCATAGACTTTTAAAGGGACTGTTGCACAATTTGGGGTTGGAAAAACATTCCTTTAAAATTGGAATTTTAAAACAGGAATTTGTAGAATCTATTGAAACTTTTAGTCTCTAATGCTGTTTAGGTTTCAAAACATAATTATTTTGATATTCATTATGCCTTTTTGTATAAAAAAATTACTAGGTTATGTCCACCATGTAAAATAACATATTTTCGTCAATTTTTTTCCTTTGCACAAACAATGTCATTTTCAATTCTTGAAATATAAACACTAAATTAACGTGTTATGGAACAGGAAAAGGCCCGTTTTAGAAAATTATTTCTCACAGCCAAAAACTGTGAAACTGTCTTTAATTTTCGTGCTCTGCTACATTGAATGAGCTAACCTATTATACCTATATTTATAGAAACTAAAAAGATATATACGTGGCAGCACAAAGCAAATTAAGCAAAACATTCGTTTGAACCTTTATTTATATCTGTTGATGCAGACATTTGTATCAAGTAGAAGGGATTTATTGTTTTGTACCACCCAATTAGGTCCGACGGTCTGACAGTGCAAATTCTGCCTGGATTTCCTTTATTTGATTAGTGCAGAAAGTCGCCAGAAACTTTTGTTGATTCATTAGCTTAATTGGCACGGAGACATGCGCGTTAATTTAACCTTCAAAGAAAACCATTTTGAATAATAGATACGAATTGACTTCGTTTGTTTGTTTATTGGACACTTGTAGGAAATTTAAATTCTATTCAAAATGATAGATCAGATCAGCCAAATGTAATGTACGTATAAATCTCTCACAAGAAAAGAAGGGTGCCTAAAACACCCGCTATTAGATTTGTTTTTCGCTTAAACTATACATAACAGAAAAAAGAAAACCAGTATGCCGAGATAGTCTTCATACAACACAAAACTGTCGTTAAACAACTTAAATTATTTCGAAATCTTATTGTCTTCAAGATATGCAAAACGCATTCGTAAAGTATCTAAATTTGTTTATTTTGCTATGTTGAAACGGAAAGACATCATTTATTCTCCTTTTGCTTTCTAGTTGTGTGAAATGCTTTACATTATTTAGATTTGTTGAATGTTATATTTTCATACATATATCGATTATATGCATTTCATGTATTACAAATACTTACCTATACAGTCGATCTTCATACCACTGTGCTTATGTACTTATATGATGATAATCTTTTGCCAAACGCATTTATTGCTGGTTATGCAAATAAACCACATGATTATACGGTCTAATGACAGTGCGAAGTCAGATATTCACCATTTGCGGTTACGTTCACTTGTTACGTAGTAAAATTTCTTTCGCGCCGAAAAAGGACAGACCTGTATATATGTATTTTACGCCCAATATATTACACATAACTATGAATATAGTTGATGCATTGAGGTTATGAAACTCAGGTGCATCAACAGAAGATGTAACTCTCCCAAGCTCCCATGTTCACATGCTTCACAGGTTGTTTGGTCTCCTGTAGCCATTTGTCATCATCTCGCAGTGTAACTCTCCCAAGCTTCCATGTTCACATGCTTCACAGGTTGTTTGGTCTCCTGTAGCCATTTGTCATCATCTCGCAGTGTAACTCTCCCAAGCTCCCATGTCCACATGCTTCACAGGTTGTTTGGTCTCCTGTAGCCATTTGTCATCATCTCGCAGTTCACATGCTTCACAGGTTGTTTGGTGTCATGTAGCCATTTGTCATCATCTCGCAGTGTAACTCTCCCAAGCTCCCATGTTCACATGCTTCACAGGTTGTTTGGGCGCCTGTAGCCATTTGTCATCATCTCGCAGTGTAACTCTCCCAAGCTTCCATGTTCACATGCTTCACAGGTTGTTTGGTCTCCTGTAGCCATTTGTCATCATCTCGCAGTGTAACTCTCCCAAGCTCATTGAGGTTACGAAACTCAGGTGCATCAACAGAAGATAAACTCGTATCAACACCACAAGGTGCTTTATTTAACTCGCGACCAATCGCCAGCACAACTTTGTAACTCTCCCAAGCTCCCATGTTCACACATGCTTCACACGTGCTTTGGTCTCCTGTGGCCATTTGTCATCATCTCGCAATGTTTTGTAAACATGAAACCATCCTGTCTTACGCGAAAATAAGAATACGTTTCAGCTGTCTATTGTAGGATACCAGTTGTTTTTTACAATAATATTCAGTAATATCACCTTGCAAAAGTAGTTCTATATATAGTTGCTTGCTTTGTTTGACATTCGCGTTAAATTTCCTTCCTTGGGTTTCCATAACAACTGTGCTTTCATCCCCTCGTCTCAATACATTATAGTTTGAACCAATTTACTCTTGAAGTACACAGTGCATTTATCTGTTTTCAGGTTAAACATAATACAATTAACCGGGCCCGACAAACCCTGTTATTATATTAAATGAGTTCAAACCACAATGTTTTCCAGTCCACAATACCATTACGCGAAGCATTATTTACGTTGATTGCTGCTGCCAAATGTATGTGACTAAGAGAAGTAATTGAGGCGTGTCGTGAGAAACCCGGGCTTTATGCATGTGCGTAAGGTGTCGTCCCGGATTAGCCTGTGAAGTCCGCACAGGCTTATCCAGGACGACACTTTCCGCCTCGATTTATGTTTAGAAGAGACTTCCTTGAAACAGAACATACCATAAAAGTGGATTGAACAGGCTGATCCAGGACGCCACTTTACGCAGATGCATTAAGCCCGGGTTTCCCACGACACGCTTCAATTGCTTTGTACCATCTAATCACCACTGCACGTGCTTGTGTTTTTTTGGTTTTATTGATAGTGGGTAAAGTGTAAAATATATTGTATTTCCCAATATATTACAAAGACATATTATTTCGACCTCACAGTCTTCTCATCTAACAGAAATGTGGTTGTTTTTGTTATCGATCTTTGATTTATTTGATATCAGGCGTAACATATATGTTCTGAACGTTTCATTTATACATCTGGTTAATATGGGCATTTGCTGTCAAATGTTGCGTAAATGTATTGAACGGTGGCTTTAAACAGCAACAACAATATGTAGAATCAACATATTTTGGGACGAACTGACTACAAAACAAATGAAAAATATTTAACATCAATTAGAAATAATTGTCAATTTTGAGTTGTGTATATTGAAATTAACACTGAATTTGAGTACTGATGCGTAGGAATTAAACAAGTGGTTTAATACACCACATCAGAACGACAAATGGTTGTTTATTAGCCGATTAATAATGATAATGCGAACATTATTTCGATATTAACATGGCCTGACCACTTTTTCTGCAGTTTCAATGGAAACTATATTTTAGAGTTTCGGAATTATTTTTTCGGGTTGTTTATTGGTAGTTTACTAATGGTGAATTTTGTTCTTTCTCTATAAAAAAAACTCTGCGCGTATCATATTAAAATGCTTGTTTCATGCACACAACTGGTTAATTAGTTACGTGTTTGACATCAGTAAACAGCAAATAAACACCAAAAACAAGCGTGAACTCTTGTCAATTGCATGTAATTACATCACCATACACAAATACGGACATATTTCATTCAATATCTAAATTGTTTGTGTAGGGACTATTAGTTTCACTGATAGTAACTGTGGGTGTATGGGATATACACCCTCAGTGGTTTCATACCATAGGAGAGCGAACAGTGTAACTGATATATCTCTCCGACTACCTTTCATTGGTTTATTTTAATTGATATCACTTGAAATTTAACGACAAAAACCTTACAAAATAACACGAAACACATACAATGACGTCACGAAAATTTATGTAGTAGGTGAAATATTTTGCCGTACCCTGCCTATCGGATCACTTACCGTATTAGTGTGGAATCGATCTCGCAATCGCTTAGAAAACTGAACGGAGAAAGACACTTTCTTGACTCGTCTGGTGCTGGATTGATGTCTTCAAATGTGAGGTTCGGCATGCCCTTAAACCGGTTTAAACCCCCAGTGCTTTGCATTGACCGTTCCAATGCGGTGACCCCAGTTTTAATCATTTTTATGTTTTGTGTTATGGTGTGTGTATTGTCCTGTATAGTATAGGCAGTTGGTCACTTGCTTAAATAAAGAACCAGAGGATGTTAATAAGCGTTTCTCTCCAGGTGATGTCTCTGGAGTTTCATTAGTCTTATATTCAAGTAATTTCACAGAGATAACTATCCAGGGCAGTCCCACTAAACCAAGTCGGTAGGTTTAAGATACCATATAGTTATATGTCCGGTGTTCAAATAGCCATTTTGTATCTAAGCACTTTTCTTTTAGACCGTCTTAACACATCGTAATACATTTGCCTGAATGATGTTTTTTCATAGTAACAAATTACCGAAACTATGTGAGATTGTCTTCATTTCGGGTACGTCCAAAAATGTTAAAAAATCTGCTGCATATATTGCGACATTTAGTGGTGAACTATAATAAATGAAATGGTTAAGAAAATTGTAAAATACAATATAATTGTTGCCTAATTTTAGCTCAAGATCTACTGTTAGAAATCGAGGGTTGAAAACGAGAAGGTACCAACTGTCATTAAAATCAATAAAGATAAACATTATTAACATTCTTTTAAAGAAGTTAAATATTTACCTAACGTGTCGATCTGCTGTTTAAAGATACAGAAATGTATTGTAAAGTAATGTTCATTAACTGTAAAATGCTTGATATGATATGTCGGTAATCAGCTGCCCCCTAGATATAAGTATGTTTTCAAAGACAAACATTTTGCTTCCAGACAAAATCAGGAATAAAGAAGCTTGAACTAGAAATGTATATGTTTTAATTTGTTACATAAGGATGTATACAAAACTAATCGAAGATGCCAGAAACAAGCGCTCAGTTCTTCTTCATTTAGGTTGTTTGGTCTGGTGCTACAATTACTTCTCTGCTCTTATTCTCTAATTAATTGATTTGGTTTCGTCTGCGAGTTCATCAGATGCCACACTGTATCTTTGTGTAAGAGTGAAATCAAGTTTTATTAATAAAACAGAGCAATGTACGTCTACAAGCTATATTTATCAGGTAATACGTTTTTGCAAGTCACAATAATCACAATGGGTTCTCAGATAATATACATGTACAAACATATTGTTTATATACATTTTTTTTACAAATAAAGTGAACTTTCTAATCTTTGTTGTATATCTTTCTTGATTTAATAACTTGCAATATTTGTAAACTATTTGATGATATACCATGTAATAGTATAAAACAAGACTCACGGAACCTTTTCACACTAGGTATGTTAATGTCCATATTCATTTTGTGTACGTTCATTTTGTGTACGTTCATTTTGCATAAATAATATATTACGTTTACATAACGGCACTTGATTGACGTTTTGGGCAAGTTTCCGATAGTTTTGTGGCGAACAATGTTCCACCGTAAGAGCCAACAAGACATAGCACGAAATCTTTGCACTTGAAATAGAACGATTTTTATGAACATAATGTAAATTAAATATTTGGCAAAATGGCGAATGTCTCGCGTTGGGCTTTGTTGGTACAAATATATAGTATTAATGCAAATATACTAAACGAAAAAATAAACGAGGCATGTTTCCATTGCGTATTTTTTTATATTTTGTTAGATTTAAATATGATCATTTGGTATCAAAATTTAGGTTATAAATTTAACTAATCAATAATTATAATACCCCCTAAACTTGATCAATCATTAACAAGTAAAGTCATCTAAACGCAACATTATTGATTTCAAAAGTTGTAAAGACGACCACGATACTTGAGTTTGATGTTTTCAAAGATAAAACACCACAATGGCGCCGCCTTACCAATGCCGTTGTTTCGAAGTACGTCCGTTCAATGCGCAAACGGGTGGCCACTCTAAGAAGTCAAAGAGGTAGTCACACAAGTTACTAGGCAACAAGTAGAATTGTAAGGCAATTTAGGCTTGTTTGTGGTGCTTAATCTTTGAAAATTTCAAACACAAAATATCGTGGTCGTCTTTGCAATTTTTAAATCACTAATATTTCGTTTGGTGACGTTAACGATTTAATGACCGATCAATTTGTTAGGATATTACAATTATTGAATAGTTCAATTTCTATCCTAAATTTTGATACCAAATTCATCCATATTTAAATCTATATATTTCAAACATGAATAAATAGACTATTATTTACCTTCATGCTATGATTTTAATTACAAAATAATTAAAATAAAACAGATCGTTGAAATAAATACGCGTTTCAAAGATTTTTTTCAAGACATTGTATAAATCTTTTAAACAACCGTTTTAGTTTTAGGCAATGAAACAAGATATATTCCAGATACACGTTAAACGTGAATGAAATACACAAGGCTGCTTAGACAGGTTCATTTCTACCAGACCTACTATTAATCAGCAATTAATTGATGTCGATGCATTCACAAGGAAACCGTTTCCAGGGAGCTAATTGAAGAAAGACATAGGCTATATAAATTGCTGACAAACAGATACTGCGTATTCCATACTTACCAAATTGATTTCTCAAACCACATCCATGAAGTCTATAGAATACGTTGATAAATAACATTTTCATACTTTGTCATCGAACAAAATGCGGTTTCATACTTTTCCTTGGGTAAAGGTGCTTCCGACCTTATTCCGTTTATATTTTAATGTGAATTGTATTTTATCTCTACGTTGGTGAAATAACGTTGACGGAATGTTTATGTTTATAAAGGTCATACAGTTGCATTTTCAGAATATTACCTTTCATTAAAGCAGCAGTCCAGAGATATGTTAATAAAATAAAACTTTGCAGAAGTTGTTTCTAACGGACATCTTACCGATCAAAATACAAAACAACTGCATTGAAATCGGCAAAATAATAACGTTTTGGTAACTTTTATTGTATGGTTACTGTATGCAATAGCTGGTGATGCCTCTGGAGTATATCAGCATGTACGTTTTTTAGTCTATATTCCGTTCGTACCAAGCGTTTTCGAACATAGACATAAAAAAGTGCCTTTCGTAAATAAGAAACATAGTTAACGGGCTTCAAACGTCATAAAAGATCACATTTAGCGGTTAAATATGACTCTATTTAGGTATTCGTGTTTCTAAAACACCTCATATTTTCATTTAAGGTAAGGCTAATGTACATGTCGTTTTGTTTTTGTTTCATTGAAAACAGTTCTTTAATATAATATAAATTATATAAAAATGTAAATACCAATAGGACAGTATGTATAAATTCACGAATGTGCGTTTAGAAAACCCCAAGAGTGAAAAAATATCAAGAAATAACACTCAAGGTTTGTTCAGTTACAAACTCGTAAAAATAAAATAAAATATAAAAAGCCTCATTGTTTTCTATTATACTTTCTTGACGGAAACATACGCAGTTAATTTATATATACACACAAACAAAGATGCGTTAGAACAGCTATAAATACCTTTATCGTATGCACACAGTAACACGGTATAACAAAAGCGTATTTCAAACTGAACAGATATAAAGTATGTATATTGTATGTAGTTCGTGAATATTGAAGTTATGTTGAAATTAACAAACCGTCACAAAAACTCTTCTACAATTATCCCTACAAAAGATCGCTTTACCAAACGTCTTATCATGCGGAAATCAATTTCAGAAGAATTGACAAGAAGCAGTAAACAAACAAACATTATTGCAAACTGGTACTTGACCGATTGCTTCAATCAATATTTCATAGATAATTCTCCAGATAATCCAGTTACCGTTACTTTTGAGTTGCAGCGATTGAAAACAATTCTCGTCAATTCTTGTGATTTTAATAAATATTTTTTATCCGCAGGTTTGGTATTATAGGTATGGAAAGGAGGTGTAAAACTAAAACAGTAAGTCGCGTGCCAAGATTCTACTGTACCAGAGATAATTATCTCAGTCTAGAATACGATTTAACGATACACTGTTTTGAGAATTATGGATAGAAATACCATTTCTACTATCGGAGATTTGTGCCATGTTTAAGGAAGATGTTTGGTTAGAAAACAATGTATCGTACGACAATTGAACATGCATACAATGATAACTCCTTCAATTACTCGAAGTTAACATGTGTGGCACACATCATTTGTATCAACCTTTCACGAGAATCCCCCGTAGCAGCACTTTTTCGCATATTCACATGAAACTAAAAATTTACAAGATCGTTAATTCTCCATATACTCATAAACGTACAGAGGATGAATTATTCTAATATGCTCAGGGCTATACATAGTTTATTACAACCGTTAAAATTCACAGGTCACAATAAAAATGATGTGTGCCACACATTTTAACTTCGAGTACTTGAAGGCGTGCAAAACTATGATTATTAATTTCCAAAACCAAACTATCTAAGTACGCTGGATTGCGTTTACGATTTCTCGGAAATAAGATAAAATATGTGATTTTTTAAATTCCCAACCATTGTACATTTACTGATAAGAAATTTGAATGTTCCGTTTTATTTTCTAGCGCCAGAAGTACCGATCAAACATAAATTTATTGGCCTGCAATCTTTAGAATGGGGATTCGTTAGATAAACCACACTGTTGGGTGATATCTTAAAACAAAAAAGGAGTATTTATCTAATTTGTTAGACGCGTTTGTTATTAAATATTGCTGCATCAGGCCTAGAAATGCGATGCCAGCATTTCAATTTTCGCGGATAAGTCTTTGGTGTTTCATGTTAATTATTTACATCAAGGTATTTCTTAATATGAAGTAATCCATTGATATTTTGTTGCGTTTATGAAAACGAAATAAACTAGCAAGGTGCAAATGATGAGGTTTTTACAACATGTATGTTCAATGATAATAAAAATAAACACCAATTAATGGAAACCGAGTCAAGAATGAGCGCGTGTTTGTTTCTTTTGGTGTTATTGTAAGTCCTACAATGGAAATATAATTGTATGTATTTTGGTGCTTATTGCCCCGCAAAACGCCAATAGTTCCTGGATGTGCTAAAATAGTTACACGGCTGTTGGAAAAGTGCATTTTTATTCTTTTCAAACGAGATTGCACTAACCCAATCAATACAACAGTTCGTAGGCTGAATATTAGGAGCTAAATTTTGATAAATGCATTGGAATTAAAGCAAACTTATATTCTGCGCGTAGTGAGAAATATATTTTGAGCCCATGTACTTCCTGCTCGAAGAAATAATATACTTGATGTTATATATCTTGTAAGAAAACCACACGTCTAACTATTGTTTAATTTCAGCATTTCTTCCCATTGCCGAACAAAACGCATTTATAAGCAATACATTTGTAGTTGGAAACGTGTTAATACTCTTAATAAAATCTAATGTATTTTGCCTTCACTTGTATAGTGTTATTACCTTCTCGAATATGTTGAGTTGAAGACAAAACTCCACCGCTACATTATTGCTCTTATAGATACCAGAGCTAAAGTACGAAAGGAAATGGGATTACGATACCTGAAAAAGTAATAGTTCCCGCTGTTGTAGCCCTTACCTCTTCTGAATATATTCGCAGCCAAATTGGCAAGTTCGGAAAGTATTTGGCACACACAACCTTTCTGTGTACATGTAAATTCACAAACAAATATGGGATGAAAATTAACTGATCATTACATTAAATCATATTATATATTATTATTATTATTTCTTCTTCTTCTTCTTCTTCTTATTATAATTATTATTATTATTACAGGGAGGCGAAAATTACCGTTTCTTAGAATATATATGCATGTATTAAACGGTTGAGGCAAACATGAAACAAGAGCAATTTCATCTTGATATAGTTTTTAAGAAAAACCAAAAATGGGTTACAGGAAAAAACAGGAATTATGTTATTATAAAGTATAGCAGTCTTCCTTACATTTAAGATTTTTTTTTATTTTTTTTTTTTTTTTTTTTTCCGTTCTATATATTTTATTTTCCTCGTCAATAGGTGTGTGAGGGTCGAGGGCATCCCCCTCCACACCGTACATCATGAGTATTGATAATAGTTCAACATGCATGATATATAATATTACAATGAAGACAAGTGCTCACAATTGCATATTAACAATAATATCATAATTGCTTAAACAGCAATATACAAATTGATACACATATTGAAATTTTGAATATACGGATAAAATATGCAAGTCACAATGTTCTTAACGATACAGATTTAACAAAATGTCCCATGTAGTTATTAAGTTAGAATCTAAATTGCAGAAGAAGTTCATTTCCTTCAAAATATGATACTGGATAGAAAAGAATGATCTTGCCGCGATAACGGTAGGTAATGTTTGATTCGTTTTACAATTATAAATAAACCTTTTAGTGAGAAGGAATGTTAGATTAAGAGGACTACTTGTGTTTTTATGTCCTAACATGAAAGAGGGTGCATTTATGAAGTCAGCGAATACCTCAAAACCTTCAAACAAATCAGCAATACATTTTTTAACGTATTTACATTCCCAAAAAATGTGCTCAATTGTTTCCGACATATCATGACAGAAAGAGCATTCAGCTGACGATTTATAATTGATTTTATACAAAAAATAGTTGGTACCAATAATTCGGTGTATAATTCTGTACTGGAACCATTGTAGCGTAGAATCTTTGGTTATACAAAATGGCATACTAAAGATATGGTTCCAGTCTTTTAATTCAATATTTTCAAAAATGCTCGTCCATTTTGACATACAGACTGGTAAAGTGTCATTTGTTTTAACAATATTATACATGGGTTGGGTACCTATTTGATATTTTAAAATGGATATCACTTGAAGGGGAACAAAAGGCTTAACAAAGTCAAAATCTGCAATCGTATTCAGAGCAGATGTTTTATCGAACAAACCATATTTCTTCAAGTATTTAGTAACTACATTAATAATACCTATGTAATGCAAGTAGTTTGGATAGAAATTATATCTGTTACACAGTTCTTCATAGCTATATAATTCTAACCCATCGTTGTTTTTGATCAAATCGCAGATAAAATGCACGCCATTTTCAAACCATGTTTTGAGGAATACACTTTTATTACCGATCGTTATATCAGGATTATAGAATATTGGGGTTTGTAATATGTATTTTATATTTAATGATTCTGCTTTGCGGAAATCAACAAACGATTTTAAAGTGTCTTTCCAAAAAGCATTGCCTGTTTTATTTATAAGGTTTTCTGGATAGTGAACACCACAGTTGTAAAGTTTTTGGGTGTCTATTATCATTTTTACAATATTAATCCATTTACCATTTCCTGTGATGATCCTTCGTATCCAAGAACATTTCAACGCAATTATAAATGAAAAGATGTCGACCATATTAAGACATCCTTCAGTATATTCTTTAATAAGTACATTTTTGTTAATTTTTGAACTCCCATTCCACACAAAGTTTAAAAAGAGATCACTAAGCTCAACCAATATTCTATGTGGTGGATTGGGAAGTGAAACAAATAAATGGTTAAGCACTGGCAAAGCAATCGTTTTTATTACTTGTATCCTTCCAATGGGAGTTAATATCCTTCTGGACCAGTTTTTAAGCAGCGTTCTAATTCTATACAATTTATCCATATAATTAAGATCTATCATCTTATCAAGATCGACATGAAATGTTAAACCAAGCATATCAAAAGTATGCTGGTTCCATTTTAACTTCCATCTAGTTTTTATGCTTTCGGAACTGAATTTATGCTTCCCTATCCAAACTACTTTGGTTTTGTCGAAATTTACCTTTAAGCCAGAGCACAATGTGAAATGCGACAAATCATCTAAGGTTTCATTAAGGGATTCTGCAGAGCCATCCAGGAGTATAGACGTATCATCAGCAAATTGCGATAACTTATATTCAGTATTATCGATTTTGATTCCTTTGATTTTGGGATTTGCCCTGAGTTTAAGAGATAAAATTTCAGCGCATAAAATAAAAATATAACAACTGAGGGGATCACCTTGACGACAACCACGTTGTATTTGAAAAAACTCAGATAACGACCCACACTGCGTTACTGCTGAAATGCCATCCTTATATAAAACGTTAAACCATTTTTTCATGTCAGGACCGAAATTAAACAAGGAGAGTGTTTTGTTTACAAACCTCCATGACAAGGAATCAAAAGCCTTTTCAAAATCTATAAGTAGGAGAAGTCCGGGAATATTATTTTCCTCAGTGTATTTCAAAATGTCGTAGACATTTTTAAGAGTTAATATAAATGGGTTTTGTTAATTTTCGTTTCTATGACTTTTAATAAGACAAACTATTCTGAGTGACGTACTGGTACTTGTATAAAGTCCAGTAAAATATACTTATGGTAATTGTACTTATGTTTGATGATTTCAAGCTTTTCAGAATTATACTGGACATAATGCTATAACAAGAAAAACACCATAAATGCTCACTATAGGTATTTGAGTGTATAGGAAATTTGATTAATATCATTTAACTAGATTCAACCATATTGTGTTTTTTTTCAACTTCATACGCGTGCCATCAGTTAAAGTGACTACGTTAAATATTGCATCAACTTGGGCATGGAACGAAAAGTTCACTGTTTACGTCATGGCGAAATTCTCATAATTAAGAACACAATACAAGGACAAAGTGCTCAACGGTGAGCTATTCCTATCAGTCACTGTCCGGCGTCGTCGTCCGTGGTCAACGATTTACTTAAACAATTTCTTCTCTGAAACCGCTTGGTTAATTTTAACTTAACTTAGCAGAAATGCTCATTTGATGGTCCTTTAACTATTTCCCTCAACTTTTTTGAATATATAAAGAACTCTGGTTGCCATGGCAACCAATAGCTTAAAAAACTGGAAAACTTGAAAAATCTTCTTGTCATAAAGCACTGGCTGGATTTCCAAATAGTATTCACAGAAATGTTCTTTGACTGACCTTCTACTAAAGTCTTTCAAATAATTTTGATACAGTTAAAATCATTGGCGGGGCAGTTTACCTTATATGGCTAAAAAGAAAACAAATTCTTCTTTTTGAAAACCACTGACTGAACTTCAAAAAAGAATTCATGGAATTGTTTCTAGGGTGACCCTTTACTAAATTACTCCTTTTTGTTTATTCGTTAAACACATGGTCGCCGGGGAGCCGGGCAGTTTTCTTTATAAGGCTATATAGAAAACTTCGAAAATCTTCATGGCAGGCACCACTGACTTTTATTCAAAATAATTGTGTATAAATAAAGCTTGAATGACCCTCTGCCAAATTCATTCAAATTTTTTTGATTCGTTAGAAAACACGGCCGCCAGGAGACGGGGAAGTTATTCTAAAATGGGATATTTAGAAAACTTTGAACATCTTCTTGTCAGAAACCACTGACCGGATTTTAAACTAGTTATGCATACATCTTCTTTGGATGACTCTCTGCCAAAATCCCTTCATATCATTTTGATGGATTAAAACACGTGACCACCAGAGGTTTCAGGGGTAGTTAGCCTAATATGGCTATATAGAAAACTTTGAAAATCTGCTTGACTGAAACCATCTTCTGGATTTTGAAATAATTTCACAGAAATAAGCCTTGAGGGATTATCTAAGAAATTCCTTCAAATTGTTTTGATTCGCAAAAAAAACATGGCTGTCAGTGGTTCTTTGTGACCTCCGATGTCAACGTTTTACTTCAAGCATTTCTGTAAACACTGTTAATATTCTACACGCCATTATGATTCATTAAAATCAGGTGAGCGACCATTTTAGCATTCTTGTTGTTTTTAAGGATCGAACAATAGATAATTATTGCTCGAAATTCGCGAGCATGTTGTTGAAATGTTGGTGGATCTAGGTCGATGATGTACTGTGTTTACATAAAAAATAATTGACTCTTTATATAATATTGTGTTGCAAATATTTGCAGAAAATCTGTATTTTTGATCATGTATCACGTCATATTTACACAACAATGGGCCACCGCCAGAGCCGAAAAGAATCAAAGCAAAAAATCTCAGTACACAGTTAAAAGCATGCATATTAAAGTCACGAAGAGGAGGCGAAATGCTCATGTTTGATTTGTTGACACGAACAAATAATATGAATGCAAATATCTTTAAATCCGGCACGAATATATGACACATAAAACTGAATAAATAGGCACCTGTTATCTTCTTCATGGCATGATTTTAATTACAAAAAGATAACAACAAAACAGATCGTTGAAATAAATACCCGTCAGCACATCGTTTACATCTTCAAAAATAAGTTTTTAGTTTCAGGCAATGGAAGAGATAGAACCAGAACCAGGTATAAACTGAATGAAATACATTAGTCTGCTAAGACCAGTTCATTTTTAACAGACCTGCTATTAATCAGCAATTAATTAATTTTGGATGCATTCACAAGGAAACCGTTTCCAGGGAGCCAATTAAAGAAAGACATTAGCTATATAACTTGCTGCCAAACAAATACTGAGTATTCCATACTTACCAAATTGCTTTTCATGAATTCGCGAAACTACATCCATAAATTCGATGGCATAAATTGGCCGATAACATTTTATTATTTTGTCCTGGAACAAAATGTGGTTTGATACTTTGCCTTGGGTTAAGTTGCTTTTGACCTTATTTCTTAATATTTAATGTGAATTGAATTGTATTTTATCTCTATGTTGATTGCAATAACGTTGCGGGAATGTTAATGTTTCGGTCGCGTGCCAAGGTCTCAAGCTGCGACAGCAGGAGATAACTCTTATTAGCAGCCCGAGGTCTTTTATTTATGGCAAGTGACCAATTGCAAAAAGCAATACACAGGACATCACAAAAACAAATAACAAACACAAAACACACATGAATAAAAATGGGGTCACCGCCTTCGAACGGTCAATGCAAAGCATTGGGGGGTTACACCGGTTTATGTGCGCACGAACCTCACACTTGGCCCATTAGTATTCACAAAACATGTAAGCGTAAATAAAAATTAACCTCATAGCAAGTTTATTGTGACATGTTCGGCACCTTAAAGCTTTTAAAAGTTGGAATTCGAATTTGATAAAACAAATAAAAACAAATAAAATTCAACATGAATTTAAGATAACATAATGTATTTAAAACCTAACAAGCGTAATAATTAAAACGTTTTACTGGATTGTGTTTTTGATTTCGCTCTCGGAAAAGAGGTGGTCTATATTAGTTTGTATAATGCCTAACCATTTTAATTTGCTGATTAAAAGTTTGAAGTAGGACCACCAAATGTATTAGCCTACAATCTTAGTAGGACCACCAAATGTATTAGCCTACAATCTTAGTAGGACCACCAAATGTATTAGCCTACAATCTTAGGAATTGAGATTCGTTAGACAAACCCCAGCTGTTGTGCCAATAATTTCAACAAAAAAAGGCGTATATCTCTAATTTATTAGACACGTGTGGCTTTAAACATTGCCATATCACGCCTAAAAATCCGATGCCAGCATTTCACTCTGATAAGCCTTTGGCGTTTATCATTCATTCACAAGATAATTTGGTTATCTGGTTATTATTTACATCGCGGTATCTCTTTATATGAGGTAATCCATTGTTATTTTGTTGCGATTGTGAATACAACAATAAAAATAGCAAGGTTGAAAGAAAGATTAATTTACAACACGTATGTTCGTTAGTAATAAATAAACAACAATTAATAGAAACAAAGTTAAAAGTATGTAAAATTTGAGCCCGTGTTTGTTTTCTTGTATCTTTTTGTACCAATGTAGCCAGGAATCTATTCCATATTACTTGACACCAATGGTCGAAATGCTAATTGTCTGCAAATGTTCACGCCAGAATCTTTCCCAAAACGTCATGTAAACGCAATACATCACTGATGCAAATCGAACGTACATAAACGAATACGAACATTAGCCTACCTAAAGTGAATTGGTTGTGTTTTTATCATACCATAATTAAACATACAATTTAAGTTTTCTGATACCATGAATATTAAATGCATGCACCAGTATGCCTCACTGTTGTAGAATGGTATTTTAAACAAACGTTAATGTCACTCTTACATAAAGACGCAGAGTGGCTTCTGATGGACTCGTAGATGAAAGGAAGTAAATTTATTAGAGAATACGAGCAGCAATGGTAGGAATGAACCAACCCAAACAAGCTTAATAGAGTATACAAAGCTATTGTTTCTGGCAGTCATCTTTGGTTCGTATTGTATTCACTTTATTTGTAAAATATCTATACAAACACTATGTTTGCACATATATATCATCTTAGAATAGAGGCATTTTATTTATTGTGTTTTATTTTTTTCTTGCTAAACGTGTTGCCTGGTAAATATAACTTATACACTTACATTGATATGCTTGATTCATAAAGCTTGATGTCACTCGTACACAAAGACAATGTGTGGCATCTGATGAACTCGTAGACGAAATGGATTCAATTTTTAAGAGAATAAGAGCAGAGAAGCAATTGTAGCACCAGACCAAACAACCTAAATGAAGAAGAAATGAGCGCTTGTTTCTGGCAAACATCTTCGATTCGTTCTGTTTTCATTCTAACGAAACAAATGAAAACATTATATATTTCTACTTCAAACAAGATTGTTGTGTTGGATCTACTTTATTCCTGATATTCTGGTAGCAAGTGGTTTGTATTTGTAATTGAAAAATACTTGTATCTATGGGGAGGCTGAATACAAATATTTCATATTAGACACCTCACTGTTAATGAAAAATACTTGGCTATACATATCTTGCAGTCAAAACAGCAGATTGAAACGGCTTGTTTTCTTTTAGCTTCTGTATATGTTTGACATATTCGTATTTATCAATAAGACAACTATAGTGTCGTTGACAGTATAGAGCTACTTCATTGTCATTTGGGAACAGTCAAACAGTTTTGCTGAAGTAGAGGGAGCAACTTTTGACCTGTTGCCCCGAAGCCAAGGCCGATACTGAAGGAAACAATTTGACTGTTCCCAAATGACTATGAAACATCTGTTTTATTACCAACTTCTAATTATAAATAAAAAAAACCTTTAATCGTTTTATCTTCCATCAAACTAATATAACAATAGTTGTTACTCACAACTACAAAGTGGAACAATCATTAACCTGGGTCCTGCTTGTAACAGTCAATTAGCACTCAGTGTAACTATTAAGTTATATTGCGCACCGTTCTGTGCATGTCGTTTCCTTTTGAATATGGATGAGGGCAACATAATGAAACAAAACCATGAAACATAACGAAATGTTGCCTGTTGGGAGGAGCTTGTTTTATTATCATTTATATAGTAAAGTAGGTAATAAAAATGAATGTTCAATCAAGGTTCGTATTGAATGTTACTGAATTAAGGCCGTTTCAATAATAAAAGTTTGTTTACTGTTGATTACCGAACTATTTTAGTGCGAAATTATTAACCTGACACCCATAAGTATCCCGTATGCAATCGGTATTTATTTATAGATACAAGAAGTATAGGGCGTAGCATAGGCGGTAATACACCGTAAATTGATATGGTATTGGTTTATATATTGTAAAACGCGAATGGTGTAGTGGAACAGATGCCGCAAGGCGATGAGAAGTTTGGAGTTTAAGTCTCAGCGTCGACATTTTATAAGCATTTTATTTTACACATTATGTTGCTGGTAAGTACCCGCGTGTTTCACTATTTATACATTAAGTGTGTGATTGTAACGGAAACATTTTTAAACGTACAATAAAATAATAAAAATATGATATTATAATAAAATATTCTACATTAGTAATTAATATCCCATGATCGCGGTGGCGTAGTGGATATGGTGTCCGCCTAGCGATCGGGAGGTCCCGGGTTCGATCCCCACTCTGGGAGCGTTCTCAGTGTCTCCCCCGAAGACACCAAGTACTGGTTCTACCCAGGAAACGGACTCGAGAGTGTCTCTATAAGCCTAAGGCTTTCGATGCAATCGAGCTAAAATAAATAGGTTTAAACTAAACTAATATCCCATGATCTGCATATTTTAAGAATAACTCATAACATTTTAAAAAAGGTCGCAGCCAGACGGAACTGAACTCGGTTCGATGGTGTGCTTATACCACACGACCATTAAACACCACTCTCGCTAAACCATATTTAAATGTATATCAACATAAATTCCAATATCAGAGACTCGTTCAAAACAACACAAACAACCGAACACACTTACGGTTTGTCACGAAGATTAATGAGCGTCAGGTTAATAATTTCGCACTATACGAATTGCAGTTTTACAACAAAAAATGCAAGTGAGAGCCGTTATAAACATAGATGAGTCGATACAGGTAAATCAGATGATACATACTCTATCAAAGAAAGTATGGCCTTAGCTCATTTGAGACTGTTTATCATGGTTGTGTCTTCTAGCTGATAACACATTTTAGTATGTTGAATGTGTACCTCAATTTTAACATTGGATCTGGAGCTAAAACTAATGAACAATTGTACTGTATTATACAATTCCCTCATAAACATTTCATTTATTATTATTCACCACTAAATGTTGCAATATTAGCAAACGTGTATTTTGCAATTTTGGACGTACGCGAAATAAAGAAAATCTCACAAAGTTTCATTAAATTGTTTGTTGGAAAAACATGATTCTGCCAATCGTATAAAGTTGTGTTTAGAAGGTGTAAAAGTCTGTTATAGTTCTAAGATGGCTGTTTAAACTTATTGTGTTATCTTTCTTTTAGGAATGAGCATAAATACAGCTAAAACTATATATTACAGGTATTAATGTGGTTAAGTGGGGCTGTCCTGGACAGTTATCTCTGTAAAATTGATTATAGACATCAGTCAAGCACCGGACTAGTCAAGAATTAGTTTTCTCCTTTCCGTATCTTTGCAATTGCAATATTGATTCTATAATTAATATGTTAGGTGATATTATGGGCTGAGTATGGCAAAATCATTACACAGACAATTAAGACATTGAATGAATGTTGTCCTATTTTGTATGGTGATATGTTTACCACACAATTTACAAAAGTGTTCTCTTTTTGTTGCTGTTTCCTAGTATCATGTTCCACTCGTAACAACTTAACAAGTTGTGTGCATCAAATCCGCATTGACCTTAATAAGTTTGAATTTGTTTTTTGTATTCAGTTCATTCTAAAATATGTCCATTTCACATATGAGTGTTACTTTTAAAAGCCACTGTCCAAAACATATACGCAACATCTGATATCAAATATCCATATTTAGATGTATAAAGAAAACGTTCGGAACATATATCTGATATCAACTATATACGAGACAATGCAAAATTCGATAACAGAAACAATCGTATTTCTGTGAGAAGACAACGCCGTAAGGTTGAAATAATATGTCCGAGTTATTCTTCATAACAGAATGCGATACAAAATATTAAATGGCTTCTTCCTAATCAAATAATTGAATCAAACAACACTTACTCCTGCAGACTTGATTAAGTGGAACAAAACAATAACTTTTCTCAGTTTCATAATATTAAATCGCCTGAAGTTATCACCATTAATCACGCCTCAAAAGTAGGATTGTTGTTAAAAAGGTTTGTGGATTGAACTCATCTGAATTAATGACAGGTTTTGATTTTGTTTGTCGTAATGATTGCATTTGTTGAGTGTAACCTTATAAATAGATATTCTTGCAAACTTTCAACATATGTGCAAACTTGAGTAAATTTGTCAAAATCAGAACGAAATCAAACAAAGAGATGAAATAATCATTTGTACGCGAAACTAAAGAAAACCATTGCGCACATTTAAACCGTTTTAAACACCAAAATGTTTTCTATTGGTCCTGAAGTTTCAATTTTGTGTGTCTGTCTCGTGTCTTACACGTGTTTTATACTGCTTTGTATTAGAAATTGATCCCGAGTTAACAAAGCACCTTGTGTTGCTAACTGAATAGAAATTTCTCTTCTCTCGATGCAACGGATTTTTATAATATTTAAAGGCATTTAGTTTATTCATATTTACCGTATCGAGTATTAAAACATGTGTATGAATATAATTATTATGTTCTAGTCTCATTTTCGGCTAGAAATTAGATGAGCGGATTAACCAAAGGATTGAAAATAACCGCAAATGGAACGTTTACAGTTGCCATTTTACTATGTACTATCGTAAGACCAACCTCGGGAGATGGTTTTGATTTCTTTTATATATCGTGTAAGTGTAAATAAATTTACTCTCACGTATTTAAGCAACATTATTGGAAAGGTGAAATATATACACAATGATTGACTGATCTGATTTATCAATTTGAATAGAATTTAAATTTCCTTGAAATGTTCAATAAACAAACAAACGAAGTCTACATGTATTTATAATTCAAAATGTGTTTTCTTTGAAATCGTTTGGTAAGTTTGCAAATGGAAATATATTTGCTTGTGTGTAGTCAAAATTGTCAGGAAACACGACATCATTTCGCGCAAGTGCCGTATATAGTTACCCGGCTGTTGATGTTTAAAAAAACTAGTTCTACCTGTAATGTGTATTCAGATCACAGTTAACATTTCACGTGAATGGCCTTGTGTGCGATGTTTTTTTAGCTCGAGTAAGGGCATCACGTTGTCTCGCAAACACTGTCATATTTTTTGTTCATGTAAGCTAAGTTTACAGTTTATCCAATGATAAGCTATAATTAATTTAGATAATTAACTGTCATACTTTTATAAGCAACATTTCCCATAAAGGTTCTAGGTATAATGGGGGATTTAACCGATAGAAAAAAAAGAAAGAAGATAGTTGGAAAAAATACTTAACTCCGAGGTAACGACGTAAAACTGACCCAGTTTTAAACAGATAATTATATTTTTACATATTAAAAGTAGGTAAACACTAACCGCTTCAACACAACATCATGGACGGTGATTGTTAGGAACTAAGTTGTAGTGCCCGCATGGAAATTAAAGGGACATTATATTCTGCCAATAGTGAGATTGCGATTTTTATTATTTTTAGCAATTGTATTAAAGGGACTTGGTTGCAGATCTTTTAAATTTTGGAGTATTTTCTTAACGTCATTTGTTATCCTAACTACAAAAACTAAAGCATTTGGATTAATAAAAAAAACTAATATTATATGAAGGACAAAATGATAATTTAAAATAATGCCTTCTCCGGGACTCGAACAGACGCCCGCCGGGATCAAAAATCAGTCGCGCTAACCAGTCGGCCATTCCGATTTACACTCAGAGAATTGAATTTTAAACGCTATGTAATTGATGCACATGTCTTCCAAAATACCGATGTAAAGCGTTACGAACGCTTTATAATTTTATCCAAACCAATTGATTTTTCATAAACGACGCTATATTTCTAATATATTTCTTTGTCAGGAGTAATATTTCGCTTGCTCATATATAATGTGTTTTCCATTTCGGGATCCATGACAAAAAAATTGAAAATTGTTAATTTGCCCATCTGTGAACAGGTCCCTTAACTATTAAAATCAACCTCGAACAATAAGTAGGTAACTACTAAATAATTAGTAGGTACCTTCTAAATAGTAAGTAGGTACCTACTAAATACGTGTTTTAACGCGGACCGTACGCCATATATATATATGCAGTGTGCATTTCCAAACATTAAGGTATGTAAGATGAAAGAAGTTATAAGCATGTAGATCTAAGCGGAACCGGTTCTAAATTTCCTCAACAATTTAATAAGCTTTATAGGCAAACATGCTTGAAGGAAAAGTGATTACGCATTTTAACATAATGGCATGTGATGTTACAGAACATAATTGTTCGAAAATCATAAAAGCTAAGTGTTACTACAGTTTCTGAATATCCACTGCTGGTGCGATAAAGAATCATTATAATTTAACATTATACTTATAGTACCTTTACTGGATCATCTGGGCCCGTATTCACAAAGCTCCTTAGGGAAAACTTAAGTAAATCTCTTAAATTTATAAAATCCCGTAAGTCTGTGGCTATTTCATGTAGACGTCTTTTTACATTAAAATGTTTCAAACTAGTAAATATTGCTTAGAATTTTCATATTTTACCCATTTGTTAACAGACAACATTGGATTTGACATAAAAAATTTGATACGAAATTTTCACTTCATTACAACTTAAGTTAAGGTTTCCCTTAGGAGCTTTGTGAATACCGGCCCAGGGCACGTATTCACCGACCCCCTAATCATAAATTTACAGGGCTTTGCGCACAGATTTGTTTTGTATTTTTTAAAAATGTCATTGACTGTCTTTGCTGCAAAAACTACAACATCTGTAATGATATGACACAAATATGTGAAGAAAAAAAAGGTAAATTTAATAATTTGCCTTCGCCGCGACTCGAACCTGGGACCTTTGAGAGCGAAAATCTCATACGCTAACCACTCGGCAATTCGGACTTTTACATTTGGTTGTGTATTTTGAACGCTATATGAAAGTGATACAGTATTTTCCAAAATACAGATTAAAAGCGTTACAACGCTTATTTTATCCATTTCGATTGATGATTATCCATTAACGAAACGATATTTTAAATATATTTTAGTCATGAGTGTTATTTCGCTTGTTTGTATATAATGTATAATTTCGTTTTGGAATCTATGACGAATTTTTTGAATTTTCCAATCTGTGAACAGGTTCCTGTAAGACGTAAGATGAAGAATATTATTGAAATTGTTTTATTTTAAGAACCTCATTAATTTGAACCAGCTTTTATTACAACATTCTTTATTTAGTCCGATTTGTTAATGACATAATGAACATCGATGCCCAGCATATTTGCGAACACATAATATTTTTTCTTGAGTATTTTATTAATTCTTAAATCTAAGAATGGGTTGGTGAACAATGGCCCGGGGGTTTAATTCCATAAACGTCTTGTGTTTATTGAATATTTGTATATAAGTTCCAATGTGTGGTAATGTGATATTTCTTAAACTATATTACATTATAAGTAGATTGCAAATATATATATATATTTAGGTAAACAAGAATAAACTATAGAGATCATTTATGAACACAAAACAGAATTGCATATAACCATGCAGTTGAAGAGACAATTGAAGCTTTAAGTTAAGAATAACATTTTACTAAATTTGATTTTGGAATATGGCCTATTTTATTTAATAGGAATTCGATTTGGAAATCGTCTGAGGCAAGGTCAATCATGTCAGCTAAACGCAATCGTTTTCTTGATCATTTCCTCATCAATACATGCTTACTCTTATCAAATAACCGCCAATCTGCAGATGCTGGCTCCATTGGCATTGCTGATACGTGAGAGGTTGTAAGCGAAAGAAGTAATTCTTAAACAACGTATGAGGCGTTCCGTAGACAAACCGGGCTTAATGCGTGTGCTTAAAGTGTCGTCCCTTATTAGCCTGTCCAGTCCGCACAGGCTAATCCAGGACGACACCTTCCGCTTTTATGGTATTTTCGGTTTCAAGGAAGTCTCTTCTAAAAATAAATCTACTGTAGGCAGAAAGTGCACAGGCTAATCCGGGCGACACTTTACGCACAGGCATTAAGTCTGGTTTTCCCACGAAACGACTCATATAAATATGAACAGGAGTCGAGATAGATGTAGCCCTGAACCCAATCTAAACTAGTATTCTGCTAACAAAATTTCATGTATAAATCAACATGTTCACGACGCATCCATGATCGTCAACTGATGTTCTTCGTGTAACGTTCTTTTGTTACAATGTAGTTCAAACTAGCTTATATGCACATTGTTCCTTTGAATTATACATATGTTATTCGTAATTCACTCCGGGCGATGATTGTGTATCTTTCACTAAACCCCGTAACCCAACTACTTTAACTCCTAAGGTCGTTTGTTTTCGCATCCGCTGATCAGATTTACAATTTGTCGGATTTTTTTTTCAAACACACAACTAATTTCCATCTGTTATGTCAATAATGTATTATGCACCATTAACAAGGTTGTATATCACTGGAATCGTGAACGTGTCTATAAAATGAATATTGCATGCAACATCGAAAAGGGTTTTATTACGTTCAAGAAATTTATGTTATAAAATAAACTTGATGAAGTTATTGAAACTTTCATATCTTTATAGTATGCCTATGACCTATGACATTTCTTAGTTCATTTTGTAACAAATATTTGTTGTTGTTTTTCTTTTGTTTTGTGTGATATTTTCATGAATTTTGTTGTATTTTTAAAGTTTAGTCTATTCCATATCCGTGCACACTATAGATCTTTATATGCACGTTCTTATAGTTTTAGTAACGCCGATATGAAAAGCATCGAATGTAATAGAAACTGCACTTGTTTCTCTAATAATATTTTTAACATAATAGTTATATTTTATTTGATTTCACTGACTGTACCACTGGCTGTGACAGTTATTAATAGGGAAATCTGGTTTCGTGTTTGTTGCGTGGTCTTCATATTGAGCTGTGTTGTATCGGCAATTCACTTGCCTAAATACAGGACCGTGTAGTGTTAAATGGGGGTTATACATATTTTTCTGTTTCTACTATTTACACGTTTACCGTGTACAAGCTTTAATGACCTTTTTGTTTTAACCTTTGCCTCAGGTGTACACGTTATACTGGTAATATATCTAATTGAAAGTGGTCTTATTAATTATTCCTACCATGTATTTGTATGCTTGTTTCTTGTTTTACACTTAGTGCTTTTACAGCTGCTTGAATTTGTGTTTTATGTGCTCTGCAATGAGTTCGTTGTGTTTGTAAATCATCAAACTATTAATGCATGCTATTTTAATTTATTTGTGCTTAATTTGTTGTACTATTTCTATTCAATATTAAAACAATTATTAATGTCGGAAAATAGCTATTCATAGCTAATGTTGTATTTGTTAAACTGTACTCAGACAATAAATAAAGTTTGAACTTGAACTTGAAACGTGTTATCTCCTGCAAATGCACATGGAGTTTCATATTGTTTATATTTAAATAAAAATACAAAATTCTGTGAAGTAGCCACTTTGAATATTTTAGAATTATAATGGACGTAATGCTTTACCAATAAAACTCTAGAGGGGTCTACCACACCACAATATAAATGTTAATGCTCGTATCTATCTGTGTACATACGGTCTTCATCAATGATGTACCGCGTTTACATGGCGCCATTTGAATGGCATTTTTGTACAAAAATATTTACAGAAAAAGCAGCAATTTGATCATGGTGTCAAGGATCATTGAATATTTTCCTTACGAACAGTGGATTGTATGAGCAAACAATATCTACATTAAAGGGACTATTTTAACGAAAAATTGGTTTCTTATTGCACTATAAATGATATTAGATCATAGAAATGTACTATACTAAGACATGAATATTAAATAAATAACAAATACTATAACAAATAGTGAGATATTAAATAGAAACAAATCAGCAAATACAAAAATTTAATAATTTAAAGTCCAAGCGGGTATCGAACTCATGACTTAGGCGCCATACTAAGAAATGACAGTAGACAGAGGCGCATTACCCAACTGCGCTATTCTGCTTCGTAAATAAATGTAAACAAACACGACCCATATTATAAATTGATTTTTAGCTCAGAATTCGAAAACTCGTTTCCCATTATATATACCTTATGTTAACCGTTATTATATGCCATTATTAATATCTCAATTTGAGATTTTTTAAAGAAATGACACCCTTGTGGCCCTTTTCGTTGACACAGTCCCTTTAAATATTGCCAACAAACTCGAATACAGCATTTCGATTTGCACTAATAAGCCATATGTGTTTATTATTAAACATCAATATTATTTGGTTTCATGGTTATTACTTACATCAAGGTGTCTTGACGTGAAGTAATTCGTTATTATAGTGTTGTGTTTGTGAAATCGAAAAAAAAAGCCAGGTAAAAATAATGATGTTTTATGTTGTTTGATAAAACAGAACCAACAGCAGCTGTCAACAAAGTCACGACTTTGTAATTAAGCGCGTGTTTAATTCTTTTTTATCTTATTGTTAGTCTACAAATGGAAATTTTAATTGTATATTTGTTGTTATAAGTTTCACGAAACACGACAGCATTTTAATGCATGTGACACATATAGTTTTATGTTTTAAAATGTTAGTTTTACCAGTTATTTATATTCAGATCACAATAAATATTTCATGTAAATTCCCTTTCTATGTCAATCATCTTTTTGTTTGCAAGGCAGTCAGTCAGTTCCTGTACAAGATTTATAAATGTTTATAAATTAGGCATCGCATCACAAGCATTTCCAGGTGTATTTTGTGTTTTTGTATAAACTAGGTTATTTGTTAATCAGTTAATATCGGGATAAGATACCTGGATAAGTAAATATGTGGAAATGCTAATAACTAGCCAATTTCATAAGCTCTTGATAAATGAATATCTTGACCAAAAATTATTGAAATTTAGCGCCATAGTGTTTCATCCAATTATTGCACTCAAATATCGCATGTTTACCTGATGACGTAGTTTACACGACAATGCAGTTGGTAAACTGGCGTAGTGCTTGTGAAACACGATTTTTAGGTGCTAAGTTGTGGTGCCTGCAAAGGAATATAATATTGATATTGTTGTGTTTTTTTCAAATGCTTATGGACCGATAAAATGCAATACGATGGTAGATCAATACATTCGTAGACTGACCCTCTAATGTCTTTAATAGTACATATGTATGGTACATTTTGGTATAATGTCGAACGTAATTATTTTTGCTATTAATATGACAAGTTTTACGAAAATAGTATTATCTTTTAGTAAAAAATGGCGATTTGTGTTACCTTAGTAACACATTATCGCCCCACGCGATATACTATCAAAAATGCTCACCAGATTGTCCCATACCATTAATGTGAACCATTTTGGGAGAATGGTGTATTTTTGACTTTACATTGTTTAAAAATCATCTTTTGAAATAGACCAGCTACACAAAATCTTACGTCGAAATGGCAATCACATTACACAATGCACGCAAAATTGAAGAAGTTGTAAACATGTAAGCGGGACTGTTTTTAAATTTCCTGTAAGCTTTATATGCAAACTTACTTGAAAGAAATGTAATTACGACTTTAAACATAAATGACATTTGTTGTTACAGAAAAAATAGTGTTAATACAGTTTCTGCAGGCAAACCCTTCGGTGCAATACAGAGAAGGGAAGGGTCGTCATCTAATGTTGTTAAAACTTGTGACCCAACCTTTTGCTTTTTTAAAATAAATATTATGGAAAAGGCAATAAAATAGTATTAAACTAAACTATCATTACAAAAAATGTATTTAACTCAGATCCTCTCTCTGTCATAAATACAGGAAAATACTCAAAAAAGTAAAATACCCCCTTCCCAATATTTACCACATATTACTTTTTGATCATGGTCATGGCTCAGAGAGTAGGTTAAAGTACAACAATAATTACCGCACATCCGAGGAATTTATTGTAAAATACAGGTGAAATAGTGAAAATGTAAAATACCCCCGGTCCAACATTTACCACTTTTTACTTGTTGAGCCTCCGTAATGTCATGTCTTAAAAAATATATCACAGTCCAAAAGTTAGTTTTCAGTCGTTTTCTTAACCGTGTACAATATAGAGAATGATATGCACGTGTTAATAAGAATTTACCTAGTAACACCATTATGAATAGAAGCCAATTCTGGTATAGAACTGCACAAGTATAATATAATGGGAACCTTTCTGTTCTCTGATATTTTTATTTTTTTTGTACTCATCACCTGGTGATAATAGATTTGTGATGATTAAGGTGAAAGCATTTGCAAGACATTCCATCTAATGCAACATTTGTTTATGTAATAGGCTAATTAAACAAACCGCAAGGCTGTTATATCTTATTACAAGTGTTTTATTTGATGGTATGCTTCCACGCATTTCTACGTTTGATGTCTTCCCCCCCCCCAAAAAAAAAGAAAGCGTTATTTACTTGTTCCTTTACTGATCTGTATTGTTTTAGTTGGGTACAATGCTGATTGCACCTTTACATTAAATTGCATTTTGTGTATTATACGGAATAAGGTCATTCATTTGTAACCTTTATGTGGCATCAGTCAACACATTTACATCAGCTCCAAGAAATAGTAAATATAGAAAACTGATCTGGTCGAAGTGTTTTTTGCTATATACTGTTGTTTTATTTATGGTTGATGAATAATAAAGTAAGTGTGCGATTGGGTTTTCAATTAGTACCTCAAAAGATGGATTTCAAGATCGTGATTTTTTTCATACTGGTAGTATGATGTGTTAGTATCAATTAACCTGAGCAGCGGTTAATAACATAGACTCCAACATCTGCATGCGCATTGGGATAATAACCATAATGTACACCGATTAAATACCGTTAGGGTAGTTTTGAATAAAGATCAAAGCTTACAGCGACGTTGAAAAACCTGAACAATGAGCCTTGGCGATTGCTTCACATTTTCGCACTAAGAGAATAAACTTATCATTAATCAACATATATCGAGTATTATATCTCTAATCAACACATATCTAGTATTATATCTTTAATCAACACATGTCTAGTATTCTATCTCTAATCAACACATATCTAGTATTCTACCTCTAATCAACACATATCTAGTATTCTATCTTTAATCAACACATATCTAGTATTCTATCTTTAATCAACACATGTCTAGTATTCTATCTTTAATCAACACATATCTAGTATTCTATCTTTAATCAACACATGTCTAGTATTCTATCTTTAATCAACACATATCTAGTATTCTACCTTTAATCAACACATATCTAGTATTCTATCTTTAATCAACACATGTCTAGTATTCTATCTTTAATCAACACATATCTAGCATTATATCTTTAATCAACACATATCTAGTATTATATCTTTAATCAACACATATCTAGCATTATATCTTTAATCAACGCATATCTAGTATTCTATCTTTAATCAACACATATCTAGCATTCTATCTTTAATCAACACATATCTAGTATTCTATCTTTACTCAACACATATCTAGCATTATATCTTTAATCAACACATATCTAGTATTATATCTTTAATCAACACATATCTAGCATTATATTTTTAATCAACGCATATCTAGTATTCTATCTTTAATCAACACATATCTAGTATTATATCTCTAATCAACACATATCTAGCATTATATCTTTAATCAACGCATATCTAGTATTCTATCTCTAATCAACACATATCTAGCATTATATCTCTAATCAACACATATCTAGTATTATATCTTTAATCAACACATATCTAGTATTCTATCTCTAATCAACACATATCTAGTATTCTATCTATAATCAAACATATCTAGTATTCTATCTCTAATCAACACATATCTAGTATTCTATCTTTAATCAACACATATCTAGTATTCTATCTTTAATCAACACATATCTAGTATTATATCTTTAATCAACACATATCTAGTATTCTATCTCTAATCAACACATATCTAGTATTATATCTTTAATCAACGCATATCTAGTATTCTATCTCTAATCAACACATATCTAGTATTCTATCTTTAATCAACACATATCTAGTATTCTATCTTTAATCAACACATATCTAGCATTATATCTTTAATCAACACATATCTAGTATTATATCTTTAATCAACACATATCTAGTATTCTATCTCTAATCAACGCATATCTAGTACTCTATCTCTAATCAACGCATATCTAGTATTATATATTTAATCAAAGTCAAAGTCAAAAGTTTATTGGCAATCCGGCAAACTGCCTTTGGCCAAATACATATACACAAATGCAAAAAAATATGGCCGAGACAGGGAATCATACACTATAACGTATTTAAAGATGAATACATATGAGATTCAAGAAACATTTGCATATAAACAAACAGTAACAGTACATATTACAATATAGTACGTTTTTGTTAGTAAACAAGCAATTATGAAGCAGCTAAACGATTATATTCTCACATCTAAGTTTGAAAGCTTCTACCAAAAATTTTGACATGTTTTTGAGTTTTATAACATTTGTGCTAGACATCATTGAAATGAATTTATTTATGTTAGGCCAGGATGGCCTGATATTATATTTTGTACGCAATTCGTTATATAATGGACAACACAGTAAAAAGTGATATTCTGATTCACATACATTTTGGTTACAAAGTTTACACTTGCGTTCTTGTCGGGTTAATCTATTATATCTGCCAACTTCTATTTCAAGACAATGAGAACTTAATCGAAATTTGCTCATATGAATTCTGGCCTTTTCAATGGGAATGCAATCAAGGTATTTTTCATATTCGAAGCTTTTTTTAAATTTTAAGTAGAATTCCATTTGGGCTGTGATGCTAATTTATCATTCCACTCTTGTACAAATTGATCTTTTAGTCTTTGAGTTACCATGTATGCAATGTCACCTGTGATATCTGGTGTATTAAGCATAAAGCCAAAGCCTAGGTTGTCTAAAGTTGATTTCAAAGATTTGCACCATAGTTTGTTGTTCGTACAATTGAAATTAGTTAATATATTGATCTGATCCATGAACACTTTGTATAATAATGAGTTATTGTTATTTACAATTTTCATCCAATAACGTAATGCCCTAAGTTTGCATATAACGGCTAAAGGGAATCTACCCAATTCACCGAGTACAGCATAGTTAGAAGTAGATTGTTTTACACAAAGAATATTTTTGCAGAATTTGTAATGTAATTTATCAATATCAGGGTTGTCATAAATGCCCCATACTTCAGAACCATATAGTATAATTGGTGTTACTAAAGAATCAAATAGAGCTAGTTTGGTTTTGATATCTAATTTGACACGGCTAAAAATAGATACAAGATGATGATATGCTCTTAGTGCTTGTTCATTTAATATTTTTACAGTGTTGGACATATTTCCAGTGTAGTGAAATTTTACACCCAAATACACAAAACTATCAACAATTACAATACGTTCATTATTTACTGACCATGAATAATTGCACCTGCTTTTTCGTTTTTCAAATATGCATATTTTCGTTTTATTAACGTTTATTTTAAGACCCCATTTAGAAGAGTAAAGGTATATTTTGTTAAGTTGGTTCTGAAGACTTACTGGGTTAGTAGTATATAAAACAATATCATCCGCAAATAATAGCATAAAAACAGAAAGCAAATGCAAATCATCATTTGTAAAATTTTGAACATTAATACAATCTTTAATATCATTTATAAACAATATAAAAAGTAGAGGTGACAGGGGTCCCCTTGTTTAACACCAAGAGAGACATTAAAGAAGTCGGAATATGACGAATCCTGAGTGTTTTTTATACATGATTTAACATTTGCATATATACTTTTTATCATTGTTATCATTTTGCAACTAAGACCAGATTCAATCAATTTTATCCATAAAGCTTCGTGGATAACTGTATCAAATGCCTTTTCATAAATCAATGAAAACACAATATAACTTGTGTTTCTGCAATAGTACATTTTGTATAATGCTGTGTAAGATAAAAATACAATCGGTTGTACTTCGTTTGTCTCTAAAACCGAATTGAAGTGGATTAAGTACATTTTCTTCCTCACACCAGTTGTTAATTCTGTTTCGTAAACATAATGAATATATTTTTGAAATTACGTTAACAAGAGTGATTCCTCTATAATTGGAAGGATCCTTCTTATCGCCTTTTTTAAATATTGGTATTATAGCACCTTTACACCAAGAATCTGGATAAATACCACGATCAAAAATGTAATTAAATATTATAGTTAAATATGGTACGATAAAATCTTTCGAATCAATAAAGAAATCGGCTACATTGTTGAACAAGTCACAGCTTTTATTACGCTTCATGTTAGAAATCGTGTTTCTTATTTCGTCTTCAGTAAAAGCACAATCAAGCGTTTCAACGGAAGGCGACGAATTCAAGTCATTAGTGTCATTAGCATTAAATGTACTGCTATGTGCAGTATTCGATGATTGTCTAAAATGGTTTAAAAATTGATCCATGTTGATATCATTACTGTTTGAAATATTTTTATTTTTATATTTGTTTATATATCGCCAAAAATGTTTTGGATTGTTTTTGCTTAAATTTGCTAATGTATGTTTTTCTTTATTGTAATATTCGCGTTTTGCTTCCCTTTTAACGCAGCAATATTTGTTTCTGGCATCTAAAAATCTAATCTTGTTTGCGGCACAGGGATAACGTTTAGAGATTCTCTTACATTCATAGAACTCTTTTTTGTTTTGTCTGCATGCCTCATTAAACCACAAGGATTTCTTCACATATTTATTTTTACGTTTGGTATTGCCTGTATGTACAGTTTTACCGTTAAGCTGAAAAGAGATATCAAAAATAGTAGTCGATAAAGCATCGATACAGCTATCCAGATTGTCACGCTCCGATAACAAATTATTTGTAATTTCATAAAAAATGTACCTTTTTTCTTCTAAAGTGTTATTTAACAAATCTATATTATTTTGTTTCCAATCTATCTTTTCAAAGATGTGGCCTTGTTTGTACGTTATACATTTATCACAAAGCAAAGTAAATTCAATCGGACAATGATCAGAAAATTAGTTCAAATCAAGTACCTTCATATTACTTATACACGTGTACATATTGTAATTTACTATCACATAGTCAACAGTGCTTGCACCTAAAGTATTTCTACAAAAATTATAACATGTGTAGAGTCCTGGTTCAAGACGCCCATTAGCAATAAACACACTATTTTCTTTACAAAGCGTAAGAAGTTTATTACCGAACGTATTCGTTTGCTGATCCGCCGATAATCGTTGCGGTATAATATCAACAGGAACATCGGGCACAGGCATATTAATGTAGCGGTCGAGATTTAAATTATCTATCACGTCCGACCTTTGACCTATTCGCGAGTTAAAATCTGCTGTTAAAATGACATCACCAAGTTGACTAAATATTTTTAAATCGATCGATATTTGATCAAAAAAATCAAAATCTTGTAGTATGGAATTTATGTTACTGTACACAGTGGACTCAGCTGGAGGTATATAGCAACAACAAATATACACATCATTTTCAAAACCGAAGAAAGATTTAAGTAGTTTACACCAACTTATCCCTTTTTCATTTATATCTAAAACTTCAATTTTACCCTGAATCAACACATATCTAGCATTCTATCTTTAATCAACGCATATCTAGTATTCTATCTTTAATCAACACATATCTAGTATTCTATCTTTAATCAACACATATCTAGTATTCTATCTTTAATCAACACATATCTAGTATTCTATCTTTAATCAACGCATATCTAGTATTCTATCTTTAATCAACACATATCTAGTATTCTATCTTTAATCAACACATATCTAGTATTCTATCTTTAATCAACACATATCTAGTATTCTATCTTTAATCAACGCATATCTAGCATTCTATCTTTAATAAACACATATCTAGTATTCTATCTCTAATCAACACATATCTAGTATTCTATCTTTAATCAACACATATCTAGCATTCTATCTTTAATAAACACATATCTAGTATTCTATATTTAATCAACACATATCTAGCATTCTATATTTAATCATCACATATATAGTATTCTATCTTAAATCAACACATATCTAGTATTATATTTATCCAATCATCGTTTGCCTTTGTTTAGGAATACAATTTATACATTAAAACATGAAAAATGTTCGAGCTTTTATTTTGTATATAAAGTTTTGATATAAGTATTAATTTGTTTTAAAGTTTTAACATATTTTTGTGCTTTCTTATTTTAAAATATAATTCATGTAGAAATAGTTAAATTTGTTTCAAAACTACAATATATATCTACTTGATTCATTTCTGTCATTGGTGAAACATACATTCGTATTGCATTTTTTGCGAAATACTCATGTTTAAATTTTTACAAAAGGCACCAGAATGAAAAGCTAAACACAATAGGACTATTCTTAAACAAAACAGATCTTTTTGCTATTTTTCGAAATTGAAGTTTCAATAAATAGTGTAAAGTAAAATTATAATAGACTACTTTCACTAGTATTATTTGGCCTTAAAATAACCTTCAAATATTGATCTTTTCCTAATAATCCTCGAGGAACTAGTTCATAAATAGATATGGAATGAAAAAAATTAACTGTTATTGTAATTGTCTTCATTACACAACTGTGACATACACACTCTACACAGGTTGTATTGCTGTTCATTAAAACACTATTGTTTTGTTTCTACATTTTTTTCTGAATACCGAAAATAAAAGCATTGAATTGTAAGCATAATAAGTGTAGTGGAAAACGATGTTAATATCCTCAATACAATATATTATTTCTTTTACTAATAATTTTCTGGTGTTATTTGTTCTCGAATATTATTGTTTTACACGCCGGCAGGTTCACTTAAGTGTATTTTGCCCACACTTTTCTAGAGTTATTTTTTCCTCGAATATCATTTTCTTGCACCTGGTAATTTCGCGATACTTCACGAATACATTTCTCGATGAAATAAATATACATCTGTAGATACCACACGTCAGAGTTGACGGAAATGCTTTGACAAGTCATGGATCCCGGTGATTTAGCACTTAAATCTTCTGCATCCTCGCAGAGAAATGGCAATTATCGCAATGTATTTGGCACACGCCGATTTGTTTCGGTGTGAATATAAATAACATAGCAGACATTTTGTAAGATTTTTAGTTTTTTTTTATGTAATATATCATCAAATAAAATCTGGACACCGGGAAATATATGATTGCCAGATGCACGTAACTAATGTTTGTTTTACGTTGAGGTGTCAGTGAAGAAGAATGTTATAGATCACAATCTTAAACGATATTTTGTGATTTATAAAATTAAATTTATTTAAATATTATATTATACGTTTGTATGCGTCTGTAACATGTTGCAGGAAACATACAAATAGTAAAACCGATGCTATTACACGTATCATCAATATGTAACAGAAATGCGTTAACACATATCAAACGTCACATGAAATGTGGTTAACACTACAGGCTTCACGACTACGAAAAATGTAGATCTCAAACTGTATCTCAACTTAAAATATTGACCAATGAGAATGCTTGTTGCATTCGAGGTTTGATTTCCATTGGGTAAATATTTAAGATTAAGCCTAAGATTAAGCTAAGAATGTTTGTAGTCGTGGCACCGGAACACTCCAAACAATTCATCAGTCAATGAACATTCTGTTGAAGCGCCATTAGAAAAACGTACATGTACGTTACAAAGTCTTTAGCTTAGGCAATACACTAATTACCAAGGCCGCACGGTACATCATATTCACGTGACACCATAATTGTTTAGCAGAAAAAAGACTCGACTATGGTATTATGCATATTTGAAAGTTTCGTGACCATTACCTTACATTATAGTAGTCACAGATAAAGGTCTTCAAATTATGATGACGAAGCACTGCCTTCTTTGCCGTTTCAGATGTTTATGATTAATAATTAAATTCGAGTTAAACTTGTCTTTACCTTTGTACAAATATTTTTACCAAAATACTATTTTGTCAAACATTTTGTCTTCCATTGATCGTTTAATGCATAAACACGTTCTACTTCTCATAATAATTTTGTTACACTTATGATTGTCGCAAACTGACATATATAATAAACAAAATAATTACAAATACGAACAACAATGGTGTAACATACGAAAACAAGTTCTGCATGTTATTCATAACCGTCGTAGTAGCCACAGCAGATACGACCATAGTCGTATTCATTGTAATCAACATGTCTTCCTACTTTACTAAATATAAGGCGCAGTATTTTATATATGTACAGTTTGTTTTAAAGAGGTTACACAATTTTTTTCATTTCTTTGCATTCATTGGCTGAGTTTATTGTATTTAAATACATACTAATTTTGTCATACAAATCATATTGATGTTTGGACTAATATGTTTCATTCACAACTAATATGTTTCATTCACAACTAATATGTTTCATTCCCAACTAATATGTTTCATTCCCAACTAATATGTTTCATTCCCAACTAATATGTTTCATTCACAACTAATATGTTTCATTCACAACTAATATGTTTCATTCCCAACTAATATGTTTCATTCCCAACTAATATGTTTCATTCACAACTAATATGTTTCATTCACAACTAATATGTTTCATTCACAACTAATATGTTTCATTCACAACTAATATGTTTCATTCACAACTAATATGTTTCATTCTCAACTAATATGTTTCATTCCCAACTAATATGTTTCATTCCCAACTAATATGTTTCATTCACAACTAATATGTTTCATTCACAACTAATATGTTTCATTCACAACTAATATGTTTCATTCACAACTAATATGTTTCATTCACAACTAATATGTTTCATTCACAACTAATATGTTTCATTCCCAACTAATATGTTTCATTCACAACTAATATGTTTCATTCCCAACTAATATGTTTCATTCCCAACTAATATGTTTCATTCACAACTAATATGTTTCATTCACAACTAATATGTTTCATTCACAACTAATATGTTTCATTCACAACTAATATGTTTCATTCTCAACTAATATGTTTCATTCCCAACTAATATGTTTCATTCCCAACTAATATGTTTCATTCCCAACTAATATGTTTCATTCACAACTAATATGTTTCATTCACAACTAATATGTTTCATTCACAACTAATATGTTTCATTCACAACTAATATGTTTCATTCACAACTAATATGTTTCATTCACAACTAATATGTTTCATTCACAAGTATTTCACTGAAGAAGCCTCCTGCTCAGCAGTTGCATGTTCCAGTAAGAACTAGCTTAGTTCCGTTTTTGACTGCTTTGCATTTATTTATGGGAAATCTATAGCCGAAAGTGTAATCGCTCCATGGCGATTTGCAAACTGTTTCCTTGCTGTAAAGTCTAGTTATCCAATCATTTTAAGCACTGTTCATTTATTGTAGCATATCTTGTTTCACGAAAACGAACAGTTTATCCTAGTATTCCAAATGAACAAAGACAATCACGTTATCAACACTTCGTTGGCTCCGATCCATGCAAAGGGACGAGTTTTGAAATAACATCACTACTGTATATATGGTACCAATTAATGCCTATACCATCGTGTTCATGCCTTAAAAAGTGCTTCATTTAAGTTCAAACAAAGCATTTCAATGCCGTCATGTCTGAATGACAAGCACAACCTGTTGAATGTTTGACAACGTCAAATACCTGATTCAGTTTTTATTAAATACTTTGCGCATCATTGAAATCTGATGCAAACACATGCGATTGCATTTTGATTATAGCTGTCAGTGCACAAAATCACGGTATCGACAAACAGCAACCAGAGGGAAGTTACTATGCCCACCAATGATTGGTATACATTGGTAGAATTTCATTAACACCGATTGCTGGAAACGTCTCTTGTAATAAGTTACTATGCCCACCAATGATTGGTATACATTGGTAGAATTTCATTAACACCGATTGCTGGAAACGTCTCTTGTAATAAGTTACTATGCCCACCAATGATTGGTATACATTGGTAGAATTTCATTAACACCGATTGCTGGAAACGTCTCTTGTAATAAGTTACTATGCCCACCAATGATTGGTATACATTGGTAGAATTTCATTAACACCGATTGCTGGAAACGTCTCTTGTAATAAGTTACTATGCCCACCAATGATTGGTATACATTGGTAGAATTTCATTAACACCGATTGCTGGAAACGTCTCTTGTAATAAGTTACTATGCCCACCAATGATTGGTATACATTGGTAGAATTTCATTAACACCGATTGCTGGAAACGTCTCTTGTAATAAGTTACTATGCCCACCAATGATTGGTATACATTGGTAGAATTTCATTAACACCGATTGCTGGAAACGTCTCTTGTAATAAGTTACTATGCCCACCAATGATTGGTATACATGTGTAGAATTTCATTAACACCGATTGCTGGAAACGTCTCTTGTAATAAGTTACTATGCCCACCAATGATTGGTATACATGTGTAGAATTTCATTAACACCGATTGCTGGAAACGTCTCTTGTAATAAGTTACTATGCCCACCAATGATTGGTATACATTGGTAGAATTTCATTAACACCGATTGCTGGAAACGTCTCTTGTAATCATGCTGGTTGGAATACCACGCAGTGTGTTGTGTTTCTGGTTTTGTTGCCAAAGAATACTCAGTCAGATGTCTACAATAAATTCAGATATATTACTTTAATTTGCACGTTCCGCCGTCAAAGAGCTAATATATCAAACGAAACTGTTTAATACAGTTGGCACGTTAATTTACCTAAATGGCCAGAACTAATCCAAAAACATCCATTCAATAAACATTTATTTTCACCCGAGCACTCGATGTCATTAGTTCACATGAGTTTTATTTTGTTTTATTTGAATAAAATAACATTATTCTTTATGTATAAGTGTTACAATTGCTACTTTATAATATGGCTTAATATTATGATGACGGTATGGTTTATATGTTAAGTTAAGAAAATACGGATGATATGTAGGGTTTCTTAGCCTCACAAAATAAATCTCTCTTTATTTATCACTACAAAGTCTTCTTGGTAATTACGGAGGACAGAAAAACAAAATACTTCAAATAGAAAATTGTTAGAAAGAAAGCATGTCTTTATATATGTTTTAAAAATAAGAGTATTACATGAAATTAAGTTTTTACAGTATTTATTCCAATATGTAAACAGTTTATCTGATTTTAAATTTATCAACAAAGTGTGAAATAAGTAAACACACACGATTTATTTCTAGCTGGATCAACATAATAAGCTCTCAAAACGTTAAGATTGTCTACTTGTATTTCATATTGATTGTGAATGTCAAGTTAATCAAACAGCAGATCTAATCGCAGCGAACGAACCAACACCAATCGCATAAAAATCATCTACAATCTGATCCTTCAAAAAATAAAACATTATAATATTGCTAAGTATAGTATCCGTATATAACTTGATATATAAGATATCTAAAACATAAAAAATCTTATTCTAACATGATACTCACTAAAAAATTGTTCTAATGACAAGGAACAACACTATCGATGTTAGACTACCCCAATAAACAACGCAAAAAGAAGTTTCGATTCTGAGCCGCGGAGCATAGTAAAAAGTAGTTCTAATTACAATTGCAAAATCATATTAGAATCGAAATGAATTTCGCAGTATCGTTGTTTATCTGACAAAAAACAACCCTTTGTCGTTCTAATGCGTGGCTATTAAACAACTCGGGCTACGCCCTCGTGACTTTATTCATACGCATCATAATTTCAAATCGTTCTTTATCGGCAGATAAACAACAATAAAATCGAAAATTATTTCATATACAACAGCTAAAAGTCCATTAGCAATACATCTTCATCAGGAACAGCACACAAATATACAAAAACAGACGGTGATTAAAATGGGTCACCGCATTGCAAATCTGAAGACCTTTTTGATTTCAAGCAAATCTGTACTCGCACCATGACTGTGTGTTAATTTAAAAAAAGGCGACTAGACTTTCACGAAATACCAGAGTACGTCTGTTTATTCTTCAGTGAATTTCACACATTGACTTTATTGTTTTGATGTTGAATTTGTGGGATGAAACATTTTGTTTTGACGTATTTCGTTCCTTAGAGTTAATGGGAGAAATGCCCGTTAAGACAAGAGAACAAACGTTTTGAAATATAATATCTCAACGTATTTGACAGTGATTTTCATTTAGAATATGATGAATCATCAAAGAACATTTAAATATTTCGCCAAGAACTACGAGTTATCGTTGCATAAATACAAATATTACGTTCCTTAAAGAACATTTTATTTACTCACATACAGGTTTCACAATTATTTCCTTTGTCTTTTTAGGTGACACTAACACACACAGAGGTATCATATTTCCTTAGTCCTGTTTCTGTGAAAGTAGGACGTGCATAGATATATAGTATTTCCTTAGTTCTGTATTTGTAAAAGTGGGGCACACAAACTAAACAACACATGTTCTTTTAAAATGAATACTGTTTTATTCAGTTTCTAAAAAGCTTGTATACAAGATATTTTAATATAGAAGGTACATTTTCATAATGATATGTGCAAATACAAATTACAATTCCATCAAGTGATGACAGAACCTAAATACAGATTGAGTAAACAAATTGAACTGTCTTCGCAGATGGCGAACATGTTATTGTGGTAAATGAAATATTAAGTTTTCGTCAAGTTTCATGACCATCCGACGCTGAATAAAGATCAAATTGCCACCGTAACATGATTATGCAAAATATAGAACACCGAAAACTGGCTAATCCTATTAAAGGCATGTTTACAGCAAATAATAACGTCTAATGGGTTAGAATGAAGAACACTACATACATTAGCAAAAGAATAATAACAAACACAAACAGTACGGGTGCCATATAGGAATAAAATGTATACATGTAACTAAAAATCCCCGTCGTCGTGACAACCGTTGCCACTGTGGATGTGATATTCATTTTATATCATGCTTAGAACCTATTCAGTTTATCCTCGAACAACAACGTGGCGGCGTTTAATCATAAAACACTTCAGAGATATCTTGCAAGGGGTTCCTGTTGTTATATCCAGTCAAACGGAGCTGTCAAGTGGTTTGTAGGAGATTGAAGTCGTATGGTATCCGTATAGGCCAAACATTAAAGAAACATGCCAAGAAGGATATAAACCTCCATGAAATATAATACAGTGATATTTCTAGGACAGAAAAATTATAAATGCTTATATTATTCGTTTGTTTCAACTGTTTTGTTTTTAAGTTGTTGACCAGTAAATGGAGTTCAAATTAATGACACACAGAATATTCAAATGGTGAAAGTCTTTTTAAACGACCTAGTCATTGTGCCATGGCCATCATCTGACCAAGGTGATGACGTTATCTCTTCGTATGTCAGTTAACATCTAACACCCATGCACACATACATGTATAATGTAATGTTCACGATATTATCGTTTAAATATGTATTTCAAGTGTGTTTTTTCACTGTTTGCGTATGTAGTTAAAACTCGCACACATCGAACATTACAAAATTCCAATGCAAATGCATGCCACTATAAAACAGCATAACGCATAAACATCTCTATTCATCACAGTCACTTTATTATGCAAGGACCCATACAAACATTTTGCAGGAAAAAAAAAACACATTTAAATATCCACAAACCGCTTGCAGGTAAAGTTGACTTTGTTATTTAAGCACCTTCACAAATACGTTCTAAGAAAAATACCGACTTAGGTATCCAAAGAACCACATGACAGTAAGGCCCACTTAGTTTGCATATGTTCTAACCACGTTGTATTGTTGTGTGTCGAAGCTGTCATTACCGGCTATTATCACTTTGATTCTTTGATATTGATGTCCATTAATGCATTCCAGAGCTCGCTGGATTTCAACCGGTTCATTATTTTCCTGGCGGTTCCTGCTGCTATCAGTTCCGGTTAACAGTTCTAGAATGGTGTCTCACCTGTTACATGATTACTTGGGAGATATTATTTACACGTACATTTAAAGCAGGTTTCTTAAATCTAGAGTTTTATAATAAAAATACAGTTGTAGTTATTTCCTATGTATGTACTCACATGTGTCATTCGATTTATCGCATGGTCATACATTATAACTTCCATGTATTCATTGTTTCTTTTTTTCCTTAATGGAATTTGCACAAAAATACTTCCCTCTAAACCCTGATATGCGTTTCTGCTTCAAATATCTTATGTTTCCTTACAAGATTAAAAAAATACGAACAAGACACAATATGTCACTCATAAAAAAACGCTTTGTTCAAGTTTCACTTGAAACAATGGTTTGCATCGTTGTATTGGTTGTGTCTGTTGTTGTAGCCATTAGTATTTCACACAAACACAACAAAACATTTGACCTAACCAAATATGTCCTACATTCGCTCGAAACGATGTCATAATTCTCTCTGGTCGCCTACTTACAGAGGGAGCACTATACGGCAAATACGTTTCTCTTAAATTTTCTTTTGAGATCTGTTTCTTCTTCGATCACAAAATCGATAGAACGCGCGGCGAGGTTTCTCAGAGGCAGATATAAATTGTATCGATATATCTCGTAGCGCAAACTTAATACGAAAATGACGTAACGCAATAAATCATATTAAAGGGAAACATATCGCAGTAATTGCAATACATGTATTTCAGGACGATATCAATAGTGTATGCGTGTGTTTGCGTGCGGTCGTTTGTCATCCTGTGTTTGTGGGTACGTGTGTTTGTGTGCGTTATCGCGAATGTAAGTAAGCAAGTAAGCCATGATAATGATTGTAATGATTGGTGAAGCAATTGAGATGAAGTGAATGAGTGAGTGAAACAGTGAGAGAAGAAATTAGTGAGCGAATTTATGTGTGAGTGAGTGAATGATAGAGCGAAAGAGTGAGCGAAAGAGTGAACGAAGGAGAGAGGTAAGACATTAATGAAGAAGTGAGTGAATAAAGGAATACAATAATGAGTTAATGAGAGAGTGAAGAAATAAGCGAATTAACGTGTGATTGAAGGAGTGAGAGAATGAATTTAATGAAGGATTGAGGTAAGGAGTGAAAGAACAAATATTTAAAGTGTAAGTAAAAGAGTGTGGACAGGAATTTAGGAAGGAATGAGTGACAGAGTGAGTAAATGAGGGAGTAAATGAGGGAGTGAATGAGTGAAGGAGTAAGTGAAGGAATGTGTACGTGAATTACAGAATAAATGGTGGAATAAGCTACTGCCTGAGTGATATATACTTATTTCTCATGTCAGTTTTTTTTTATCTATCCCATAGCTAAATTTAAAATTAATTGTGTGTTGTTTAATGATTTGTTATGTTATACCGACACATGCAAAATAGACTAAGATGAATACTAATAATGCGTATTTAACCGTCAATGGTAACCTTTTTATAAAGACAATGTTTAGACAAGAACACAATTTAGCACTGAAGTTATTGTATTTTTCCAATACACCATAAATAATCGGTGCTTTATGTCTTCCACTGTGCTTGAATATTTTGAATTCCAGTAACAGCAATCATCGATATTGTTGCACTCAAATCGCCATATATCGACACACACACCTAAGAAATTGAATACCTGGCGAACTGATTTGTATAACACAAGGGCAATTAATCTTGGATTCCGCAGTTTGTAATATTACGATTCTATCCCTTTAAAAATGACTTGCCTGTATCAGTGGCAGAACTTATTCACGGCATTAACTGTGATGCTACAAAACATATATTTTTTAGACAAAACTGTATCCAGAATTTCCTATGGATTTGTTATTAGAAACTAATACATGCCATGTATGATCGATCGTGCTTCGATGCTTTATGAACAAACAAGTTATTTAAAGTTCAAGCCAGCTACAAGTTTCGTGGCCCGTCATGGAATTTATTAGTCAAGTATTTGCCTCCTCGATACTTTCTCCATCCTGACAACAAACTTGTATTATTTACGAATCCATCTTTAATAAAATACAACTATCATAATTATTCAGTTAACAGTTATCCCACCCCCTGTAGGTTAAAATAGCTTAATAGGCTAAACGAAGTACTTTCGTGAACATGTTCAAACATACTTTACTGTGAAGTGCAGCGATAAATGTACACTAACATCAATGAAGAAGCTGATGAATCTGATCAAGAATGATACATTTTAAACAAAAATAAACATTATGTAAATGCAAAAGCCGCCGACTTTACGAATCATGTTGCTATAAAATATCATAACGGTCGAAACACTGGTCCTGTTAAGATTGTATTAAATGTAAATAATGTATATGTACATACCATACATCACTTTTTCTTGAATACGCCAGGTCGAGCCAATCAAGAACACGCTTAATAGCCTGATGTTATGTAAATTAGAAATACATTTTTCATTCTTCATGCGTAAATTAGTTAGACATTCTTTATGCGTAAATTAGAAAGACATTCTTCATGCGTAAACTAGAAAGACATTCTTCATGCAGCAATAGACTTGTACAAGGATACATCAATCATTATCCTCTCCAAGTGTTAACAAACGGTTAGGACGGAATGAAGAATCAATGTACAACAATGTCTTGTTTGTCAGCTATTCAAAATGAATATGAATGCGTGCAGAGAAACGTTGGAATGATGTAATGTGCAACCTTTGGAGTCAGTGTTTATTTTACAGCGTAGAAGATACTATTTTATCACATGCTATAGCTTGTTTTCCGTGCAATACAACCATTACGAATATTTTTATTTTACACATGTGTAAGATAACATTTTGAGCGTTTTCATTTGCTATATATTCTTTGACTGACCTATCGCATGATGTTATTTTTGTGAAATGACGTCGTCAACATGAAATATTTTTAGCATGTTTTGGTAAAATTATCTGTTTTTGGTTCAAAAGCATGTGCTAAAAAGGTCTGATTTTCGTTTTCATTGTAAGCTCGCCAAAGACTCGCCTACTAACAAAATTCCTGAACTTGTTTTTTAAATATGGTATGACAGGACAACTCGTATCAGATCCTGAATGTGTCTCTTGACTGATTCACAAATAGGATATGACTAGGATATTACTTTTGGTTACTATTATAACACATGATGAAGCGGTAAATAAGTAACTACTGAATCGCAAAATATAATAAGTGCAAACATTAGCCATAAAACGAGAGATAATGTAGGCCTATTTTTTCCCCATCAAACGAAATGCATATGATGTACGCATGACAGTGCAGTTTACTTCTACAGCAGGAGTGATAATGATCGGGATAATGAAAATGATAATGCGAAATACGGGTTTGTCATCACAGCCTTCAGTGTGGTGTTCATTCTTGACATTCTTATTCTGCTCATGTTTTTCATCACTAGAATTCTTAGGTACGTAAGCAATCTTGAATGTTGATTTTCAGCTTCAACATATTATGTTATATGATTAAAATTATGTAAACGTTCAAGAAAAATTCATAAACCTTAAAAAAACCCATCTCTTTAAACCATTTAGCATTTTAAAAATATCATTTTAAAACATTTGTCATTTGACAAACAATCCCGAAATGCCCAAAGAACACAACATTAAATACGTTGTTTAATCATTAAAAAATATTATTCATTCCATATGCAAAAAAAGCTAACTCGAAGATAGCTTTGTTTAAACGAATTAATTATTTTTTAAGTGTTCATATGAAAAAATTATTTTACAACGCTTATATACTTTCGGTTTTTGAAAACTGCTGTAGCATATGGGGAAAAACGTCGCAAACGCAAATGAAAAAAATGGTAATTCTGCACAAAATAGCTGCATAAATGATACTTTTCAAACCCAGCAGAACCCCGTCACGCGAGTTATTTAAAGAACTTAAATGGCTCACATTTAAAAATCTCTGTAAATATCAAACAGTTGTTTTAGTTTATAAATCACTGCATGACCTAGCGCTAGATTATATATGAGAACTTGTTAATATTACTACATATGAAAAGTATAACTTGAGATTTTGTGAGACAAGATATTGCGCATATTCGTTCAAGACGCAGTACAAAAAGCAATCTTTTGCATTTTATAGCGTAAATGTTTGAAATTTTTTACCTGAACATATACGTAAATCACATTCTGAAAAGTTATTTAAATGTTGTTCTTAAAAAATTCTGCTGGATTATCAGTTGACCGCAAATTTATAAATTGTACCTTAATTTAATTGTACACGTGTAATATAAAGTACATGTGTGTGTACTTGTGTGACTGTCGCTTATTAATTGTGTTGTTTTCAGTCTATTAATATTGTGTTAAATACGGCGTGATAAATGAACAATGTACATATATACATGCTTATAATTTGTAAATGAAAATAATGTATATATCCATATCTTTGTTAATGATGTATCCTTTACATGTATTTGAGTAGATGTGATTTTGTTTTTTGTTTGTTACAATTGTTCATATTTACATTGAAGGCCGCATTGTAAATGAGTTAATATGCGTTTGTGTATAACTTAATGTGTTACCTTCAAAAAATAAAGATTTTATTATTATTATTATTATTCTGATACAGAATTCCCAGGAAAGTAAAGAATCATATATCAATGTAAGTATGTTCAGTGTCAGTATACAGGCATTATGCTGTTTGCTTATTTTTTTTATTACAATTAAACGTTTCATGAAAAATCAGATACATAAGCAGTAGACACACCCGTGTTTAATGTTTCAGCATAACTTTAGTTTTAATATTTGTAAACATTATTGTATTTATTGTTTACGGTCATGCATAGGATACACATTAAACGAATTTAATGACGTACATTTGTGATGTGTTAATGCTTTATTGTTTCATTTGTCGTCCAACCTTATGATTCAAACGTTTGATTTGAATAATAATGATAACTATTTATTTCATGCTATGCGGTGAATGAGTGGAGAATACCAATGAATAATAATCCGACCATTTCAGTCTAGGTCGAGTGAAATGATAATGTTTGATAATTTCACTCTTGGTTATATGAACCTACTTTTAATTTTGTTTTAATGTTTATTTTTTGAAACTATTTAAATACCCTAATCGTCAGTGTAAACATCGGCCCTTTTAAACAACAGAAACACATAATAAAATTAAATACAAACATAATTAAGTGACAACGACGCAGTAAGAGTAGCACTATTTTTCCCACAACAATAGTGATCGATAATATCGATAACGTTAGAATCATAATGACGTCATTTTTATGACGTCATAATACACAAAACTTGTGACGCTTCAGCATATCTCGAGCATGTTTTTTATTTATCTTTCAAAGGCATGAAATAAAAAGAAAATGTGTTTAATACAGTGTTAGTTCATATTTTATTTCATTCGTGTTCATAGAAACTAGACATTGTTTCTATGACCACTCATGAAATAAAATACGATCTTACACTGCATTAAATTAATATCCTCTATATATCCAGAAGTTAGTGTTATCGTCTTGAAAGGTTTCATCTCAAGTTTTCGTATGTTTTAACATTTTTATGACAAATTTATTTAATCTAAACTGATTTGCGCCCATCCATTAATACATGTACAATTTATATTACTACATGTAACATGTTTTTATTTGAAGGTATATTTAATAAATGACATGAAATATACATGTTTCTAAGTTTTATTTTGTATTTTCAGCCCTCAAAGCAGAGGAATGATGATCTGGATTCTTTGATAAATGACCAAGAGACATAATATTATTTTGAGGCATGAGCAGAATGGAAATTGCAAATTTTGGATGTAGTAAACCTATAACAATATAAAAGAAAGTAAAGTAACAGTTGCCGAAATCTACCCGGGTCTGTTTCCAACTACAAATACAAATATTCCATATGATTTGGATCTATACGTGCATACTGTGTAAACAAATGTATATAATTATACTCGATAAGTGCCGCATGTATATTTAGGACCAGATATACATTTGATGGGAAAAACATCGTTTTAACTAAGCAAGTAACACGACAAAAGACTGCACGCTGAAGTTATTGAAAGCAATTGGGTTTCCAAATACAAGTACAAACAAAATATTCGAAATTAATTTGATTAATACACACAATTATATCTGATAGAGTATCTAATTATATCTGATATTTATTCATTCTGTCGTGTTATTACACGTCGTGCAGTATGTTATTTAGCACGATAGTGTCATATTCATTTGCTGTTTATATTTTGCAAACGTTAACTTTGTAAATATATTAATGAATGTATACCTGCTATTTTTCTTCGTGTATTTGCAAGAAATGCTGAGGTATTATGAATGCACCATTATAAGATTACTCTATGCCACTCTTTACATGTTCATAATGTTTATATCACCGATATAGGCATTAGATTTCTGAGTAATGTTCACAATGTTTTACACGTCTTATTTACTTAATCACGAGGTACCTACCGTGCTTCTTGCATAAAATACACTTATATTATATCATACAGAAATCGCATTTTGTCAGAAAATATTAAGCTGTTTGTATTTTATATCTAAATCCTTTGTCCACAATTAGTTGTCACCGATAGTTCTAACGTCTTTAGTTAACAACTTGCTTTTGTATAGACTTTCATTTAAAAATACAATGTTTGTGCTATTAAACTTAATAAGTCAATAATACAGTTAAGTTAGTAAAAATCATGTTGAAAATGCATGTAGCACATGTATTACGGATGATAACTGAGATAAATGTGTCCAGATAAATTCCAGTTAAACAGAGGTAAGACAGATAGATGTGCAAACGTCCATTAGGTTCGATTATATTTAAAAATAAAAACGATCAGTTTAATGAAAACCTTGTCTGTCAAAAAGTTTAACACAGAAGTTACACATGCTTGCACATTGCTCAGGTTTCATTTTTGTATTTTTATTTCAATACAAATGTTTATCTTCAAAACGTACCATATTAATATAATTAATGTACATAACACATACGTTGCGTCTGGTAATATAGTCACTTCCAATGCACTCAGAACGATTGGTTATCGTAACTATTTGTTAAGCACAGTGTCTAATACTATTTGACAGGAAATACATGACTGTTCCAAGAAATTTCCTGTAATGACACTGCTTCCGTATAACGGAATTATACTTCCAAGAACGCTACCGTAATTTGCAAACGTCAAAGCTCATGATCTGAAAACATTAAGGTTTTGCCAACCCAGACTTGTTACAACCATATTATAACAAAAGCAGTGGGATAATGATTGAATGTGTGAGTGCATGAACGAATTGTTCTGAATAATTGAATGTGTGAGTGCATGAACAAATTGTTCTGAATGATTGAATGTGTGAGTGCATGAACAAATTGTTCTGAATGATTGAATGTGTGAGTGCATGAACGAATTGTTCTGCATGATTGAATGTGTGAGTGCATGAACGAATTGTTCTGAATGATTGAATGTGTGAGTGCATAAACGAATTGTTCTGAGTGATTGAATGTGTGAGTGCATGAACGAATTGTTCTGCATGATTGAATGTGTGAGTGCATGAACGAATTGTTCTGAATGATTGAATGTGTGAGTGCATGAACGAATTGTTATGAATGCATGAATGGGTGAGTGCATGAACGAATTGTTCTGAATGATTGAATGCGTGAGTGCATGAACGAATTGTTCTGCATGATTGAATGTGTGAGTGCATGAACGAATTGTTCTGAATGATTGAATGTGTGAGTGCATGAACGAATTGTTCTGAATGATTGATTGTGTGAGTGCATGAACGAATTGTTCTGAATGATTGAATGTGTGAGTGCATGAACGAATTGTTCTGAATGATTGAATGTGTGAGTGCATGAACGAATTGTTCTGCACATTAACTATAGATCAGGGCCCATATCCACAAAGCTCCTTAGTCAAAACTTAAGGAAATTACTTAAAATCATAAAATTCCTGAAGTCTGTGGCTGGTTCATTTAAAGTTTGTGTTGTCTTTAATGGTTTTAATCGGTTTAAGAATCAACAGGTCTTTCTTATGTTACCACATTTCAAACATAAATTACTTATTTTCAAAATGAAATTTCATTTGAATTTTTCACTTTAATATGACTTTAGTTAAATTTTCCTTAGGAGCTTTGTGGATATCTCCCCAGATTTTTTGTTGACACTGCGTCGGATGCATTAACAGAAGGTGACGGAATATATAAGTAGTACATTGTACTGCTGTAATAATACTAGTATTGTATTAATTAACAAGCGCTACGAAGGTTTTATTTCACGTAAAACAAGTGTGCCCTATGCTGTGAATAGCAGTTTTAATGATACCGTAATCAGTTTGTGCTCTGAAGGACCATATTTTTCACAAAGCATACTTTTCACACCTGAGAAAAATAGGATCTCATTCTTTACAGTTATTAAAATTGTGATCTTATTCTTCACACATCACAGTCTTATTCTTCACATTTTCTGTGAAGCTTATGATCGTATTCAGTTTTTGATATGCAATGAAGTCATATTCTTCCGTGATCCTTACGCATACCCCGTTTTTGCACAATCACATTTGTCACATTTAAAATGTGACAAATGAGATGCTATTATTCACAGGTGTGTGAAAAATATGATTTGTGAAAAATATTATCCTACAGTGCTTTAAATGGTTCGCAGGTGGCCTCAAAGCGGTTGTCATAAAACGATCACCTGTCTAAATATATGAATGTATTCAAGTCCATCTTGTTTTATTGTGCCTGTCTGCTTTTGCGAACTAAAAGTCTAAAAATACATAACATCTTTTTTTCTCATACTCTTTTCTCCTTTTTGGTTTATACACTACAATTACTATTTTAGTAAGAACGTCAGAAAACAGTTACAAAAACCCATTCAGGCATCATGGACTGTATTGATAGTTCATGTGTAACTTATAAATCATCTTTAATTGAATTAGTGGATTCATATAGGTGGTTGGCTCCTTCGTCTTATATGACATCAACTATGTAAGGTTACTAGGAAACGAAGTACACTATTAATGACCCAAAATAATGATATTACTAGTATACGTATTTAATCAGTAACACAGAAGACATTGACGCTTACATTACGTATTTATATACAAATAACAGTAGTAAGCAATATTTGTTTGTCGAAAATTAACTATACTCGTACATGTTAACTGACAACTTCAAAGCCTCAGTACACCAACTTACTTTTATAATCAACACATTTTGTCAAAGGAAACCTTAAAGTAATCGTCAAAGCATATGTGGAGAATGTAACTTACTGAAAATAGTCACCCTGTTCACTATTAAATGAGTTCAATATATATGCCATCAAAATTCAAATTTATAACAAATCAAATAATATATATATATTGATTCAAATGAAAGCGATTTCAATAAATGCTACTTGAAATAATTCAAAGTAGGTAAAACTTCCTGAACAAAATACCTTTAAAAGGTTATCATTAAATGTATGTCATCATTCTTTGTTATTACACTCACTCGTATTGTGTCTATAATAATAATTTCGCAATGTGTCTGGCACATAATAGATCCCCCATAAATCTTTCATATTACGGTAACAAATCCTATACGTACTATTCGAAGATTAGATGAACAATGACAACCATTCTTGGCACTAAAACATCTTCTGATATGTGACGCATATCAAACCCTGATTTTCATGGAATATATTGTGAATAGCTGATTTGTTTCGTTAGAAATAGTGTATTATTGTCCATATATCACCTGCAAAATAATTGCTAATTAATGACATCTGTTTGAAACAATAAATAAAAAAACTCACAAGTGCACAAAGGTACCAGTAACATTTACATTTATAAGGCAGACAAAACCTACGCCGACAAAATCATAACCTCCTTGGCGGACGCACTAAAGCCTACCCACAATCAAATGATAAATATTAACTCAAGAAACACATGCAGGTGAGACACGACCACCATACCCCCTCTCATACTAGATAAGGTTGTGTGCTGAACCGGCACTTTTCGGTGGTACACAGGACGCAACCACAATACAAATCTTTCCGAGCTGTTCTCTTGGACGGCAACAGAAGAAATAAGTGTGGCCCAAGAGTAATTTTATCTTCTTGGAAATCACTTAATTCGTAGTCAAATTGTTGGTCTCATTATAAGAAACTTTTATGTAAATATATCAGAGAACTACGTTATATACGATGAAACGCAATTAAAAAGGATAAACAATAGTTTAATTATATCGAGTTGTTTCCTTTATTGCTAGCATTTATACTGTTTTGTAAAGTTTCCATGTTGATCTGCGATGGTAATTTCCTCACGAAGAAGCCTTTCCTTTGGAACTGTTATAAATCGGATTATTATAGAAAGACTTTTTATTAACTATTTAGGAAAGTGGCGCCAGATTCAATTTATTTATTAATGAAAAGGAATAATACAAGCAGACTCTGTAATAAAGAGTATGTACACCTAAAATTCTTGCAATAAAAACCACACAGCATTTAAATGTTATTTGGAAATACGTGTTAGCTATAATAATTTATTTTGCGATATTACAGTTACGTGTACAAAAATACTACAAATCCTATGGTCAATATCATTAAATACACAATTCGTTACAAGAATGTTGCTTGCTCTCTGGGTGTTTTGACAGCGGAATTACCTAAGGTATCGCATTTAAAAACAAAGAATTTAAAGTAAATCAAAATAAAGAAGAAGCTGACTATATTTACTTAGTTTTAGTTAGTATTTTTCTTCTGGAAAACTTATTAAATGCTTAAACGTTAATGCACAAAAGGTTTCGTTTCCCTTTAAAATTAAATACCAATTATTATAATCAAATATAACTTGAAAATGCATGGATCTATTTTGGGCCAAGTGGGAGGTTTAAAAGCTGGTGTACTTCCTTTTTAGATGTATATTGGGGGAGCATAAACTAGCCATTTACATTGAACCCTTTAATTATTTCATAATAATGCATATCGTGGTCCACTGGAAATCGGTAATTGTGACTCAATCCTATTGCTTACTCAGCCGAATCTTAAGAGATATGTACATGTATCGTCGACTAATGGACGGACTGAACATTTCTCTACTAATGGCCATCTATTATTTCGAGATATTCTGGACCAAGCGGGCGGTTTGGCGCGACTTGCCTTGACATGTTCAATGTGGCTAGCTTAAACAAGTCATTTACATTTAACCGTTATTGATATCGTAATAATGCGTATGGTGGTCCATAGTGAACTGGTGCATTGTATTTGTGTCTCCATTATTATTATTCTGACGTTACTTAAGTAAGACGTTTCGACAAGGAATGGACGGAACATCTTAATGGCCACCTATTGTTTCCAGACCTAAGTATTTAAGTAATATAATAACGTGTCCATTTGTGCGTAATTACAGATTGTTTTATCTTTGAATACATACGTTTCAAGTCGTTATAATCGAAAAACGTTATTTAAAGATTCTTGATATTTGGTTGTAGCTCTTTATTCCGTGGCCAAGAGTTACTAAGCTTCGACCTTTAAATGGAAACATGGCCGATGCTCGGCATTAGTATTCTAATAACCTCAAGTGTATGCGGTCCAACAATAGCAAGCTTCCTTGACACTACTCTAAGCAACAAAAAAGGACGGGATTAATTCCTTGCCATCGTACCTAAAACATTACACACAGTTTGAAATCACTGATACGAGCTTCATCCAATAAGTTATAGCAATGTGATACGACATATGACAAGGAAATTAATTCGCTAGAAAGCTGTTAAATATCGGAATTGGATATAGCTTCACAATAAATAAGAATATTTTAAATGCCAGGATAGAATCGGTCGTGAAGCTATTTCCTTGTTGAGTTTTTGGAGTTGTAATTTAGATATAAACATACTGAGTATCTCTGCGAATGATTTGACAGCGACTTTTTTTTATTAAAAAGGGACTTGTTCACAGATTTTCGTATTTTTGAAAAATGCTCTTCAGTATCTTGACTGCAAAAAGTAAAGTATCTAGACTAACAAAAACAAATATTATATTAAGAAAAAAGAAGCAGACCAAAACGTTTGCCTTCCCCGCGACTCGAACCTGCGACCGTCGGGATCAAATCGGACTAGCGCCTTAACCACTCAGCCATCCTGACTTCCGAATATATAAGTGTATTTTAACGCTGTGTAAGTGATACACGAGTTTTCCAAAATACCGAGGAAAAGCGTTTCAAACGCTCCAATATATTTTCTGCTCAGGAGTGTCATTTCCCTTGTAGATACGTTATGTATTTGTCTTTTTGAATTCTATGACAATAATCTGAAAATCGTCAATTTGCCAATCTGTGAACAGGTCCCTTTAATCTCTGGTGTAAAACAGTAAGTATTAGCATATGTAAACATGTCTTATAACTGGCGAGCGTCAGACATGCTTATATAAATAAATATAACAGGTCTATGGTTGACCTCTTCTTTATCAACAGTGTATTAAAACGACTTGAATATATACGCATACCAACGTATACGTACCCTGCATCTTCTAGAATTGGCCAGTTCAAGCAAATCAAGAACATGCTCAGTAGCCTTATTTAACGTAAATTAGAAAGACATTATTATGCATCACTGGACTTGTTCAAGGCGACGTCAATCATGAGCCTCTCCAAGTGTCAACGAACGGTTAGGATGTAATGAATAATCAATGCACACAATTGCCTCGTTGGTCAGCTCTTCAGGACAATTTAATGGCCAACTACCCTGGATTCAGTGTTTATTGCACAGTGCAAAGGATATGTACTGGCCAACTACCCTGGATTCAGTGTTTATTGCACAGTGTAGAGGATATGTACTGGCCAACAACCCTGGATTCAGTGTTTATTGCACAGTGTAGAGGATATGTAATGGCCAACTACCCTGGATTCAGTGTTTATTGCACAGTGTAGAGGATATGTAATGGCCAACTACCCTGGATTCAGTGTTTATTGCACAGTGTAGAGGATATGTAATGGCCAACTACCCTGGATTCAGTGTTTATTGCACAGTGTAGAGGATATGTACTGGCCAACAACCCTGGATTCAGTGTTTATTGCACAGTGTAGAGGATATGTACTGGCCAACAACCCTGGATTCAGTGTTTATTGCACAGTGTAGAGGATATGTAATGGCCAACTACCCTGGATTCAGTGTTTATTGCACAGTGTAGAGGATATGTAATGGCCAACTACCCTGGATTCAGTGTTTATTGCACAGTGCAAAGGATATGTACTGGCCAACTACCCTGGATTCAGTGTTTATTGCACAGTGTAGAGGATATGTACTGGCCAACAACCCTGGATTCAGTGTTTATTGCACAGTGTAGAGGATATGTAATGGCCAACTACCCTGGATTCAGTGTTTATTGCACAGTGTAGAGGATATGTACTGGCCAACAACCCTGGATTCAGTGTTTATTGCACAGTGTAGAGGGTATGTACTGGCCAACAACCCTGGATTCAGTGTTTATTGCACAGTGCAAAGGATATGTACTGGCCAACTACCCTGGATTCAGTGTTTATTGCACAGTGTAGAGGATATGTAATGGCCAACTACCCTGGATTCAGTGTTTATGGCACAGTGTAGAGGATATGTAATGGCCAACTACCCTGGATTCAGTGTTTATTGCACAGTGTAGAGGATATGTAATGGCCAACTATCCTGGATTCAGTGTTTATTGCACAGTGTAGAGGATATGTAATGGCCAACTACCCTGGATTCAGTGTTTATGGCACAGTGTAGAGGATATGTAATGGCCAACTACCCTGGATTCAGTGTTTATTGCACAGTGTAGAGGATATGTAATGGCCAACTACCCTGGATTCAGTGTTTATTGCACAGTGTAGAGGATATGTAATGGCCAACTACCCTGGATTCAGTGTTTATTGCACAGTGTAGAGGATATGTAATGGCCAACTACCCTGGATTCAGTGTTTATTGCACAGTGTAGAGGATATGTAATGGCCAACTACCCTGGATTCAGTGTTTATTGCACAGTGTAGAGGATATGTAATGGCCAACTACCCTGGATTCAGTGTTTATTGCACAGTGTAGAGGATATGTAATGGCCAACTACCCTGGATTCAGTGTTTATGGCACAGTGTAGAGGATATGTAATGGCCAACTATCCTGGATTTAGTGTTTATTGCACAGTGTAGAGGATGTGTTTGTTAGTGTTAGTTATCTTGAATATTAATATTAATTCATCAATAGGCTATGCTTTTGGATTACAGTGTTATAACTGTACAATAGATAAACCAATAACTACTGAAAATACGAAATATAATAAATGTCAGTGTTAATAATGTCAAATGTAATTCTCCCTTCCCCTAATTAATAAAACGTATGGGTTTGTCATTTCAGCCTTCAGCGTGGTGATAACAACAGTTTTCATTCTTGTCATCCTTATTCTGCTCATGTTCTTCATCACCAGAATTCTCAGGTACGTAGAAAAGCATATACTTTTAACATTTGAAAACACTAGTTTATATAAAACTAGTATTTTGAAAGCACGTATTTAAATAAAATACAAAGATCACATAATACACAATATTTAACATTTTGATGTATGTTTGAACATAAACATTACATTTATTAAACGTCGTACATTTATGATTTATGCATGATTTAATTATCGATTAAAACATTCGATTTCAATTATTATGATTACTTATGATGTAAGTTTAGTGTCTGCTAGGATTAACTGCACAGTCTTCGTTTGGTTTTAGGAATAACGATTAGTTTTGGCACATTCATTTTTTAAATTTCTTTTAAAATATGCTTCCATATACATATCCTTAAAATATAACTTGTATGATATGTAATTTAATCCGAAATCATTTGTGATCATCCATTAATGCAAGAACATTTGCGCAAAAATACTTTGTAAAAGAAATACTACGATAACATATGAAATATAATTTCAAAGTCAATTTAGCATTCCAGCTCTCACAGTAGACGAATGATGACCTGGAATATGTGATCTATTATCTTGAGGCATGGGCTTGACAGTCATCGTCATGAAGCAAAATGTTGGAATTCGCTACATGTGGATGCAGCAACTAATTAGGCGCACTGGGAAGAATATCAACAGTTTCCTAAAATTGCGATGACAGACCAATGTAAACAGCCTATTATTTTGAGGCAAGGGCTTAGAAAAAAATATATCAATGTGGATGGAGTTGTGCAAACTGTGGAGGGAGGTTTAATCGAACATGGGCAGGGATGGCTAAAACGTGCATCGTCAAACGTGTTCTCCAATTCCAAATACAAATAATCCATATTATTTCGATCTGTACAAAGTACTCGAACTTGGTTCGGGAAAAATGTTCTAGCAAAACATGCATATTGTATAAATAAATATACATACATATACTTTAAGAATGTCGGATGTATGGTTAGGAATAAATATATTTGAAAGGGAAACTATAAAGTATTTACACTAAACAATTAAAATGATCATAACCTGCACGCTGATGTTATTGAAAACCTTTTTTGTTTCCAAATGCAAATTAAAGAAATATTGGAAAGTGTTTCAATTTCATACACACAGTTATATTTGATTTTTATTATTATTTATGTATTATTTTCCAGGCACATTGAGTCATTTACAAAATTGTGTGCTCGATCTCAGTCCTATTTTATATCCTACCATAATGTTAGTATTGTTTATATTATATTGATATTTTTATGTTTGGAAACGTGAAGTGTATATTTGTGAATATATCAATAAATGTGACATGCTATTATGGTATTTGTTCGTATGTTAGCAAGAAATGAAGAAATAATATGAATGCAACATTATCGAAATTGTCAGTGCTATTGTTTAAATGTTAATAACTTTCACATTTGCATGGCAACGTATTATTATATAACATGTGTTCTTTTGTTTAAGTTTGGTATATTTAAATATGCTTTGAACAAGCGTACGTGCCGGTTTATATTATTACGTTATGTAACAGCGTTCTGTACAATACGGTGATATAATTGGACGAGTACACAGCTGACATAATTTTGACTGTAAAAACAGCCTTCCGTTCTTAAGAATATATTTCACTGGAAGCGACCTTGACCTTGTATTAATTGTTTACATTGAATGTGTAGATACTAGTTCTATATTTAGACTTGTCATGTTTAAAAGTGGCGAGATCAATAGGAAGTGTCTGCAGCGTGCTTGTTTAAATTAATATTACACACTGATTTATCGGCTCGTCCAATATGGTATGTCAGCTGTGTACTCGTCCAAATATAATATTATCACCGTAGTGTACGCTGTTAAATAACCTAATAATATTTGACGGTCACGTGGCACGAATTATGACAGTTGATTGGAGGATATAAATACTTATATAATACTAAAATATATAATACAAAATAAATGTCCTCACGAACATGAATCAATAAGCGTAAATCAAATATAGCATACACTGTACGTCTTACATACATTACACTATATATAATGTTCATAAACAACGATACATCGCGTGTTGTCAGGCAATTTCAATGGTGTTTGAATGTAGTCGAGCCGCTCACTATATGTCAACTGGTAATTATTAGCGTCTGTGGACATAAATCCGCCCAACGTTTATGGTACACACATTATGTTTGTACTTGTTTGTTTTTTAAATGCAGTACTGCGGTTGCACGTAAATCTAATATGCAGCATGAGTTAATACACATTGTATCTCAGAGTAGAACGTACAGAGGAAACAATACTGTTTAGTTAATGATAAGAAAAATAAATGAGTCCATACATTTCTTGATATGTGTGTAAACCTCCATTTAACAGTCACTTAACTTGAAAAATAAATAAACATTGTCTGACAAAACAGTTAGCACACAAGTAAACGTAATATTTATGTATGGCTTTTCAATACATACATTTCTGTTCAAAAGGACTAGATATTAATAATTGATTTGCATAACACATACATTGCGTCTGGTTATATAGCCATTTCCGATGAACTCGGGACAATCGGTTATTGTATTTGTTGAGCACAGCATCCAATACTATTTTACAAGAAACATAACATGTTTCTGTGATGATCCTGCTTACGAAATTATACTTCCAAGAACGTTATCGTAATTTGACAGTGTGTAAGCCACCTTCAAATGTAATGATCTGAGAACATGATTGCTTGCAAACGCAGACTTGTCACAACCGTATTATAAGAAAGCTGTGAGATAAAGATTGAATGTGTTAGTGTATGAACGGATTTGTCTGCACGTAAACTATATTACAGATATTTCAGACCCATTTCAGAAACTGTCTTGGATGCTTTAACAGACGATGATGAAATATATTTGGAGCCCATTTGTTGCACGCCTGTGATAATATTTAATCTGTTACTTAACAAGTGCTATGAAGGTTTTATCTTATATGTGACCTTCGCTGCGAAAAGCATTTTAATGATACCACAACTAACTTGTGTCTTAAATGGTTCAAAGCGTATATCATCAAAATAAAAATTCTAACCTCATGAAATAGATTTAAGTATTGCGCCTTTTGTCCACCTGTTTATTTTTCGAACTAAAAACCTAATGTTTTGACCATACAGAATATAAAACTGTTCGCAACTCTATTAGTCTTACCAATACATTTCCTCTTTTTGTAAGGACGCCAGAAAACGGTTGCAAAATAGCCATTTATGAATCATCGTGTGTGCCTTATGCAGTACTCATATTCTGCTGCATTAGTGCATTCATACATTTAGCTTGGTCCTTTCAGTTTCTATGATATCCATTATGTAAGATAACTAGGAAAGAAAGTACACAATAAATGGCAGAACATATCCAACACTAGAACTAGTACACGTACTTAATCGTTAACACAGAAGTTATTTGCGCTTTTTACGTATTTATTAATAGAGGTAGTCTAAGCACTGCATGTCACACAGCAGTAAGCATCATTATTTTGCCGTGAATTAGCTATATATGTAAACTGGCAACTTGAAACTCGAAGTGCACCGATTTACTTGTATTTACTTCTATAAACCCATTTTGTCGATGAAAAGCTTAATCCTAATAAAAAAGATATGAAGAGATTAGAATCCTTTAACTAACGTCAACATTTGAAACATTTGAAAGCTATTATGTCGACAACTTAGTTTAAGATAGATATGTCATTTAAATTCGTAATTACAAATCAAATGCTATACTGATTCATATGGACGCTATTTCAATGCATCATATTTCAAATAATTCAAAATATGGGTCGTTTTGATCATGAACTGCATGACGTCATTCTGTGTTATTCCGCCCATTCGTATTGTGGCCGTGGTAATAATATTGCCTATCTTCTCTTATATGACGGATATCGAACTCAGCTTTTCATGGGATTATTATATATTGTGAATAGCGGTTATCTTTCTTTCTGATTCTTGTAGTATTGTCCTTATAACCCAAGCTATGTATAAATTGCAAAGTAATGACCTTAAATTTGGACAATACTTAGAAACTCACGCAACACAAGAGTGTCAGTTACATTTAAATTGTCAGAAATTGATGAAGTACACCCACTTATAGTGGACATGTATAACGCTCACTTTAATGGACCTCAGGTAATTTAAAAGGATCTGTGTATAACTTTGCTTGTAAAGAATATGTAACCCATGACATTTCTGACGACCAAATTGAAAACGAACAAGTCACATTAATTTGTCAATACATGCTGTACGTTTGCTGTGTGACTTTTATGCAACACTAATCAACAATAATACAATGTTGAAGTATGAATTATTGCAAGATTTTAACCGATACCCATGTAATCGACCAATCTGTACGCTATGAACTTTCATATATACATACGTATTTGTGCCACAGCTGTGAAAGTTGCACTGGTCATAATGTCGGGTTATTAGTTCGGTCTCTTTGGAATGACGTAATCTTATTGTAACCATAAGCAATTATAATACAGGTCATGTATTACTGATTCTCATGTATTCTTGTATGAACGATATTGTGATCAATATTTTTTTTTAAAACTGTTTATATAAAGTTAGTGGAGACAGATAGTACATGATTATTGTAAGTCCCTACCTGTTTGGCTTTAGTGTTGTCGACAACAAAGATATGCTTCAAAATTTGTATCTAAACAATGCGTTCCTCCGGACATCCGACGATAAGACAACTGACAGACCTCAAGATGTCCGCTTTCTAATGAACAATCATTACGAGTATATGTATTTGTAAAGGCAATCAATTGCCATCATAATTTTGGAATAGTTGTAAAGAGCTACCTTGCAATATTCTATGTTATGGATGAGCAAGGCTGTGTGCTTCAAAGTAAAAAGACAATACGGAAGTGATAAAAAAAAGAAACACACAGATTCATCTACATATTATCCGGTTGCAATGGCGCATATCCTGTTGCTAGATACACTTTCACAGACTTTTGTTTTATTTTATCAATGTTCACAAATAACGAAGAAAAGTGTCACAGACATTCATTTTAATTCATTTCATACTAATTTATAAATACCTCTTGACTGGGCCCTATCCAAGTATGGCTAGTTTTATATTAACGCTATAATGGATACAAAGATCCATTCGAGTCTCTTAGCAATTTCAGAAATTACCCGAACTGTACGTACTAAAGTATTAGCATGATTTTATTCATATAATTTTCCTTTGGGAATTGGCATATATGATATCGTTGTATAAATTAATAGGTTTGCACGATTAGCGGTCTCGATTTAGCACTTGGAAAATTAACATAATGTAAATACGTCCAGGATAGATGCCGTAATTGGCCAATTTGTAAGCAACCTTAATATCTATTGATCTGAGAACTGTAAAATTCGTCACAACAATATTATAAGAAAAGCCGTGCGATTATGATTGAATGTGTGAATGCTTGGACGAATTATTCTGCAAGCTCAAGCTGAGTTGTGTGCTTGCAAGACGGCAATGAGCAAATTACATGGTGGTATATAAGCACAGTTGCATATGTGAATTAAGAGGGGTGCGAAAGCAGCGTACGTCCCTCTATAAAAATTTTCGAATTTTAAACCTGAGACACGTTTTCTTCTCGCAGGATGATATACGTTGATCAGCTTTATTTTCATGTTATATTGTACAAAATTCAAGCACACGTCTAGAACATTTTGCAAACTTTATAACTATTACACGTATAGCTAATCTATGACAACGTGTAATTTAACTGACATTGTTTTGCAAACTTTATAACTATTAGACGTATAGCTAAACTATGATAACGTGTAATGTAACTGACATTGTTTTGCAAACTTTACAACTATAACATGTATTGGTTGGTGTGTACTAACTTACCGCCCCATCTAAATCCAAATCATGTATTAGCGCCGGTGTTATACATCAATAATAATAAATGTGAATTACTTAACAAATGATTTGAAGGTGATATCTCACATAAAACAGATGGGTTGGTTGGTAAGAACAGTAACTTTTTTTATATCAAAACCCACCTTTAATAAAATGGTGCAAAGGCCTTAAAGAGCACGTCATCAAAACATGATGCACTGTGTCTATTTGTAGACCTCTTCAGTTCTTCTTTTATTGTAAAAAAATTAACTGAATTAATAGTTATCTCCATTGAAACATATGCATACATCATAAATCACAAATAATACACCCTACATTAAAAGTGCGCATAATGTGCCTTTTTTTTGTTTAAATCTTCTGAATAAACTCCCAATTAGGAAAACAAATAGGAAATATTATAATCTTCATGACATCGTAAAATGCTATGAATTTATCCAGACATACTTGAAGTGTGTTTTAGTGGGTCCTCATGGCAATCATTACACAAAATGAGCCGTATGACATTGTTCAATATTTTAAATCAAACTACAAGACAAGTTTTCAGCATTGTCTGAAATGTTCACTGTACAATTGTGCATTATATATGATTAATAACTAGAAAATCCTACACAAATTGTTCACACATTTATTTCCTAACTCACATATAATGAGCCATATGGCATTGCTCAATATTATATATCAAACTATTACACAAGTTTTCAGCATTGTCTGAAATGTTCCCTGTATAATTGTGCATTATATATGATCAATAACTAGAAAACCCTACAAAAAATGTTCACACATCTAATTCCTAACTCACATAGTATTCACTTGTTAATTGGAATGGACATATCATACGATTATCAATATTTTAATGGACACTATTTCCATCCCATGTTTGTGCAAAACTGTAGACGGTATGTGCCTGTAAATGTCGATTGAGCAAACGTCTATTGCTACTGAAGATATTCAATAATAATAATAATAACAATAATAATAATAATAATAATAATAATAATAATGAGTAAATACGCAGTCGCATTTAAGGAATATTTAAGAAGACGTCATAACTATTATTTTTATATAATCATATCCTTTAAAATGTATAAGACAGATCTTAAGTTATAAGTTGTTCTTCAGTAAAAATGTCAAATAACAGTTTCTATTTGAAAGTAAATATATTATATTTAAAATAGCAAGAACTATACGATAAAATTACTTGATAAGCATTTCGTGACACCTTTCCAGAATAAGACAGTTTGAAACGAAATAAACAAATAAAACAGCCGTAGACTAGAGTTTCATGATATTAAGAAATATACTTAAGATCGTACATAGGAGATTATTGGATACCGGCCCTAGTGACCAAGCAGTATGGCGTGACTTCGTTAATTAAGTGACACTGCCGACTTTCGATCGTCTACTTGAACTGTTGACCGGTCTATTGACATAGTTGCACCTAAATATATCGATGGACGTTTCGGCAAAGGTCATTCATATTCAAATGTATCAAGTGAATTATCAAATCACTGATTTTTTTGTAATTAAATTTAATGTTCATTCTCATAAAAAATCACATGGCAATGCTTGGGATCCACATAAGAGAGCAATGGAACCATTGTGTACAGACCGTGAACAAGTGACAAGTAAAAGTTCGCCAAACGTATTGCGGGTAATTATACTACTTTTAAATCGACTTATTGTCCGAGTGCGAGATAACGAAAATATGATAAAAGCAAATACGGCTATAGACAGGTCAGCACACAATATTGCATTAATTTTATACCTTTTAACCATATAACTAACGTTCACTTGATGAAGAACTTTAATTTCAAATGTATTCTTATTTACTGTTTTCTTAACTATACTTAGCCCCTGAAAGGGACTTGTTCACAGATTTTTGTATATTTTTCATAACTTCACAAATTAAATCTTTTGAACTAAAAAGCTAAAAGTACTTCAACAAGAAAAGCATTCAAAAAATAAAACAAATGTTGCTCCCACAGGTGTTCGAACCTCAAACCTCCGGATCAATAGTCTAACGCCAAAACCTCTCGACCATCTCGATCAATATAGCCGTCAAGGTATTTTTTACTTGATGAAAGTGAGTCACGTGTTTTCAACAATTTCAACGAAAACAACAGAAACACTCCAAATCATTCCATCGTTTCGCGTTACAAACGCTTTATAATTGTAACCATTTCAATTGACAATTTCTCATTAACAAAACGGTATTTACGGTATGTTTCTATGTCAGGAGTGTTATTTCGCTCCTCACATGTACACAATTATTTTATTTTTAGAATCTGTGACAAAACCATTTGAAAATTGTCAATTCGTCAATCTGTGAACAGGTCCCTTGAAACTATTTAAAATTGTAAGGTGTTTACTTACCCGTAATTTATCTACCACTGAGTTTTAGAATTATGATTTGCTGTTTACATCAGACAAAATATATATATAATGACGTTGATACTTTAGCGATACCATAAACGCCCTTCTTTGATATTAGTCATCACAATCTTTGTGCAATATGCATTGTCGAAGGCATTTGGTGTACTTATAATATTAATTAATACAATTATCACACACATTGCCCGCAAATTAGTATACGACCACTGCAATTCAGGCGATGACGGAGTCTTCCATTCAGCAACGAAGGTCAATGTCTCATGTTTATTTATTTAGTTTTCTTTTCATCACAATGTACGTCTACTATAGGTAAACCTGAGTTGTGTGCCTTCTCTACCTACAGGGCTTTTCATGCACACCAAAACTTTCGAATCAAAGTTTCAATTAACAGCAATTATTTTCACTGACGTGTTTGACTTGGCCTTGCGCTGTGGCGTAAACCAGAATACTCAGCGAAATTCACCTCTCCGGTATGACAACTTATATGCTCCTGAACATTGAATTGCAGCAGGTTCGCTTAGGTGAGACGCGAGTGTCCCAACAACTGCTATAGGCGAACAACCCCTTGTCATCTGAACATTGAATTGCAGCAGGTTCGCTTGGGTGAGACGCGAGTGTCCCAACAACTGCTATAGGCGAACAACCCCTTGTCATCGGAACATTGAATTGCAGCAGGTTCGCTTGGGTGAGACGCGAGTGTCCCAACAACTGCTATAGGCGAACAACCCCTTGTCATCGGACGCTTTTCAACGAGTTTATCTCGCCAGTCGGCTACTCTGACGACTGAAAAAATAAATATTTAAATAAACCAATTTAAAGGGATTGTGTCAACGAAAATTGGGTTTCCTACTGCACTATAAAAGCCATTAGATGCTAGAAATGCACTATACTAACACATCTAACTTAAATAAAGAATAAGCAATATAACACATAAATGAGATAGTTGATAAACAATATCAACAACGGTTTAAAAAAATTGAAACCCAAAGTGGGTATCGAACTCACAACTAAAGTGTTAGAAGAATTGGCAGTAGACAGCGATTTAACCAACTGCGATATTTTGCTTTGTAAGAAACAATGTGTAAACTATGGGTATCAAAAGTGCACACAATTCTGACGTGAAAACGTAAACATGAAAAAGGCCAAATAAACACAATCCATATCACCAATTGCTTATTATCTCAGAATGCCTGAACTATTTTTTCCATAATATATACATTATTTTAACCGTTATGATATGACAGTATCAAAATCTTAATTTCAGATTGTTTTAAAGAAATTGCCGCATTGAGGACCTTTTCAGTGACAGTTCCTTTAAAGGACTACAAGTTAAATATGTATAGACACTAACACGAATCGTTTTATCTTCTCTTAAAAACATGTTTGAATACCAACACAGAATCGACATTATACACATTAAAAAACCTTTTAGATACATAATGAATCGCTTCGTACGCACGGCAAATGTTCCATATCACGCAACAAAATATACTTCGTATGCGTACCTGTTAATTCTGGTGATGAAGAAATTTAACAGAATAAGGATGACAAGAAAGAACACTGGTGGTACCACCAACCCGGAGGCTGTGATGACGAACTTGAGATTGCTGTTGTCGATGTCCTTGTTTGTTAACACGCAGTTGGCTACACGGTCCATCATATCCTAGTTCTGTAACATCGTCTGTAGAAGACTTTAATAATGCAATTTCTATCTCTTAAAACATGAAGTCAGCCCTCCATGGTATAGCTGTTTGCTTGTTTTTTTTTAAACCTTTAACTCTATTTATATTAAACCAAATACTGGAGTAATTCTCAAACCAAATGACATTATTGTATTATGTCATTATATATGCACAATTTTACATTCTAAATAAACATTGATCGATGTAATTAACGTAACGCCATAACGTCGTTAGAAATATTCATTTGCAGGCACTTATAGTTTCTTCGAAGAACTGACTGTGAGTTCATGTGCTTGGATTGCCTACTCTATTGTAGCCGTTCGTTGACACTTTGAGACAGTATTGATTGACATATCATTGAACCACCATGTTAATATACTAATTAATATGTATTTTAATTAAATACCATTTACAAAATAATAATACTACACATGTTTGTAGTATATTAGTGGTAGTAGTAGTAGTAGTAGTAGTAGTAGTAGTAGTAGTAGTAGTAGCAGTAGCAGTAGTAGTAGTAGTAGTAGTAGTAGTAGTAGTAGTAGTAGTAGCAGTAGCAGTAGTAGTAGTAGTAGTAGTAGTAGTAGTAGTAGTAGTAGTAGTAGTAGCAGTAGTAGTAGTAGTAGTAGTTGTAGTGGTAGTAGTAGTAGAAGTAGTAGTAGGAGGAGGAGGAGGAAGAGCAGCAGCAGCAGCAGCAGAAGCAGCAGCAGTAGTAGTAGTAGTAGTGGTAGTAGTAGTAATAGTAGTAGTAGTAGTGGTAGTAGTAGTAATAGTAGTAGTAGTAGTAGTAGTAGTAATAGTAGTAGTAGTAGTAGTAGTAGTAGTAGTAGTAGTAGTAGTAGTTGTTGTTGTTGTTGTTGTAGTAGTAGATTGCTTATTTACTTTTACGGACTTCGATCCCATCCAGTAACTTTCCAGACGTTCTTCGAATGACACAATGAGACATCTCGATATTTGTCTTATTTGTCATCAAAAGCACTATTGAACGGTTTTTACCAAACATATTTGTATTTGTGTCTGTCAAGTGCAAACAGTAATATAAATGTGCAACATTTGAAACATGTTAATTTTCTTAGTGCTTAATCGCGCGTTGGATATGATTTTGCTTCTTTTATAGAAATATAGAAATACAGGTCACGAATACTAGTTCCAATTGGGGATGTTTATGAATAAAATCATGATAAAACTATAATACGTATAGTAGGGTTTTGACATTTCTTGTGCTTGGATACTTCATTTAACTGTCTACTGTTTATAGAGTTCAAATAAACCTCGCTTAGATATGGTCTAATCACGAGATAGTCAATAGATCAAATGTGTTACCTTCGAAGAGGATAATGTTAGACAATAGCATGGCCTTTTTTATATATGTTCCATATAAATTAAAGCTAGTACACCTAATATATCAATTGTCAAAAATCGCCATCCTTAACTAAGGTCAGCATATTAAGCATTCCTCAACAAATGATTTTGCCATGTTAAACGGCTATTATATGAAAATGTCAATAAAACAGTGAATGATTTTAATGGTTTCTTGCAAAAGTCCATTGTTTACATTTGGAATTAAGCGGAAACATACATTTTCTGGACATCATTTTCTTATCAAAACTAAAATCAAACAGATTGAATGTAGACAATAGTCTCTTTCATACGAACACTATAACTGCTTATGGTTATAAACAGATATGAAAACCTTAAGAAGGGATATGTATACAATAAGAAAACCTTAAGACGCGTATGGTTACAAGTAAATATTGAAACCTTATAATGGATCATGGTTACAACTAAATACTAAAACCTTATTATGGATCATGGTTACAACTAAATACTAAACCCTTATAATGGATCATGGTTACAATTAGATAAGAAAACCTTAAATGGTTCATGGTTACAACTAGATATGAACACCTTAAATGGGTCATAGTTACAACTAAATTTGAAAACCTTAAATCGAGCAAGGTTGCAACTAAAATTGAAAAATGGGTCATGGTGACAACTATATTTGAAAACATTAAATGGGTCATGGCGACAACTACATTTGAAAACCTTAAATGTGTCATGGTGACAACTACATTTGAAAACTTAAATGGGTCATGGTGACAACTACATTTGAAAACCTTAAATGGGTCATGGTTGCACTTAGATCACCTCTGCGCTCAGGGGCCATACTGGTAAAACAATTTTCACAGAAAACCCTGTCACGCCAGTGTCACAAATATGGTTAAACATAATCATTCGTGATGCATGCTGTCAGAAGTTCAATAAAAACGAACGGTATTCCCATATGATTTTATTGCGATTCTTCGGAATTTGTGTAAGAGATTTGTGATTTAGATATATTAGCAACTGTAAAATTTGCTTACAAATTGGAAAATTAGATTAGTCGTCTTGGCAGCTACATTTCTTAATTTCATATTTTGTTTTATTTCATGCTATGTCAAAGAGTGAATGACAACCAGCGCATTTCAGTGTGGGTATAGTATTTATTTATCATATATATATATATATATATATATATATATATATATATATATATATATATATATATATATATATATATATATATATATATATATATATATATATATATATATATATATATATATATATATATATATATATATATATATATATATATATATATATATATATATATATATAAATGTAATCGTGACCATAGGGCGAAGTGTATCAAAACCCAGTACTATGGCGAAATTTTCTAACTTCTTTAAAACAACTACGTCTCAAATCAAAATGAGCTATTAACACAATTTGTAATTGGACATTTTTAGGAAAATAAAAATGTCTTTCTAATTTTGACGCGTTATTGGTGAAAACTTGATTTAAACATTTACGCCTTAATTCTATTCTACCTAATGCCATTTCACCCATATAGAAATTTTACTTCACCTCATCACGTTATTTAGGAGAAAGGGACTTAATGCCGAAAAACAAGTTGTTCCGGTTTGGTTTCTTAATTAGACTGCGATAAATTAATATGTGTTTGCGTTAAATGAGTAAAGTGTAATCAGAATATGTGTGGGAAAAACAGTGATAATATAATTTTAGTATGTGCATATTTTTGTCTCAACAATCAAATAATATTTACTTCTTTTTCACGCGTGTTGATGAAGTGTATTTATAGAGTTCTAAAAATAGAGACTTTATATTTGATGTATCAATCTATAGACTTAGGGGACCTCGAATATTAAATGACCAAATGTTGTTGTTTTTAATTATGTTATTTGACTTGTGTTGGCTTCTTCTCCATTACCCTTTGAACAATTGCAAAGGAACAATCCATTTGGAATATTTTGACCACGCTTGGCAATAAAAAACGTGTTCGACCTATTTCTCGGGCGCGGTAGAAATTGCTAAACAAACATGTATGGTAAATGCATTTTACTTGTTCATATATATTGAATATTTGTTATAAAAGTAAAAATAACATGACACGAATTAAATGTGATTATTTAGTGCGAACAATTTAATTTTGTTATACTGCATCATTAGATTTAAATTGTGTTTTTTTTTTGGTAAACGTCCGTCCGTTGATCTGTCTGTGCACACTTCACATCTTACTATATCAAAATACATCGCAAGATAAGTGATGATAGTTCCACGTTGCTACGTTCCCGAAATGCGCAAGCGTTTAATGTTTCTCTATTTCCAGCATTCGGTTGTTTTGATTGCCTTTTTAACAGTATTACTGCGAGTTGGTAAATCACACGCACCTGTTGGGAAGTCATAACGTTTTGTTGATAGTGAAACACCAATTGTATTGCTCAAACAAAATGTTTCGTCAACTCCACAGTGGGAGATTTCTCAATATACCTGTGTTCTTAAATATAATTATTGCATTGACAATATTTGAGGATCGTTCATAATAATGCAAAAGGATACCTCCCGTTTTGAAACGTTAATGTTTGGTTTGCCGTTGTCTTTTAGTCTTGACATTGTTTGCTTGCTTTTAGTTGGGATAAAAAAAATATTGTCCGAATACATGATATCGTCTATAGCATGAAGTACATTCATTTGTTCTATTACAAACATATCCCTACATCTTTTAAGCACGCATTTTGTGTGTATATATTTTATTAATCTTCATTTGAATAAAAATGGACAGTTAAAATGGGCTCTAGATAATGTTTCAGCATTTTTGCCATTATTGTATACCACGCCTAAATTCCAAAAATGTAGTTATTTTGTACGCCAACTTTTAATATGATATTAAATATAGTGCATGTTTGTGTAAGAAAAAAAACATATAAGCATAATAATGCGCATTAAATTCAGAATGCAGAAGTACAAGAGGGATCTTGTATTTGTAATATGCTCCCGACATCCGAGAGCAGTCTACATGAGTTTGCACCATAGACATTCCATCTGGGAGCTGTCATTGTCTGTTTTCGGGTATTATGTGTCGATTGCAGGACAAGTATCATTGCTAACTAATTCTAAGTTTAATTAAAAGTAATACACCATACATTCTCCGTAGTATGGAAAGCGTTACAGAGTCTTTATAGCTCACTTAAGGTGTTGTTCGATTTCTGTCATTTCCAGCAATGAGTTCCTATAATTGTTTCTGCTTCACTTGTTGATACTGTATTGTTGAGTGTTCCATATTTCCAGCATTATGTCGAAAGGCAGTGCTGATCACTGTGTTCGATTGCTGCTTGTAACAATTAAAATTAATTATTATAATGCATAATTGTAGTTTCTACAGTGTATTGTATATCCTATAAGTATACCTATTATGTATGCTATAGTGGCAATTGCATATTTCAAGGTTAACACACATTTAGTGATATACTAAGAGGGGCTCCCTTCTTACGCATATTGAGTAATGGCGTTTTCTATACGGCTGAATATATGATATCTTCTGAAGCATAAACATAATTAATTTCTTATATATGTTAAACGTATCAAATCTATTTGTATTTCAAGCATAAAGTTACATTCGCTTATTTCTTTTGGAAGTATGTTGAGATGCTTGCGCATGCATGTGAGGCAAATACCAATGTTATTTTGTAAGGTAAACCAATCTTTTTCATTTTATATGCTAATAATTAAGGATAACAATTAGTTGACAGAATAATCATCCGTCTTATGTATGCTGAGTTATCAATTACTTTATTTTCCCTTGTGTCTCTCTTGCGTGTTGTTTTTATTATAAGCTTTTTATTCATATTGTCGTTACGATTCGATATTGTTAGCTTTTGAATACTTATGGCGAGTTCCGTGTGTAGAGATATCTTGTCTACACCACATATTTATACATGTTTTATAGGTCATAAATACATTTATTGCATTGGCAATTTATTAAAACGCAGTAGGACACCTCCAGTTTTGAAATTGTATTGTTTGGTGTGCCATGTTGCCAGCATTATATCGAAGTTATGTGCTGGAATTGCTGCATTGCATTTTGTGGGGATTGAATCACTACTATCTGAATACATACTATCTAATAAAACATACAATATATACTTTTTGATCTATTAGAAACATATCACAACACCTTTAAATCAAGTATTTTCTATGTATACTTTTATGTATTTTTATTTAAATACAAACGGACAATTTACATTGTCCATATGCAATTTCGTCCATGGTATGTTATTATTTTACTGCGCCAGACTAAAACCTTCTTCGTCCATATGTGTTAGAACAGACTCTCAAACGACATGAATGGAACATGAGATTGGATCAGTGTACTTAAACAGCTGCAGAAAATCTGAATAATTGTTAGTTTTGACATACAATTATTACATGGGAATCGAGATCTGTATGGGTTATAAATGTGACACTTTCCCTGGGTTTATATATCAAAGGTTTATCATTGTATTTATAACTGCAATAAATATATTTTTTCATTAATGGCTGTAATAGTTATTAGTAATAATCGAATAAGCATGAAAACGTGTGTGTTACTATGTATTGTTGATGCTATCAATACTATTCTGACAAAATTAGTTATTATTGATTGTTAAAATATTTGACATTAATCTTCATTACATATTTTAGTCCAACTACAGGTTAACACAGATGTAAACATTATGCAAGTGTGTTTTTTCTCCCCAAACACATTGATTTGGCTTTATTTCCAGCATTCGGGTGCTCTCATTGTCTTATTTACAGTATCATGGCGAGTTGCAGAACTAGGCATGTTTTGACAACTCATACAGTTTAATTGATAGCAATTAACCATACATTTTCCGGATAAGGATACCATTATGGTATCTTTATAACTCACCTTATTAAGTGCGTTTTTCGATTTCTATCAGTGCTATATTTAGTTTCTACCTCACTTTTTGATACTGCATTGTTGGTAGTGTCACATTTCCAGCATTATGTCGAAATGTAGTGCCTACTGAGTTCGTTTGTTGCTTCTACCTTTCTTTTTATGTCCCCACACATTGGGTAGCATTAGGCATTGCTCTTAACGGTCCGTCGGGTCTACGCACGTACGTACGGACGTCTTCAAATTGTATGGATGCAACTCCTCTTTTACTGCTGGGCGGATTTTGCTCAAACTTTCATAGCTAAGGAACCTTGATGTGTGAGTGATCGTGAGTGATGGAATTTTTGCTGAGACAACATTTGGTAGAATCATGGCCCTTTGTCATTTTTTCCAGTATAGAATATACAAAATATTAACTCCTCTTACAGTGCTGGGCGGATTTAACTGAAACATACACAGGTGGAGAACCTTAATGTGTAGGTGATCGTAAAAGACGAAATTTAGGCTGCGTCCAATTTTGGCAGATTTATTGCTATTTTTCATGTTTACAACTATAGTACTTCTTAAATTTTTTTGGACTCAACACTTTTTGAACTGATAGGCTGATTTTACTTAAATGTTTAAAGCTGAGGAACCATTATGTGTAGATGATCTGAAAGGAATGAATTTTGGCTACGACCAATTTTTGGCATATTTATGGCCCTTGGCCATTTTTCTACTATAGAATATAGACGGAGGAATCTATTTAACAGTTTGATAAATTTCGTTGAAACTTTTACAGCTAAAGAGCCTTAATGTGTAGGTGATCATATATGAAGGAAATTTGGCAGCGACTAATTTTGGCAGAATTATGGCCCTTTTCCACTATTCCACCATATAAAATATAATTCCCGATATTTTGTGGACTCAACCCCTCTTGAAATGCTTGGCGGATGGCAATCAAACTGTGAAAGCTGAAGGACATTAGTGTCTAGGCGATCGCAAAAAGAAGAAATTTCGGCTGCGACCAATTTCGGCAGAAGTATTACCCTTTGTCATTTTTCTACTATAAAATAATTTTAAAAAGTTATTTGTTGAGGCAAGAATTAGTGTTGGCGACAAGTCCTTTGTCTGTTTCCAAACATGTGTGGTGGGGGCATCCGTATCTGTTACACATCTAGTTGATACTGTACTGTTGAGTGTACCCTATTTTCAGAAATATGTCGTTTTGTCGCGCTGTGTGTTCGCTTACAGCTTGTAGAAATTAAACTTAAAAATTGAAATGCATAATTTAGGGTCTACAGTGCGTTCTATGACCTACATATTTTCTTGTTCTATATGTTATTGAGCATGTTTAGGTCTCACTTGCCTGTTTTATATTGGCAATTGCATATTTCAAGGCGGTTCACCAATATGAGTGATATATTTGTAACTAACAGAGCGCATATTTGTAAACAGACAGTGTATTTTACATGCGTACTGATGTTTTCTATTTGACTAAATAATGGATATCTTCTGAAGCATAAATGTTTTATTTATTAAATTATAAAGGTATTAAATCTGGTTGCATTTCAAGCATTGAGTTACATGCGTTTATTCTTTTGGAAGTATGTGGAGATGCTTGTGCATACATGTGGGGCAAATACAAATGTTATTTTATTTATTTTTACAAATAATTGTAATTCCATATGCTAATATTTGTGGTAAACGGCTAACGGACAGAATAATATTCCGCATTATGTATGCTGATTATTCGATTGTCTTATTCTGTCTGATTTCTCTCATGTTTTTAATTGTAAGCTTTTTATTCATACTATGGATTCGATTTCTATATTTAGCAGCTTATGCGTACTTATGGCGAATTTCGTGTGTATGAATATCTAGGCAATTGCACAGGTTTTGTAAATGTATTTCATGTCTTAAATGCAGTTATTGCATTGGCCATATATTATAACGCAATTGGATAGCGGGGATTAAATCCCTATTGTCTGAATACATAGTATCTTACCAAAGCATATATTAAATGCGTTTTGATCTATTAGAAAAATATCCTTACATCTTTAATTTAAGTAGTTTCTATGAAGAATGCTATGTATGTTTGTTTCAATAAAAAAGGACAATGTACTTTGATTTAAAGTACTATCTCTATACCCATATCATATTGAAGTATATCCAAACAAATGTAAATAATTTGCTTACTTATTCGACACCCACATATTTTAAATAGTGTTTTGCTTTTACATATGGTCTGAAAGAATAGCGCACATTTCTTTTTGGAAAAAATGTGTATATGCATTCGGTTTGTTTTAAGTGAATGATAAGTGTCATTGTTGGAATTATCCCCACCCAAGAAATAACTAACAAAGCACGGTGTGAATTTAAATTAGTGCATAACTTAAGGAAAAGAAGGATCATGTTTGTTGTATATGTAATACGTTCCCGAAATGCGTATACGTCCTACATTTGTTCTCTACAAATACATTCCATTTGGTTATTAGTAATAATCGAATAAGCATGAAAACGTATGTGTTACTATGTAATGTTGATACTATCAATACTATTGTGACAAAATTAGTTATTATTGATTGTTAAAATTATTTACCTTTATCACCATTACATAGTTTAGTCCAACTACAGGTTAACAAAGATTTAATCATTATGCAAGTGAGTTTTATCAACGCATTTGAGAGGGGTGCAATATAAAATGCCATAAATGCAGTCAGTCAAATTTGAGTGATTAGCAATTTATCTCAGATGATTCGATTCCCTAAACTGTGACAACAGGATTGTGGCAATGCACTAGAGTTCAACACCCGAGAATTGGGGAGCGTCAAATAAAGAAAGAGTGTTAGTAACAATCGAATTACGGATCATACATGTGTAGTTAAATATATTTATGATGCTAGCAATATTATTTAAACAAAACTTTGCATTATTTACCGTTCTATATTTGTTCTCCATAAACACATTGATCTGGCTTTATTTCCAGCAAACGGGTGCTCTCATTGTCTTATTTACAGTATTATGGCGAGTTGCAGAACTAGGCATGTTTTGACAACTGATACAGTTTTATTGATTGTAATTAGCCATAAATTATCCGTGGTAAAGATACCATTATCGTATCTTTATAGCTCACCTTATTAAGTGCGTTTTTTTCGATTTCTGACACTGCTATATATAGCTTCTACCTCACTTTTTGATACTGCATTATTGGTAGTGTCACATTTCCAGAATTATGTCGAAATGTAGTGCCTATTGTGTTCGTTTCTTGCTTCTACATTTCTGTTTCTGTCCCCACACATTGGGAGGCATTAGACATTTTTCTTAGCGGTCCGTCGGGTCGTACGAACGTACGTACGCACGTCCTGAAATTGTATGGATTCAACTCCTCGGTTACTGCTGGGCGGATTTCGCTCAATCTTCCATAGCTTTAGAACCTTTGTGTGTGGGTGATCGTGAGAAATTGAATTTTTGCTGAGACTACATTTGGTAGAATTATGGCCCTTTGTCATTATTTCCACTATAGAATATACAAAATATGAACTCCTCTTACAGAGCTGGGCGGATTTAACTGAAACGTTCACAGCTGGAGAACCTTAATGTGTAGGTGATCGTAAAAGACGAAATTTAGGCTGCGTCCAATTTTGGCAGGTTTATTGCTATTTTTCATTTTTACTACTATAGTACTTCTTCAAATTTTTTGGACTCAACACTTTTTGAAGTGCTAGGCTGATTTTGCTTCAATGTTTAAAGCTGAGGAACCAGTATGTGTAGATGATCTAAAAGGAATGAATTTTGGAAGATGTATGGCCTTTGGCCATTTTTCTACTGTTGAATATAGACATGAAGACTCAACTTCTCTTTAACAGTTTGATAAACTTTGTTCAAACTTCTACAACAAAAGGGCCTTAATGTGTGGGTTATCATACAAGAAGGCATTTCGGCAGCGACTAATGTTGGCAGAATTATGGCCCTTTTCCACTTTTCCACCATAGAATATATACTTATCGATATTTTGTGGACTCAGCCTCTCTTGAAATGCTTGGCGGATGGCGTTCAAACTGTCAAAACTGAAGGACATTAATGTCTAGGCGATCACAAATTAAGAATTTCAGCTGCGACCAATTTCTGTAGAAGTATTACCCTTTGTCATTTTTCTACTACAAAATAATTATTAAAAAAAATATTATTTGAGGCTCGAATTAGTGTTGGCGACAAGTCCTTTGTCTGTTTCCAAACATATGTGGTGGGGGCATCCGTGTCTGTGACACATCTAGTTGATACTGTACTGTTGAGTGTACCATATTTTAAGAAATATGTCGATTAGCATGCTGAGTGTTCGCTTACAGCTTGTTGAAATAAAAATTAAAAATTGAAATGCATAATTTAGGGTCAACAGTGCGTTTTATGACCTACATCTGTTCTTGTTCTATATGTTATTAAGTAAGTTTGGGCCTCACTTGCCTGTTTTATATTGGCAAATGCATATTTCAAGGCGGTGTACAAATATGAGTGATATATTTGTAACTAAAAGAGCGCATATTTCTCAGTTTTTTTTTACATGCGTAATGACGTTTTCTATATGATTAAATATATGATATTTTCTGAAGCATAAAGGTATTCTTTATTAAATTATAAAGGTATTAAATCTGGTTGCATTTCAAGCATTAAGTTACATGCGTTTATTTCTTTTGGAAGTATGTTGAGATGCTTGTGCATGCATGTGAGGCAAATACAAATGTTATTTTATTTATTTTCACAAATAATTTTAATTCCATATGCTAATATTTGTGGTAAACGGCTAATGACAGAATAATATTCCGCATTATGTATGCTGACTATTCGATTGTCTTATTCTCTGTGATTTCTCTCCATCATGTTTTTAATTGTAAGCTTGTTATTCATACTATGGATTCGATTTCTATCTTTATCAGCTTATGCGAACTTATGGCGAATTTCGTGTATATGAATATCTTGGCAATTGCACAGGTTTGTAAATGTATGTCATGTCTTAAATGCAGTTATTGCATTGGCCATATATTATAACGCAGTTGGATAGCGGGAATTAAATCCCTATTGTCTGAATACATAGTATCTTACCAAGCATATATTAAATGCGTTTTGATCTATTAGAAAAATATCCTTACATCTTTAATTTAAGTAGTTTCTATGAAGAATGCTATGTATGTTTGTTTCAATAAAAAAGGACAATGTACTTTGATTTAAAGTACTATCTCTATATATTTAATACTTACCCATATCATATTGAAGTATATCCAAACAAATGTAAATAATTTGCTTACTTATTCGGCACCCACATATTTTAAATAGTGTTTTGCTTTTACATATGGTCTGAAAAAATAGCGCACATTTATTTTTGGAAAATATGTGTATATGCCTTCGGTTTGTTTTAAGTGAATGATCAGTGTCATTGTTGGAATTATCCCCACCCAAGAAATAGCTAACAAAGCACGGTGTGAATTTAAATTAGTGCATAACTGAAGGAAAAGAAGGATCATGTTTGTTGTATATGTAATACGTTCCCGAAATACGTATACGTCATACATTTGTTCTCTACAAATACATTCCATTTGGTTATTAGTAATAATTGAATAAGCATGTAAACGTGTGTGTCACTATGCAATGTTTATACTATCAATACTATTGTGACACAATTAGTTATTATTGATTGTTAAAATTATTTACCTTTATTAATGTTACATTATTTAGTCCAACTACAGGTTAACAAAAATTTAATTGTTATGCAAGTGTGTTTTATCAACGCATTTGAGAGGAGTGCGATATAAAATGCCATAAATACAGTCAGTCAAATTTGAGTGATTATCCATTTATCTCATATGATTCGATTCTCTAAACTGTGACAACAGGATGGTGTTAACGCACTAGAGTTCAACACCCGAGAATTGGGGAGAGTCAAATAAAGAAAGAGTGTTAGTAATAATCGCATTACCAATCATACATGTGTTCTTAAATATATTTATGATGCGAGCAATATTATTTAAACAAAACTTTCCATTATTTACCGTTCTATATTTGTTCTCCATAAACACATTGATCTGGCTTTATTTCCAGCATTCGGGTGCTCTCATTGTCTTATTTCCAGCCTTATATCGAAATGTAATGCCTACTGTGTTCGTTTCTTGCTTCTACCGTTCTGTTTCTGTCCCCACACATTGGGAGGCATTAGACATTTTTCTTAGCGGTCCGTCGGGTCGTACGAACGTTCGTACACACGTCCTGAAATATTTTGGATTCAACTCCTCCTTTACTGCTGGCAGATTTCGCTCAAACTTTCACATCTTTAGAACCTTAGTGTGTGGGTGATCGTGAGAGATGGAATGTTTGCTGAGACTACATTTGGTAGAATTATGGCCCTTTGTCATTATTTTCACTATAGAATATTCAAAATATGAACTCCTCTTACAGAGCTGGGCGGATTTAACTGAAACGTTCACAGCTGGAGAACCTTAATGTGTAGGTGATCGTAAAAGACGAAATTTAGGCTGCGTCCAATTTTGGCAGGTTTATTGCTATTTTTCATTTTTACTACTATAGTACTTCTTGAAATGTTTTGGACTCAACACTTTTCGATGTGCTAGGCTGATTTTGCTTCAATGTTTAAATCTGAGGAACCAGTATGTGTAGATGATCTAAAAGGAATGAATTTTGGAAGATATGTGGCCTTTGGCCATTTTTCTACTATAGAATATAGACATGAACTTCTCTTTAACAGTTTGATAAACTTTGTTCAAACTTTTACAACAAAAGGGTCTTAGTGTGTGGGTTATCATACATGAAGGCATTTCGGCAGCGACTAATGTTGGCAGAATTATGGCCCTTTTCCACTTTTCCATCATAGAATATATACTTATCGATATTTTGTGGACTCAGCCTCTCTTGAAATGCTTGGCGGATGGCGTTCAAACTGTCAAAACAGAAGGACCTTAATGTCTAGGCGATCACAAATTAAGAATTTCAGCTGCGACCAATTTCTGTAGAAGTATTACCCTTTGTCATTTTTCTACTACAAAATAATTATTAAAAAAAAAATTATTTGAGGCTCGAATTAGTGTTGGCGACAAGTCCTTTGTCTGTTTCCAAACATATGTGGTGGGGGCATCCGTGTCTGTGAAACATCTAGTTGATACTGTACTGTTGAGTGTACCATATTTTAAGAAATATGTCGATTAGCATGCTGAGTGTTCGCTTACAGCTTGTTGAAATAAAAATTAAAAATTGAAATGCATAATTTAGGGTCTACAGTGCGTTTTATGACCTACATCTGTTCTTGTTCTATATGTTATTAAGTAAGTTTGGGCCTCACTTGCCTGTTTTATATTGGCAATTGCATATTTCAAGGCGGTGTACAAATATGAGTGATATATTTGTAACTAAAAGAGCGCATATTTCTCAGTTTTTTTTTACATGCGTAATGACGTTTTCTATTTGATTAAATATATGATATTTTCTGAAGCATAAAGGTATTCTTTATTAAATTATAAAGGTATTAAATATGGTTGCATTTCAAGCATTAAGTTACATGCGTTTATTTCTTTTGGAAGTATGTTGAGATGCTTGTGCATGCATGTGAGGCAAATACAAATGTTATTTTATTTATTTTCACAAATAATTTTAATTCCATATGCTAATATTTGTGGTAAACGGCTAATGACAGAATAATATTCCGCATTATGTATGCTGACTATTCGATTGTCTTATTCTCTGTGATTTCTCTCCATCATGTTTTTAATTGTAAGCTTGTTATTCATACTATGGATTCGATTTCTATCTTTATCAGCTTATGCGAACTTATGGCGAATTTCGTGTATATGAATATCTTGGCAATTGCACAGTTTGTAAATGTATTTCATGTCTTAAATGCAGTTATTGCATTGGCCATATATTATAACGCAATTGGATAGCGGGGATTAAATCCCTATTGTCTGAATACATAGTATCTTACCAAGCATATATTAAATGCGTTTTGATCTATTAGAAAAATATCCTTACATCTTTAATTTAAGTAGTTTCTATGAAGAATGCTATGTATGTTTGTTTCAATAAAAAAGGACAATGTACTTTGATTTAAAGTACTATCTCTATATATTTAATACTTACCCATATCATATTGAAGTATATCCAAACAAATGTAAATAATTTGCTTACTTATTCGGCACCCACATATTTTAAATAGTGTTTTGCTTTTTCATATGGTCTGAAAGAATAGCGCACATTTATGTTTGGAAAAAAATGTGTATATGCATTCGGTTTGTTTTAAGTGAATGATCAGTGTCATTGTTGGAATTATCCCCACCCAAGAAATAACTAACAAAGCACGGTGTGAATTTAAATTAGTGCATAACTGAAGGAAAAGAAGGATCATGTTTGTTGTATATGTAATACGTTCCCGAAATGCGTATACGTCCTACATAAGTTCTCTTCAAATAGATTCCATTTGGTTATTAGTAATAATCGAATAAGCATGGAAACGTGTGTGTCACTATGTAATGTTTATACTATCAATACTATTGTGACAAAATTAGTTATTATTGATTGTTAAAATTATTTACCTTTATCAACATTACATAGTTCAGTCCAACTACAGGTTAACAAAGATTTAATTGTTATGCAAGTGTGTTTTATCAACGCATTTGAGAGGAGTGCGATATAAAATGCCATAAATACAGTCAGTCAAATTTGAGTGATTATCCATTTATCTCAGATGATTCGATTCTCTAAACTGTGACAACAGGATGGTGCCAACGCACTAGAGTTCAACACCCGAGAATTGGGGAGCGCCAAATAAAGAAAGAGTGTTAGTAATAATCGCATTACCAATCATACATGTGTTCTTAAACATATTTAAATTGCGAGCAATATTATTTAAACAAAACTTTCCATTATTTACCGTTCTATATTTGTTCTCCATAAACACATTGATCTGGCTTTATTTCCAGCATTCGGGTGCTCTCATTGTCTTATTTACAGTATTATGGCGAGTTGCAGAACTATGCATGTTTTGACAACTGATACAGTTTTATTGATTGCAATTAGCCATAAATTATCCGTGGTAAAGATACCATTATCGTGTCTTTATAGCTCACCTTATTAAGTGCACTTTTTTCGATTTCAGTCACTGCTACATATAGCTTCTACCTCACTTTTTGATACTGCATTATTGGTAGTGTCACATTTCCAGCATTATGTCGAAATGTAGTGCCTACTGTGTTCGTTTCTTGCTTCTACATTTCTGTTTTTGTCCCCACACATTGGGAGGCATTAGACATTGTTCTTAGCGGTCCATCGGGTCGTACGAACGTACGTACGCACGTCCTGAAATTGTATGGATTCAACTCCTCTTTTACTGCAGGCGGATTTCGCTCAAACTTTCACATCTTTAGAACTTGAGTGTGTGGGTGATCGTGAGAGATGGAATGTTTGCTGAGACTACATTTGGTAGAATTATGGCCCTTTGTCATTATTTCCACTATAGAATATACAAAATATGAACTCCTCTTACAGAGCTGGGCGGATTTAACTGAAACGTTCACAGCTGGAGAACCTTAATGTGTGGGTGATCGTAAAAGACGAAATATAGGCTGCGTCCAATTTTGGCAGGTTTATTGCTATTTTTCATTTTTACTACTATAGTACTTCTTGCAATTTCTTGGACTCAACACTTTTTGAAGTGTTAGGCTGATTTTTTTTCAATGTTTAAAGCTGAGGAACCAGTATGTGTAGATGATCTAAAAGGAATGAATTTTGGAAGATATATGGCCTTTGGCCATTTTTATACTATAGAATATAGACATGAACTTCTCTTTAACAGTTTGATAAACTTTGTTCAAACTTTTACAAAAAAGGGCCTTAATGTGTGTGTTAGCATACATGAAGGCATTTCGGCAGCGACTAATGTTGGCAGAATTATGGCCCTTTTCCACTTTTCCACCATAGAATATATACTTATCGATATTTTGTGGACTCAGCCTCTCTTCAAATGCTTGGCGGATGGCGTCAAAACAGTCAAAACTGAAGGACATTAATGTCTAGGCGATCGCAAAGGAAGAAATTTTAGCTGCGATCATTTCTGTAGAAGTATTACCCTTTGTCAATTTTCTACTATAAAATAATTATTAAAAAAATTACTTTTTGTGGCTAGAATTAGTGTTGGAGACAAGACCTTTGTCTGTTTCCAAACATATGTGGTGGGGGCATCCGTGTCTGTGACACATCTAGTTGATACTGTACTGTTGAGTGTACCATATTTTAAGAAATATGTCGATTAGCGTGCTGAGTGTTCGCTTACAGCTTGTAGAAATAAAAATTAAAAATTGAAATGCATAATTTAGGGTCAACAGTGCGTTTTATGACCTACATCTGTTCTTGTTCTATATGTTATTAAGCAAGTTTGGGTCTCACTTGCCTGTTTTATATTGGCAATTGCATATTTCAAGGCGGTTTACAAATATGAGTGATATATTTGTAACTAAAAGAGCGCATATTTCTCAGTTTTTTTTACAAGCGTAATGACGTTTTCTATTTGATTAAATATATGATATTTTCTGAAGCATAAAGGTATTCTTTATTAAATTATAAAGGTATTAAATCTGGTTACATTTCAAGCATTAAGTTACATGCGTTTATTTCTTTTGGAAGTATGTTGAGATGCTTGTACATGCATGTGAGGCAAATACAAATGTTATTTTATGTATTTTCACAAATAATTTTAATTCCATATGCTAATATTTGTGGTCAACGGCTAACGGACAGAATAATATTTCGCATTATGTATGCTGATTATTCGATTGTCTTATTCTCTCTGATTTCTCTCCATCAAGTTTTTAATTGTATGCTTTTTATTCATACTATGGATTCGATTTCTATCTTTATCAGCTTATGCGTACTTATGGCGAATTTCGTGTGTATGAATATCTTGGCAATTGCACAGGTTTGTAAATGTATTTCATGCCTTAAATGCAGTTATTGCATTGGCCATATATCATAACGCAGTTGGATAGCGGGAATTAAATCCCTATTGTCTGAATACATAGTATCTTACCAAGCATATATTAAATGCGTTTTGATCTATTAGAAAAATATCCTTACATCTTTAATTTAAGTAGTTTCTATGAAGAATGCTATGTATGTTTGTTTCAATAAAAAAGGACAATGTACTTTGATTTAAAGTACTATCTCTATATATTTAATACTTACCCATATCATATTGAAGTATATACAAACAAATGTAAATAATTTGCTTACTTATTCGGCACCCACATATTTTAAATAGTGTTTTGCTTTTACATATGGTCTGAAAGAATAGCGCGCATTTATATTTGGAAAATATGTGTATATGCCTTCGGTTTGTTTTAAGTGAATGATCAGTGTCATTGTTGGAATTATCCCCACCCAAGAAATAACTAACAAATCACGGTGTGAATTTAAATTAGTGCATAACTGAAGGAAAAGAAGGATCATGTTTGTTGTATATGTAATACGTTCCCGAAATACGTATACGTCATACATTTGTTCTCTACAAATACATTCCATTTGGTTATTAGTAATAATTGAATAAGCATGTAAACGTGTGTGTCACAATGTAATGTTTATACTATCAATACTATTGTGACACAATTAGTTATTATTGATTGTTAAAATTATTTATCTTTATAAACGTTACACAATTTAGTCCAAATACAGGTTAACAAAGATTTAATTGTTATGCAAGTGGGTTTTATCAACGCATTTGAGAGGAGTGCGATATAAAATGCCATAAATACAGTCAGTCAAATTTGAGTGATTATCCATTTATCTCAGATGATTCGATTCTCTAAACTGTGACAACAGGATGGTGCTAACGCACTAGAGATCAACACCCGAGAATTGGGGAGAATCAAATAAAGAAAGAGTGTTAGTAATAATCGCATTACCAATCATACATGTGTTCTTAAATATATTTATGATGCGAGCAATATTATTTAAACAAAACTTTCCATTATTTACCGTTCTATATTTGTTCTCCATAAACACATTGATCTGGCTTTATTTCCAGCATTCGGGTGCTCTCATTGTCTTATTTCCAGCATTATATCGAAATGTAGTGCCTACTGTGTTCGTTTCTTGCTTCTACCGTTCTGTTTCTGTCCCCACACATTGGGAGGCTTTAGACATTTTTCTTAGCGGTCCGTCGGGTCGTACGAACGTACGTACGCACGTCCTGAAATATTTTGGATTCAACTCCTCTTTTACTGCTGGCGGATTTCGCTCAAACTTTCACATCTTTAGAACCTTAGTGTGTGGGTGATCGTGAGAGATGGAATGTTTGCTGAGACTACATTTGGTAGAATTATGGCCCTTTGTCATTATTTCCACTCTAGAATATTCAAAATATGAACTCCTCTTACAGAGCTGGGCGGATTTAACTGAAACGTTCACAGCTGGAGAACCTTAATGTGTAGGTGATCGTAAAAGACGAAATTTAGGCTGCGTCCAATTTTGGCAGGTTTATTGCCATTTTTCATTTTTACTACTATAGTACTTCTTCAAATGTTTTGGACTCAACACTTTTCGAAGTGCTAGGCTGATTTTGCTTCAAAGTTTAAATCTGAGGAACCAGTATGTGTAGATGATCTAAAAGGAATGAATTTTGGAAGATATGTGGCCTTTGGCCATTTTTCTACTATAGAATATAGACATGAACTTCTCTTTAACAGTTTTATAAACTTTGTTCAAACTTTTACAACAAAAGGGCCTTAGTGTGTGGGTTATCATACATGAAGGCATTTCGGCAGCGACTAATGTTGGCAGAATTATGGCCCTTTTCCACTTTTCCACCATAGAATATATACTTATCGATATTTTGTGGACTCAGCCTCTCTTGAAATGCTTGGCGGATGGCGTTCAAACTGTCAAAACTGAAGGACATTAATGTCTAGGCGATCGCAAAGGAAGAAATGTCAGCTGCGACCAATTTCTATAGAAGTATTACCCTTTGTCATTTTTCTACTATAAAATAATTATAAAAAAATACTTTTTGTGGTTAGAATTAGTGTCGGCGACAAGTCCTTTGTCTGTTTCCAAACATATGTGGTGGGGGCATCCGTGTCTGTGACACATCTAGTTGATACTGTACTGTTGAGTGTACCATATTTTAAGAAATATGTCGATTAGCGTGCTGAGTGTTCGCTTACAGCTTGTTGAAATAAAAATTAAAAATTGAAATAAATAATTTAGGGTCTACAGTGCGTTTTATGTCCTACATCTGTTCTTGTTCTATATGTTATTAAGCAAGTTTGGGTCTCACTTGCCTGTTTTATATTGGCAAATGCATATTTCAAGGCGGTTTACAAATATGAGTGAAATATTTGTAACTAAAAGAGCGCATATTTGTCAGTTTTTTTACATGCGTAATGACGTTTTCTATTTGATTAAATATATGATATGTTCTGAAGCATAAAGGTATTCTTTATTAAATTATATAGGTATTAAATCTGGTTGCATTTCAAGCATTAAGTTACATGCGTTTATTTCTTTTGGAAGTATGTTGAGATGCTTGTGCATGCATGTGAGGCAAATACAAATGTTATTTTATTTATTTTCAGAAATAATTTTAATTCCATATGCTAATATTTGTGGTAAACGGCTAACGGACAGAATTATATTCCGCACTATGTATGCTGATTATTCGATGGTCTTATTCTCTCTGATTTCTCTCCATCATGTTTTTAATTGTAAGCTTTTTATTCATACTATGGATTCGAATTCTATCTTTATCAGCCTATGCGTACTTATGGCGGATATCGTGTGTATGCATATATTGGCAATTGCACAGGTTTGTAAATGTATTTCATGTCTTAAATGCAGTTATTGCATTGGCCATATATTATAACGCAATTGGATAGCGGGGATTAAATCACTATTGTCTGAATACATAGTATCTTACCAAGCATATATTAAATGCGTTTTGATCTATTAGAAAAATATCCAAACATGTTTAATTTAAGTAGTTTCTATGATTAATGCTATGTATGTTTGTTTCAATAAAAAATGACAATGTACTTTGATTTAAAGTACTATCTCTATATATTTAATACTTACCCATATAATATTGAAGTATTTCCAAACAAATGTAAATGATTTGCTTAATTATTCGGCACCCACATATTTTAAATAGTGTTTTGCTTTTACATATGGTCTGAAAGAATAGCGCACATTTATTTTTGGAAAAATGTGTATGTGCATTCGGTTTGTTTTAAGTGAATGATCAGTGTCATTGTTGGAATTATCCCCACCCAAGAAATAACTAACAAAGCACGGTGTGAATTTAAATTAGTGCATAACTGAAGGAAAAGAAGGATCATGTTTGTTGTATATGTAATACGTTTCCGAAATGCGTATACGTCATACATTTGTTCTCTACAAATACATTCCATTTGGTTATTAGTAATAATCGGATAAGCATGAAAACGTCTGTGTCGCTATGTAATGTTTATACTATCAATACTATTGTGACAAAATTAGTTATTATTGATTGTTAAAATTATTTACCTTTATCAACATTACATAGTTTAGTCCAACGACAGGTTAACAAAGATTTAATTGTTATGCAAGTGTGTTTTATCAACGCATTTGAGAGGAGTGCGATATAAAATGCCATAAATACAGTCAGTCAAATTTGAGTGATTATCCATTTATCTCAGATGATTCGATTATCTAAACTGTGACAACAGGATGGTGCCAACGCACTAGAGTTCAACACCCGAGAATTGGGGAGAGTCAAATAAAGAAAGAGTGTTAGTAATAATCGCATTACCAATCATACATGTGTTCTTAAATATATTTATGATGTGAGCAATATTATTTAAACAAAACTTTCCATTATTTACCGTTCTATATTTGTTCTCCATAAACACATTGATCTGGCTTTATTTCCAGCATTCGGATGCTCTCATTGTCTTATTTACAGTATTATGGCGAGTTGCAGAACTAGGCATGTTTTGACAACTGATGCAGTTTTATTGATTGCAATTAGCCATAAATTCTCCGAGGTAAAGATACCATTATCGTGTCTTTATCGCTCACCTTATTAAGTGACCTTTTTTCGATTTCAGTCACTGCTACATATAGCTTCTACCTCACTTTCTGATACTGCATTATTGGTAGTGTCACATTTCCAGCATTATGTCGAAATGTAGTGCCTACTGTGTTCGTTTCTTGCTTCTACATTTCTGTTTCTGTCCCCACACATTGGGAGGCATTAGACATTGTTCTTAGCGGTCCGTCGGGTCGTACGAACGTACGTACGCACGTCCTGAAATTGTATGGATTCAACTCCTCTTTTACTGCTGGCGGATTTCGCTCGAACTTTCACATCTTTAGAACCTTAGTGTGTGGGTGATCGTGAGAGATGGAATGTTTGCTGAGACTACATTTGGTAGAATTATGGCCCTTTGTCATTATTTCCACAACAGAATATACAAAATATGAACTCCTCTTACAGAGCTGGGCGGATTTAACTGAAACGTTCACAGCTGGAGAACCTTAATGTGTAGGTGATCGTAAAAGACGAAATTTAGGCTGCGTCCAATTTTGGCAGGTTTATTGCTATTTTTCATTTTTACTACTATAGTTCTTCTTGAAATTTTTTGGACTCAACACTTTTTGAAGAGCTATGCTGATTTTGTTTCAATGTTTAAAGCTGAGGAACCAGTATGTGTAGATGATCTAAAAGGAATGAATTTTGGAAGATATATGGCCTTTGGCCATTTTTCTACTATAGAATATAGACATGAACTTCTCTTTAACAGTTTGATAAACTTTGTTCAAACTTTTACAACAAAAGGGCCTTAGTGTGTGGGTTATCATACATGAAGGCATTTCGGCAGCGACTAATGTTGGCAGAATTATGGCCCTTTTCCACTTTTCCACCATAGAATATATACTTATCGATATTTTGTGGACTCAGCCTCTCTTGAAATGCTTGGCGGATGGCGTTCAAACTGTCAAAACTGAAGGACCTTAATGTCTAGGCGATCGCAAAGGAAGAAATTTCAGCTGCGACCAATTTCTGTAGAAGTATTACCGTTTGTCATTTTTCTACTATAAAATAATTATATAAAAAAATTCGTTTTGTGGCTAGAATTAGTGTTGGCGACAAGTCCTTTGTCTGTTTCCAAACATATGTGGTGGGGGCATCCGTGTCTGTGTCACATCTAGTTGATATTGTACTGTTGAGTGTACCATATTTTAAGAAGTATGTCGATTAGCGTGCTGAGTGTTCGCTTACAGGTTGTTGAAATAAAAATTAAGAATAGAAATGCATAATTTAGGGTCTACAGTGCGTTTTATGACCTACATCTGTTCTTGTTCTATATGTTATTAAGCAAGTTTGGGTCTCACTTGCCTGTTTTATATTGGCAATTGCATATTCCAGGGCGGTTTACAAATATGTGTGATATATTTGTAATTAAAAGGGCGCATATTTGTCAGTTTTTTTTACATGCGTAATGACGTTTTCTATTTGATTAAATATATGATATTTTCTAAAGCATAAAGGTATTCTTTATTAAATAATAAAGGTATTAAATCTGGTTGCATTTCAAGCATTAAGTTACATGCGTTTATTTCTTTTGGAAGTATGTTGAGATGCTTGTGCATGCATGTGAGGCAAATACAAATGTTATTTTATTTATTTTCACAAATAATTTTATTTCCATATGCTAATATTTGTGGTAAACGGCTAACGGACAGAATAATATTCCGCACTATGTATGCTGATTATTCGATTGTCTTATTCTCTCTGATTTCACTCCATCATGTTTTTAATTGTAAGCATTTTATTCATACTATGGATTCGATTTCTATCTTTATCAGCTTATGCGTACTTATGGCGGATTTCCTGTGTATGAATATCTTGGCAATTGCACAGGTTTGTAAATGTATTTCATGTTTTAAATGCAGTTATTGCATTGGCCATATATTATAACGCAATTGGATAGCGGGGATTAAATCCCTATTGTCTAAATACATAGTATCTTACCAAGCATATATTAAATGCGTTTTGATCTATTAGAAAAATATCCTTACACCTTTAATTTAAGTAGTTTCTATGAAGAATGCTATGTATGTTTGTTTCAATAAAAATGGACAATGTACTTCGATTTAAAGTACTATCTCTATATATTTAATACTTACCCATATCATATTGAAGTATATCCAAACAAATGTAAATAATTTGCTTACTTATTCGGCACCCACATATTTTAAATAGTGTTTAGCCTTTACATATGGTCTGAAAGAATAGCGCACATTTATTTTTAGAAAAAATGTGTATATGCATTCGGTTTGTTTTAAGTGAATGATCAGTGTCATTGTTGGAATTATCCCCACCCAAGAAATAACTAACAAAGCACGGTGTGAATTTAAATTAGTGCATAACTTAAAGAAAAGAAGGATCATGTTTGTTGTATATGTAATACGTTCCCGAAATGCGTATACGTCCTACATTTGTTCTCTACAAATTCATTCCATTTGGTTATTAGTAATAATCGAATAAGCCTGAACACGTGTGTGTCACTATGTAATGTTTATACTATCAATACTATTGTGACTAAATTAGTTATTATTGATTGTTAAAATTGTTTACCTTTATCAACATTACATAGTTTAGTCCAACTACATGTTAACAAAGATTTAATTGTTATACAAGTGTGTTTTATGAACGCATTTGAGAGGAGTGCGATATAAAATGCCATAAATACAATCAGTCAAATTTGAGTGATTATCCATTTATCTCAGATGATACGATTCTCTGAACTATGACAACAGGATGGTGCCAACGCATTAGAGTTCAACACCCGAGAATTGGGGAGAGTCAAATAAAGAAAGAGTGTTAGTAATAATCGCATTACCAATTATACATGTGTTCTTAAATATATAAATATATTTATGATGCGAGCAATATTATTTAAACAAAACTTTCCATTATTTACCGTTCAATATTTGTTCTAAATAAACACATTGATCTGGCTTTATTTCCAGCATTCGGGTGCTCTCATTGTCTTATTTACAGTATTATGGCGAGTTGCAGAACTAGGCATGTTTTGACACCTGATACAGTTTTATTGATTGCAATTAGCCATAAATTCTCCGGGGTAAAGATACCATTATCATGTCTTTATAGCTCACCTTATTAAGGGCCCTTTTTTCGATTTCAGTCAATGCTACATATAGCTTCTACCTCACTTTCTGATACTGCATTATTGGTAGTGTCACATTTCCAGCATTATGTCGAAATGTAGTGCCTACTGTGTTCGTTTCTTGCTTCTATATTTCTGTTTCTGTCCCCACACATTGGGAGGCATTAGACATTGTTCTTAGCGGTCCGTCGGGTCGTACGAACGTACGTACGCACGTCCTGAAATTGTATGGATTCAACTCCTCTTTTACTGCTGGCGGATTTCGCTCAAACTTTCACATCTTTAGAACCTTAGTGTGTGGGTGATCGTGAGAGATGGAATGTTTGCTGAGACTACATTTGGTAGAATTATGGCCCTTTGTCATTATTTCCACTATAGAATATACAAAATATGAACTCCTCTTACAGAGCTTGGCGGATTTAACTGAAACGTTCACAGCTGGAGAACCTTAATGTGTAGGAGATCGTAAAAGACGAAATTTAGGCTGCGTCCAATTTTGGCAGATTAATTGCTGTTTTTCATTTTTACTACCATAGTACTTCTTGAAAATATTTGGACTCAACACTTTTTGAAGTGCTAGACTGATTTTGCTCCAATGTTTAAAGCTGAGGAACCAGTATATGTAGATGATCTAAAAGGAATGAATTTTGTAAGATGCATGGCCTTTGGACATTTTTCTACTATAGAATATTGACATCAAGACTCAACTTCACTTTAACAGTTTGATAAACTTTGTTCAAACTTTTACAACAAAAGGGCCTTAATGTGTGGGTTAGCATACATGAAGGCATTTCGGCAGCGACTAATGTTGGCAGAATTATGGCCCTTTTCCACTTTCCACCATAGAATATATACTTATCGATATTTTGTGGACTCAGCCTCTCTTGAAATGCTTGGCGGATGGCGTTCAAACTGTCAAAGCTGAAGGACATTAATGTCTAGGCTATCGAAAAGGAAGAAATGTCAGCTGCGACCAATTTCTGTAAAAGTATTACCCTTTGTCATTTTTCTACTATAAAATAATTATAAAAAAAATACTTTTTGTGGCTAGAATTAGTGTTCGCGACAAGTCCTTTGTCTGTTTCCCAACATATGTGGTGGGGGCATCCGTGTCTGTGACACATCTAGTTGATACTGTACTGTTGAGTGTACAATATTTTCAGAAATATGTCGATTAGCGTGCTGAGTGTTCGCTTACAGCTTGTAGAAATAAAAATTAAAAATTGAAATGCATAATTAATTACCTACATCTGTTCTTGTTCTATATGTTATTAAGCAAGTTTAGGTCTCACTTGCCTGTTTTATATTGGCAATTGCATATTTCAAGGCGGTTAACAAATATGAGTATATATTTGTAACTAAAAGAGTGCATATTTGTCAACAGTCAGTGTTTTTTACATGCGTAATGACGTTTTCTATTTGATTAAATATATGATATTTTCTGAAGCATAAAGGTATTCTTTATTAAATTATAAAGGTATTAAATCTGGTTGCATTTCAAGCATTAAGTTACATGCGTTTATTTCTTTTGGAAGTTTTTGAGATGCTTGTGCATGCATGTGAGGCAAATACAAATGTTATTTTATTTATTTTCACAAATAATTTTATTTCCATATGCTAATATTTGTGGTAAACGGCTAACGGACAGAATAATATTCCGCATTATGTATGCTGATTATTCGATTGTCTTATTCTCTCTGATTTCTCTCCATCATGTTTTTAATTGTAAGCTTTTTATTCATACTATGGATTCGATTTCTATCTTTATCAGCTTATGCGTACTTATGGAGAATTTCGTGTGTATGAATATCTTGGCAATTGCACAGGTCTGTAAATGTAGTTCATGTCTTAAATGCAGTTATTGCATTGGCCATATATTATAACGCAATTGGATAGCTGGGATTAAATCCCTATTGTCTGAATACATAGTATCTTACCAAGCATATCTTAAATGCGTTTAGATCTATTCGAAAAATATCCTTACACCTTTAATTTAAGTAGTTTCTTTGAAGAATGTTATGTTTGTTTGTTTCAATAAAAAAGGACAATGTACTTTGATTTAAAGTACTATCTCTATATATTTAATACTTACCCATATCATATTGAAGTATATCCAAACAAATGTAATTAATTTGCTTACTTATTCGGCACCCACATATTTTAAATAGTGTTTTGCTTTTACATATGGTCTGAAAGAATAGCGCACGTTTATTTTTGGAAAAAATGTGTATATGCATTCGGTTTGTTTTAAGTGAATGATAAGTGTCATTGTTGGAATTATCCCCACCCAAGAAATAACTAACAAAGCACGGTGTGAATTTAAATTAGTGCATAACTTAAGGAAAATTAGGATCATGTTTGTTGTATATGTAATACGTTCCCGAAATGCGTATACGTGCTATATTTGTTCTCTACAAATACATTCCATTTGGCGAGTTGCCGTGCCTCACAGCGTTTGACTACAAATAAATAGCTAATACTACATTATTTGATCTCTCGTTTACTGATCCATATTACTGTTAACAATATATTGTCTTTCTAACAAATTTTTTAAATACTTTGTTCGGTATCATTAGCTCAGTTTTAACTTACATCGTGTTTCGTCTACACAGTTATGAGGCTCGTATATAATAATAATAAAATTAATTAGTATATCTTACATTTTGATACTATGCTATTGTGTTGGCCACACTTCACGCATAATTTCGAAGTGTAGTACTGATTGTGTTCGCTTGCTGTCTGTCGTAATCAAAATTGCTTCTTATAATACGTCATTGTGGTGTCTTCGGTGTGTTCTATGCCCTATATACTATTATTTGTATTATCAAAGATTTAAAGAACAAGTTTAAGCCAGAATTGCCTATAGAATTGCCTATTTGATTGGTATAATTGTATGACTCAATGCGATTTTCTTGGCTATAATGTATTTACAAGAGGGCCCCTCTAAAGAGTCAGAGTAGTTTTCCTACGTAACGCCGCTAACGTTTTATTATCTTCAATAGCGTTAACTCAATGCATTTATTATATTAAAATCGTATTCAGTCGTATTGTATTTCAAGTATTACGTAACTAGCTTGTGCCTCTTTTCGATAGCATAGCGATATGCTTTGATACGCACCTGGGATCAAATTAGATGTTAATTAGTGATATTAACAATTCAATTTAATTCCTTTTTGACGGTTATTGCGAGTAACCGTAAGCTGACGGCATCAACTTTTTCTACTTTAATGTAGTCAATATTTTTATTCTATGGTATCTTAATATTTTACTGCGCCAGACTAAAACCTTCTTCCATATGCTGTACAAAAGACTCTCAAACAACATTAATGGAACATGAGATTGAATCAGTTGTACTAAAACAGCTGCTGGAAATCTGGATTTTCGTTAGTTTTGATATACCATTATTACATGTGAATCGAAATCTGTATGGGCAAAAATTGTTATACTTTCCCTGGGTGTATACATTAAAGCTTTATCAGTGTTGTTATAGCTGCAATAATGATATATTTTCATTAATGGCTGTAATGGTTATTAGTAATAATCGAATAAGCATGAGCACGTGTGTGTTACTATGTAATGTTGATTCTATCAATACTATTGTGACAAAATTAGTTATTATTGATTGTTAAAATTATTGACGTTTATCATCATCACATATTTTAATTCAACTACAGGTTAGCAAAGATTTAAACATTATGCAAGTGTGTTTTGTCAACGCATTGGAGAGGAGTGCAATATAAAATGCCATAAATACAGTCAGTCAAATTTGAGTGATTATCCATTTATCTCAGATGATTCGATTCTCTAAACTGTGACAACAGCATGGTGCCAATACATTAGAGTTCAACACCCGAGAATTGCGGAGAGTCAAATGAAGAAAGAGTGTTAGTAATAATCCAATTACCAATCATACATGTGTTGATAAATATATTTATGATGCTATCAATATTATTTAAACAAAACTTTCCATTATTTACCGTTCTATATTTGTTCTCCCCAAACACATTGATTTGGCTTTATTTCCAGCATTCGGGTGCTCTCATTGTCTTATTTACAGTATTATGGCGAGTTGCAGAACTAGGCATGTTTTGACAACTGATACAGTTTTATTGATTGCAATTAGCCATAAATTATCCGGGGAAAGGATACCATTATCGTGTCTTTATAGCTCACCTTATTAAGTGCATTTTTTTCCGATTCTGTCACTGCAATATATTGCTTCTACCTCACTTTTTGATACTGCATTGTTGGTGGTGTCACATTTCCAGCATTATGTCGAAATGTAGTGCCTACTGTGTTCGTTTCTTGCTTCTACCTTTCTATTCCTGTCCCCACACATTGGGAGGCATTAGGCATTGTTCTTAGCAGTCCGTCGGGTCGTACGAACGTACGCACGCACGTCCTGAAATTGTATGGATTCAACTCCTCTTTTACTGCTGGGCGGATTTCGCTCAAACTTTCACAGCTTTAGAACCTTAGTGTGTGGGTGATCGTGAGAGATGGAATTTTTGCTGAGACAACATTTGGTAGAATTATGGCCCTTTGTCATTATTTCCACTATAGAATATACAAAATATGAACTCCTCTTACATTGCTGGGCGGATTGAACTGAAACGTCCACAGCTGGAGAACCTTAATGTGTAGGTGATCGTAAAAGACGGAATTTTGGCTGCGTCCAATTTTGGCAGATTAATTGCTGTCTTTCATTTTTACTACTATAGTACTTCTTGAAATGTTTTGGACTCAACACTTTTTGAAGTGCTAGGCTGATTTGGCTTCAATGTTTAAAGCTGAGGAACCAGTATGTGTAGATGATCTAAAAGGAATAAATTTTGGCAGATGTATGGCCTTTGGCCATTTTTCTACTACAGAATATAGACATGAAGACTCAACTTCTCTTTAACAGTTTGATAAATTTCGCTCAAAATTTTACAACAAAAGGGCCTCAATGTGTGGGTTATCATACATGACGGCATTTCGGCAGCGACTAATGTTGGCAGAATTATAACCCTTTTCCACTCTTCCACCATAGAATATATACTTATCGATATTTTGTGGACTCATCCTCTCTCGAAATGTTTGGCGGATGGCGTTCAAACTGTCAAAGCTGAAGGACATTAATGTCTAGCCGATCGCAAAGGAAGACATTTCAGCTGCGACCAATTTCTGTAGAAGTATTACCCTTTGTCATTTTTCTACTATAAAGTAATTAAAAAAAAAAATTGAGGCAAGAATTAGTGTTGGCGACAAGTCCTTTGTCTGTTTCCAAACATATGTGGTGGGGGCATCCGTGTCTGTGACACATCTAGTTGATACTGTACTGTTGAGTGTACCATATTTCCAGAAATATGTCGATTAGCGTGCTGAGTGTTCGCTTATGTCTTGTAGAAATAAAAATTACAAATTGAAATGCATAATTTAGGGTCTACAGTGCGTTTTATGGCCTACATCTGTTCTTGTTCTATATGTTATTAAGCAAGTTTAGGTCTCACTTGCCTGTTTTATATTGGCAATTGCATATTTCAAGGCGATGAACAAATATGAGTATATATTTGTAACTAAAAGAGCGCATATTTGTCAACAGTCAGTGTTTTTTACATGAGCAATGACGTTTTCTATTTGATTAAATATATGATATTTTCTGAAGCATAAAGGTATTCTTTATTAAATTATAAAGGTATTAAATCTGGTTGCATTTCGAGCATTAAGTTACATGCGTTTATTTCTTTTGGAAGTATGTTGAGATGCTTGCGCATGCATATGGGGCAAAAACAAATGTTATTTTATTTATTTTCACAAATAATTGTAATTCCATATGCTTATATTTGTGGTAAACGTCTAACGAACAGAATAATATTCCGCATTATGTATGCTGATTATTCGATTGTCTTATTTTCTCTGATTTCTCTCCATCATGTTTTTAATTGTAAGCTTTTTATGCATACTATGGATTCAATTTCTATCTTTATCAGCTTATGCATACTTATGGCGAATGTCGTGTGTAGGGATATCATGGCAATTGTACAGGTTTGTAAATGTTTTTCATGTCCTAAATGCAGTTATTGCATTGGCCATATATTATCACGCATTATAGCACCTCCCGTATTTTGTGGGGATTAAATCCCTATTGTCTGAATACATAGTTTCTCACCAAGCATATATTAAATGCGTTTTGATCTATTAGAAAAATATCCTTACACCTTTAATTTAAGCAGTTTCTTTGAAGACTTTTATGTCTGTTTGTTTCAATAAAAAAGGACAATATACTTTGATTTAAGGTACTGTCTATATATATTTGATACTTACCCATATCATATTGAAGTATATCCAAACAAATGTAATTCATTTCCTTACTTATTCGGCACCCGTATATTTTAAATAGTGTTTTGCTTTAACATATGGTCTGAAAGAATAGCGCACGTTTAAGTTTGGAAAAAATGTGTATATGCATTCGGTTTGTTTTAAGTGAATGAAACGGATCATTGTTGGAATTATCCCCACCCAAGAAATAACTCTAACAAAGCACGGTGTGAATTTAAATTAGTACATAACTTAAGGAAAAGAAGGATCATGTTTGTTGTATGTGTAATACGTTCCCGAAATGCGTATACGTCCTACATTTGTTCTCCTCAAATACATTCCATTTGGCGAGTTGCCGGGCCTCACAGCGTTTGACTACAAATAAATGGCTAATAATACATTATTTGATCTCTCGTTTAATGATCCCTATTACTGATAACAATATAATGTCTTTATAACAAATTTCTTGAATGCTTTGTTCGGTTTCACTCATTTCCAGCATGGAGTTGCTATCATTAGCTTAATTTTAACTTACGACGAGTTTCGTGTCTCGTACATAATAATAAAATTAATTAGTATACTTTACATTTTGATACTTTACTTTGGGTTGCCCACACTTCAAGCATTATTTCGAAGTGTAGTACTGATAGTGTTCGCTTGCTGTCTGTCGTAATCAAAATTGCTTCTTATAATACGTCATTGTGGTCTCTACGGTGTGTTCTATGCCCTATATACCAGTATTTGCATTATCAAAGATTTAAAGAACCAGTTTAAGCCACAACTGCCTTTTTGATAGGTATAATTGCATGACTCAATGCGTTTTTCTTAGCTATAATGTAATTGTAAGAGGCCTCCACTAAAGAGTAAGTGTAATTTTTATGCGTAAGGGCGTTTACGTTTGTTTTGAATGTATGATATATTCAATCGCGTAAACTTTATGCATTTATTATTTTAAAAACGTATTCAGTCGTATTGTATTCCAAATATTACGTAACTATATTGTGCCTCTTTTCAGTAGCATAGCGATATACTTTGACACGCACCTGTGGACAAATTGGATGTTAATTAGTGATATTAACAAATTAATTTAATTCATTTTATATGGTAATTTCGGATAACCGTAACCTGACTGCATCACATTTTTCTACTTTAATGGTGTCAATATTTTCATTCTATGCTATCTTATTATTTTACAGCGTCAGACTAAAATCTTTTTCCATTTGTTGTATAACAGACCCTCAAACTACATTAATGGAACATGAGATTGGATCAGTTGTACTAAAATCAGCTGCAGGCAATCTGAATTATCGTTAGTTTTGACATACCATTATTACATGGGAATCGAAATCTGTATGGGCTATACATGGGACACTTTCCCTGAGTTTATATGTCAAAGCTTTATCTTTGTTGTTACAGCTGCAATAAATATATGATCTAATTAATGGCTGTAATGGTTATTAGTAATAATCGAATAAGCATGAAAACGTGTGTGTTACTATGTAACGTTAATGCTATCAAACCTATTCTGACTATATTAGTTGTTATGTATTGTTAAAACAGTTGTCCTTGATCTTTATCATACGTTTTAGTCTGCCTACTGGTAAACAAATATTTAAACATTATGGACGTTTTTTTATTGACAATACATTTAACAGGAGTGCAATATAAAACCTAATAAATGCAGTCAATCAGATTTTATTTATGATCCAATTATCTCAAATGATACGAGACAGCAAACTGTGACAGCAGATTGGTGCAAATACTCCAGCGTTCAAAACATCAGAATTGGGGGAGGTCGAATATAGAAAGGTTGTTAGTAATAATTAGCAAGCATACATGTATGTTGCAATGTATTTATAATGCTAACAATATTACTTCTCAAAAGTAACCATCATATAGGTAGTTTTAAATAGTGTTTCGCTTTTTAATATTGTAGTAAAATATAGGGCACGTTTATGTTTTAAACACAATATGTATATGCATTTGGTTTGTTTCAAGTGAATGATAAGTGTCTAAGTTTTGTTCTGATTATGTTCGCTGGCTGGCTGTCGAAATTAATGTTGTTTATTATGATGCATCAGTGTGGTGTCTAAAGTGTGTTCTATGCTCTATATGGTAGTATATGCATGATCTATAATTGAGCCACAATTGCCTATTTGATAGATGTAATTGCATGTTTCAATGTGGTTGTCTTAAAAGATTTAAATAATATGTATTTGTGTAATTATAAGAGTGCTCTTCTAAAAAATCAGTGTAGCTTTCATTTGAAAGGGCAATTACGTTTTGTTTCAATATATTATGATGTCTTCAATAGCGTTCTCTGTATGCATTTATTATATTAAAACGGATTTCATCGTGTTGTATTTCAAGTATTGCGTTACTTTCTTGTGCCTCATTTCGAAGGCATAGCGGGATGATTTAATCCACATCTGGGGACATATTAAATGTTAAGTATTCATATTAAAAATGAACTAAATTAATTTTTGATAGTAAATGTGAATAACCGTAATGGGACGGCATAATATTCTACTGTAATGTTTAATTTTATTTATTCTATGGTATCTTATTATTTTACTGCATCAGACTTCAACTTTTTTCCATAAATTTTACATCAGACTCTGAAACAACATTAATAGAAAATGAGACAGGGTCAGTTGTTCTAAAACACTGCAGGATATCTGACTAATTATTAGTTATTACATGCCATATTCATCTGTAAAGTTTTATCATTGTTCGTATAGTTGTAATAACTATATATTTACTTTAACGGTAGTAATGGTTGTTATAAATAATATAATAAGATATAAAACATGTAAGTTGCTATGTATTTATGATGCTAGCAAATATTAAACTAACAATGTTACACGTTGTCATTATTTACTGCTAAAATTGATGACCGTTAACTTTATTACATATTTTAGTCCACCTACAGGTCAACAAAGATTTAAAAAATGTGCAACTGTGTTCTTTAATGCATTTAAGAAGAGTGCCATATAAAATGCGATACATGCAGTCAGTAAAACTTGAATGATTATCCATTTATCTCAGACGATTCGCGTTACCAAATTGTGACCACAGGATGGTGCCAATACACTAGAGTTCAACAAACGAGAATTTTGGGTAAATCAAATAAAGAACAAGTTTTAGTAATAATCGAATTAACAATCATACATGTATGTTAAAATATATTAATAATAATAGCAAAATTATTTAACAAAACTATCCATTATTTAGCATTCTATATTGGTTCTCCCCAAACACATTTATTTAGCTTCATTTCCAGCATTCGGGTGCTCTGATTGTCTTACTTTCAGTATTATGGCGAGTTTCAGGAATAGCCATCTTTTGTCAAATTATACCGTTTAATTGATAGTAATTAACCATACATACTCTGGAGTAAGGATACCGTTATGGTGTCTTTATAGCTCACCTTATTAAGTGCGTTTTTCGATTTCTGTTACAGCTATCTTAAGTTTCTACCTCACCTTTTGATCCTGCATTGTTAGTAGTGTCACATTTCCATCATTATGTCGAAATGTAGTGCGTACTGTGTTCGTGTGTTGCTTCTACCTTCAGTTTTATGCCCCCACAAAATAGGAGGCATTAGGCATTGATCTTGGCGGTCCATCGGTCCGTACGTACGTACGTATGCACGTCATGAAAATTTAATGGATTCAACACCTCTTTTACTGCTGGGCGGATTTCGCTAAAACTTTCACAGCTGAAGATCCTTAATGTGTGGGTGATCGTGAGGGATGGAAGTTTTGCTGTGACCAATTTAGGTAGAATTGTGGTCCTTTGAATATTTTCCAACACGAATATATAATTATCAATTCCTCTTCAACCGCTGGGCGAATTTAACTCACACGTTCACAGCTGAAGAAACTTAATGTGTAGGTGATCGTAAAAGAAGACATTGAGTCTGCGTCGAATTTTGGCAGGTTTATGGGTATTTGTCATTTTTATCACTATAGTACTTCTTGAAATTTTGTGGACTAAACTCTTTTTTAAGTGCTGCGCTGATTTTGCTCAAACTTTCAAAGCTAAAGAACCGTCATGTGTAGGTGATCTGAAAGGAATGAATTTCGATTGCGACCAATTTCGGCAGACTTATGGCCCTTGGCTACTTTTCTACTGTATGCTTAGTGTTAGACTGACGACTCTTTAACAGCTTAAACGATTTTGCTCAATATTTCACAGCTAAACGGCTTTAATGTGCAGGTAATCACTAAATTGGGAATTTCGGCGGCGACCAATTTTGGCAGAATTATGTCCCTTTGCCACTTTTCCATTATGGCATATATACTTCCCGATATTTTGTGGACTCATCTCTTGAAATGCTTGGCGGATGGCTATCAAACTATCAACGCTGAAGGTTAATGTTTAGGTGATCGTAAAGGAAGGAATTTTGGCTGCGATCAATTTTGGCAGAATTATGGCTCTGTCATTTGTTCTACTATGGAATATATTTGAAATTAAATTGTTGCGGCAAAAATTAGTGCTGGCGACACGTCTATGTCTGTTTCCAAACACATCTCGTGGGGGCGTCCGTGTCTGTGACACATCTAGTTGACACTGTATTGTTGAGTGTGCAATATTTTTAGCACTATTTTGATTTGTCGTGCTGACTGTTCGTTTGCACCTTGTAGAAATTGAAATTATAAATTAAAATGAATATTTTCAGCGTCTACAGTGCGTTCTTTGTCATACATTTATATAATTGTTATATATTATAGAACAATTTTTGTTCTTACTTGCCTGTTTTTATGGGCTATTTAATATTTCAAGGCGGTTTACCAATATGAGTGATATATTTGCAACTACACGAGCGCATACTTGTAAACAAGCAGTGTTGTTTACATGCGTAATGGCGTTTTCTATTTGATTAAATATATGACATCTTCTGAAACATAAAAGTTATTTTTTTTATTAATTTAAAAACGTGTGAAATCTGGTTGTATTTCAAGCATTAAGTTACATGCGTTTATTTCTTTAGATAGTATGTTGAGATGCTTGCTCATGCATCTTAGGCAAATATCAATGTTAATTTTTTTGACCTTCACAAATAATTGTAATTTCATATGCAAATTGTTTTAGATTACGTCTAGCTGACAGAATAATATTCCGCATTGTGTATGCTGATTACGGATTAATCGATTGTCTTCAATATCTTATTTCTCTCCATCATGTTTTTCAATTTTAAGTTTTTTATGCATACTATCGATTCGACTTCTGTCTTAATCAGCTTATGCATACTTATGGCGAATTTCTGCATAGGGATATCTTAGCAATTCCACAGGTTTGTAAATGTATTTGATGTCATAAATGCAATTATTTCATTGGCCGTATATTATAACGCAATAGGATATCTCCAGCATTTTGTGGGCATTAAATCCCTATTGTCTGTATACATACTATCTTATGAAGCATATATTATATGCGATTTGGTCTATAAGAAAAATATGCTTACACCTTTAATTTAAATAGTTACTACGTAGGCTGTTATATGTGATTATTTAAATAAAAAAGGACAATCTACATTAACTTACCGTGCTAATTAAAATAAGTGATTAAGGAAAAGAAAGGACAATTTTTGTAATATGTGTAATACGTTCCCGAAATGCTTCGACGTTCTACATTTGTTCTCAACAAATGCATTTCATTTGCGAGATGCCGGACCACAATCCGTTTGACTTCAATCAAGTTAATAATGAATTGTTTGATCACTCGTTAAATAATCCTATTACGAATACCATTACATTGTCTTTTTAATTACTTTATTAAGTGCGTTGCTCGATTTCAGTCATTTCCAACATTGAGTTTCTATCATTAGCTACCGTTATCTTCTTTTTGACCACTTATTGCGAGTTTCGTATACATTGTTATGAGACTCGTACATGATAATACAATTAATTACGTTACTTTTTGATATCATACTATTGGGTTGGCTACACTTCAAGAATTATTTTTAGTCTACTTCTGATTGTGTTCGCTTGCTGACTGTCGCAATTAAATTTACTTGTTGAAATGCATCATTTTGGTGTCTACAGTGCCTTCTAAGCCCTATGTACTAGTTTATTCTTGATCTATACTTTATAGAACCATTTTAAATATTTACATTTTGTTTGAATATGCGATACCTTCAAAATCGTAAACTTAAGGCATTTATCATATTTAAAACTGATTCCATCTTACAGAATCCAATGTATTTCAAGTATAACGATACTTTCTTGTGCCTCTTTTCGGTAGGATAGCAATATGCTTTTACACACAACTGGAGACAACTTAGATGTTTATAAGTCATATTATCAAATGAAAGTAATGCCTTCTGCTAGTAATTGAGGATAACCGTACGCTGTCTGCATACTTTTCTACTGTAATGGTGTCATTTGTTTTTCATTTATTCTATGGTATCTTATTATTTGAATGCGCCGCCCTAAAATCTTCTTCCATATGTTGTATAACAACCTCTAAAACAACATTAATGGAAAATGATATGGGATCAGTTGTACTGAAACAGCTGCAAGATATATTTCTAATTGTTAGCTTCGACATACCATAATTACCTGTGTATCGAATTAGGTATGGATTATATGGATGACACTTATCCAGGGTTTATATTTTAAAGCTTTAAAATTGTTATTTCAGTTGTAATAAATGTATGTTTTCTGTAATGGTTGTAATGGTTGTTTGTAATAAATCGAATGAACAAGAGGCATGCACATGTATGTTACTATGTATGTATGATGCTAGCTATATTATAGTAACAATAGTAGTCGTTAGTTATTATTAATATTGTATACATGTATCTTCATATAATCCACAAATAAAGGTGTATATACCCACTGTCTCTACTTTAGCGTTTTCGAAGAACATTGGCGCCGGTACTACCGAGTACTTAACAATTCGTACGGACTAGGACGGGTATTTTTAAGTAAATGTGTATATTTGAAGTAACTACGCTAGCAAAGCGAGCGAAAGAGCAGTATATTTAGCCAGTTTTGACCGAGTGATATATGCCCATATATGTATGGCCCATATATGTAAAGAAGTTACAAGAAAAAAATAAGATAATCGATTGAGTCAGCAAACACCAAGCGAAATGTTATTCTCTCATCCAAACGTTATCCACAATTATTAGCATATGGAATTAAACATATTTGTTAATATAACAAAATAACATTTGTATTTGCCCCACACGCTTGCGCAAGGATCTCACCATACTGCCGACATAAATAAGCTCATGTAACTTAATGCTTCAAATACAACCAGATTTGATTCGTTTAGAATCTAATAAAGAAGATATCATATATTCAATCAAACAGAAAACGCCATTTCGTATGTAAACAACACAGACTGTTTACCAATATGCGTAAGAAAAGAGTCTCTTTTAGTTACACATGTTTTACTCAGTTTGGTAAACGCCTTTAAATATGCAATTGCCTCTATAAAGCAGGCAATTGAGATTTACATGTAAACTAGTTCTATAACATATAGAACAGGTACAGATATAAGACATAGAACACACTATAGACACTACAATTATGCATTTTAATTAGTAATTTTAATTTCTTCAAGCTGCTAAAGAACACATTCAGCAGGACATATCGACATAATGCTGGAAATATGGCACACTCAAAAATACAGTATCAAAAAAGGAAGGTAGAAGCAGCAAACAATCACAGTGAGCGCTACCCTTTGACATACTACTGGAAATATTGCACTACCAACAGTCACAGAAATCGAACAACGCACTTACTATAGTATGCCATCAATACATTTTCATACTACGTATACTTTTGTTAATTACTACCAATCAAACTGTATTAGTTAACAAAATAAGCCTTGTACTGAAATTCGCCATAATATCATAAAATGTATATCAAACTTTGTCAAATGCATATGTCACGCTAATTAATATTTACTTACTTACTTACTTACAAGTTTGTATGCTACAATGTATTTATGATGTTAGTAATATTATTTTAACACAAATAACCCTCATTTAGCGTTCTATATTTGCTCTCTCCAAACACATTTATTGAGTCTAGTTTCCAGCATTCGGGTGCTCTCATTGTCTTTTTTTAAAGTATTATGGCGAATGTCAGTACAAGGCATATTTTGTCAACTAATACACTTTAATTGGTAGTAATTAACATAATTATACGTAGTATGATAATGTATTGATAGCATACTTTATTAAGTGCGTTGTTTGATTTCTGTGATTGTTGGTAGTGCAATATTTTCAGCATTATGTCAAAGTTTAGTTCGGCTGTGATTGTTTGCTGCTTCTACCTTCCTTGTTTGATACTTTATTTTTGAGTGTGCCATATTTCCAGCATTATGTCGATGTGTTGTGCTGAATGTGTTCTTTAGCAGCCTGTAGAAATTAAAATTACTAATTAAAATGCATAATTGTAATGTCCATAGTGTGTTCTATTTCTTATATATGTACATGTTCTATATGTTATAGAACTAGTTTACATGTAAATGTCAATTGTCTGCTATATAGAGGCAATTTCATATTTTAAGGCGTTTACCAAACTGAGTAAAATACGTGTAACTAAAAGAGACCCTTTCCTTACGCATATTGGTAAACAGTCTGTGTTGTTTACATACGTAATGGTGTTTTCTGTTTGATTGAATATATGATATCTTCTGAAGCATAAACAATATTTCTTTATTAGATTCTAAACGTATCAAATCTGGTTGTATTTGAAGCATTAAGTTACATGATCTTATTTATTCCGGTAGTATGGTGAGATTCTTGTGCAAGTGTGTGGGGCAAATACAAATGTTATTTTGTTATATCAACAAATAATTTTAATTCCATATGCTAATAATTATGGATAACGTTTGGATGAGAGAATAATATTTCGCTTGGTGTTTGCTGACTCAATCGATTATCTTATTTTTTTCTTGTAACTTCTTTACATATATGGGCCATACATATATGGGCATATATCACTCAGTCAAAACTGGCTAAATATGCTGTTCTTTCGCTCGCTTTGCTAGGTTAGTTACTTCAAATAAACACATTTACTTAAAAATACCCGTCCTAGTCCGTTACCAATTGTTAAGTACTCGGTAGTACCGGCGCCAATGTTCAGCGTAAACGCTAAAGTAGATACAGTAAAGTACACCTTTATTTGTGGATTTTATGAAGAGAGATGTATACAATTTTAACAATAACTAACGACTACTATTGTTACTATAATATAGCTAGCATCATAAATACATAGTAACATACATGTACATGCTCGTTCATTCGATTTGTTACTAACAACCATTACATCCATTACAGAATATAAACATTTATTACAACTGTAAGAACAATTTTAAAGCATTGATAAATAAACCCTGGGTAAGTGTCATCCATATAATCCGCAGATAATTCAATACACAGGTAATTATGGTATGTCGATGCTAACAGTTAGTAAGATATCTTGCAGCTGCTTAAGTACAACTGATCCCATATCATTTTCCATTAATGTTGTTTTAGAGTCTGTTATACAGCATATGGAAGAAGATTTTAGGGTGGCGCAGTCAAATAATAAGATACCATAGAATAAATGACAAACAAATGACACCATTAAAGAGAAAAGTATGCAGTCAGTTTACGGTTATTCCTCAATTACTATCCAAAAGCATTAATTTCATTTGATTATATGTCTAATTAACATCTAAGTTGTCTCCAGTTGTGTGTAAAAGCATATTGATATCCTACCGAAAAGAGGCACAATGAAGTATCGTAATACTTTAAATACAATGGATTCTGTACGATGGAGTCCGTTTTAATTATGATACATGCCTTAAGTTTACGATTTTGAAGGTATTGCATATTCAAACAAAATGTAAATACTTAAAATGGTTCTATAAAGTATAGATCAAGCATAAACTAGTACATATGGCTTAGAACGCACTGTAGACACCAAAATGATGCAATTAAACAAGTAAATTTAATTCTGACAGTCAGCAAGCGAACACAATCAGAAGTAGACTAAAAATAATGTTTGAAGTGTGGCCAACCCAATAGTATGATATCAAAAAGTAACGCAATTAATTTTATTTTAATATATGAGCCTCATATCAATGTATACGAAACTCGCAACAAGTGGTCAAAAAGAAGATAATGGTAGCTAATGATAGAAACTCAATGGTGGAAATGACTGAAATCGAGCAACGAACTTAATAAAGTAATTATCAAAACAATGTAATGGTATTCGTAATAGGATTATTTAACGAATGATCAAACAATTCATTATTAACTTGATTGTAGTCAAACGGATTGTGGTCCGGCATCTCGCAAAATGAAATGCATCTGTTGAGAACAAATGTAGAACGTAGACGCATTTCGGGAACGTATTTTACAAATATAACAAAAATTGTCCTTTCTTTCCCTTATGCACTTATTTTAATTCACATGTTAAGTCAATGTAAATTGTCATTTTTTATTTAAATAAACACATGTAACAGTCTACGTGGTAACTAATTAAATTAAAGTTGTAAGCATACAGTTCTTACAGACCAAATCGCATATAATATTTGCTTCATCAGATATTATGTATTCAGACAATAGGGATTTAATCCCCACAACATGCGGGAGGTATCCTATTGCGTTATAATATACGGCCAATGCAATTATTGCATTTATGACATGAAATACATAAACAAACCTGTGGAACTGCCAAAATATCTCTATGCAGGACATTCGCCATGAGTATGCATAAGCTGATAAAGACAGAAATCGAATCGATAGTATGCATAAAAAGTATAAAATTAAAAAACATGATGGAGAGAAATAAGATAAAATCAGACAATCGATTAATCAGTAATCAGCATACATAATGCGGAATATTATTCTGTCAGCTATACGTAATCTAAAACAATTAGCATATGAAATTACAATTATTTGTGAAGATCAAAAAAGAAATTAACATTAATATTTTCCTAAGATGCATGCGCAAGCATTTCAACAAACTATCGAAAGAAATAGACAAATGTAACTTAATGCTTGAAATACAACCAGATTTGACACGCTTATATTTAAATAAAAAACTTTTTATGCTTCAGAAGATGTCATATATTTGATCCAATGGAAAACGCCATTACGCATGTAAACAACACAGATTGTTTACAAATATGCGCACGTTTAGTTACAAATATATCACTCATATGGGTAAACCGCCTTGAAATATTCAATTGCCCATAAAAACAGGCAAGTAAGAACAAAAAATGTTATATAATATATAACAATTACAGATATACGACTCAGAAAGCACTTTAGACGCTGAAAGTATGCATTTTAATTTGTAATTTTAATTTCTACAAGCTGCAAACGAACAGTCAGCACGACAAATCGCCATAATGCTTAAAACATGGAACATTCAACAACACAGTATCAACTAGATGTGTCACAGACACGGATGCCCCCACGACATGTGTTTGGAAACATACAAAGGACTTATTTTTGACTGAACAATTTTTTTTCAAATATATTCGATAGTAGAACAAAGGACAAAGAGCCGCAATTCTGCCAAAATTGATCGCAGCCAAAATTGCTTCCTTTACGATCACCTAAACATTAATGTCCTTCAGCTGTGACAGTTTGAAAGCCATCCGCCAAGCATTTCAAGAGGAGATGAGTTCACAAAATATCGGGAAGTATATATGCCATAATGGAAAATTGGCAAAGGGCCATAATTCTGCCAAAATTGGTTGCTACCGAATTTCCCTCATTAATGATTACCTACACATTGAAGCCCTTTAGCTGTGAAGGATTGAGCAAAATCGTTTAAGCTGTCAAGTAGAAGTTGAGTCGTCAGTCTAACACTAACCCTAAAGTAGAAAAGTAGCCAAGGGCCATAAATCTGCCAAAATTGGTCGCAATCGAAATTCATTCCTTTCAGATCACCTACACATGACGATTCTTTAGCTTTGAAAGTTTGAGCAAAATCAGCGCAGCACTTAAAAAAGAGTTTAGTCCACAAAATTTCAAGAAGTACTATAGTGATAAAATGACAAATACCCATAAACCTGCCAAAATTCGACGCAGCCTCAATGTCTTCTTTTACGATCACCTACACTTTAAATTTCGTCAGCTGTGAACGTGTGAGTTAAATTCGCCCAGCGGTTGAAGAGAAATTGATAATTATATATTCGTGTTGGAAAATATGACAAAGGACCACAATTCTACCTAAATTGGTCACAGCAAAAATTCCATCCCTCACGATCACCCACACATTAAGGGTCTTCATCTGTGAAAGTTTTACCGAAATCCGCCCAGCAGTAAAAGAGGACTTGAATCCATACAATTCCAAAACGAGCATACGTACGTACGTACGGTCCGACGGACCGCCAAGAGCAATGCCTAATGCCTCCCATTTTGTGGGGGTATACAACGGGAGGTAGAAGCAACAAACGAACACAGTAGGCACTACATTTCGACATAATGCTGGAAATGTGACACTACCAACAATGCAGTATCAAAAGGTGAGGTAGAAGCTAAAGATAGCTGTGACAGAAATCGAAAAACGCACTTAAGAAGGTGAGCTATAAAGACACCATAACGGTATCTTTATTCCGGAGAATTTATGGTTAATTATTATCAACTAAACTGTATCATTTGACAAATGATGCCTAGTCTTGCAACTCGCCATAATACTGAAAGTAAGACAATGAGAGCACCCGAATGCTGGAAATGAAGCCAAATAAATGTGTTTGGGGAGAACAAATATAGAACGCTAAATAATGGATTGTTTTGTTAAAATAAGTTTGCTATGATCATTAATATATTTTAACATGTATGATTGTAAATTTGATTATTACTAACACTCTTACTTTATTTGATTTTCCCCCAATTCTCGTTTGTTGAACACTAGTGTATTGGCACCATGCTGTGGCCAAAGTTTGGTAACGCGAATCATCTGAGATAGATGGAAAATCACTTAAAGACGTTCGCAACAAAAAGAAAATGATTGGGTTAATTTCTCCTTTTGCTTCATTATTTCTTTATTGTGTATAGGTTACAATATACTTATTTCAATCAATAAATATAAATATGTGTAAAAAATTAAGTTCATGTCGATCGTTAAACGTTCATAAAGCCTTATAATTATCAAAACCACATGTAAACAATGTATTGCCAAACATATTAGTTAAAAAAGATCCATTAAATATCTTCATTCTATTTTGACAATTGATACGTTGTTTACGTAAACACGAAAGATGAATAAGGCTACACAGGTAAAGTCCAATATTTCCCGGACAAGTTCGGTGACCCATTCTTTTTATTAATGTTTTGATGTAAGTATACGTTGGTGCATGTATGTGCGAAAATATAAGAAATTCTGTCGTTTGGAACAAAATATATTGATGCATAATAAATTACGTTTTAAAGGTATTATTAGTACCCATTTGACCTATGTAAATGTCCAGCCAAATTCATTATTTAAACAGTAAATATAGGTAAAGCTTTTTTTATTATCAAAATACACTTGTATATTGCCAAATAAGACATGTGAAGACATATCAGTTGAAAGAACCATAACCTTGTTTGAAAAAAAGCTCTCCTACATGTACATTGATAAAAAAATCCAAACTGAAAAAGTTGCTTCGACAGGTACCGTATTCAAAACCCAATATTTCCGGACAAAGGCCGGTGACACCTATTTTTTAACACTGTTTTAGTTACAGTATACAATGACACATGTATATGGAAATTTAAACAAAATCTGTCGTTTGGAACAAAAGATATTCGAATATTTGATAATTAATTGATGTTTTCAAAGGCATATTAAATGCATAATTAACCTCATAAAGTGTACATTAAAGGTCATTTTTAAATGGTAACTACAGATAAAGCGCGTTTTATCATTAAAGTGCACTTGTATATTGCCAAACGAAAGATTGAAACAAAGATGCATTTAAAAATCTCTGTCCTTGTTTGAATATGAACGCTTTATATAAATGAACATTGCAAGTCACATAAACTGAAAAAAGGGCTTCGACAGGTAGCGTATGTAAACCCCAATATTTCGGGAACAAGGCCGGTGACCCCTATTTTTTAAGACTGTTTTAGTTTTATGATGCATTGACACATGTGTATGCAAATTTTTTTTGCTGCTTTTATCGCATTGTATATTGCACTCTTCTTAAATGCATTAAAAAACACACTTGCGTATTGTTTAAATCTTTGTTAACCTGTAGGTGGACTAAAATATTTAATAAAGTTAACGGTCATCAATTTTAGGAGTAAATAATGACTACATGTAACATTGTTAGTTTAATATTGCTAGCATCATAAATACATAGCAACACACATGTTCAGTAAGTTATTCTATTATTAATAACAACCATTACTACCGTTAGAGTGAATATATAGCTATTACAACTATAAGAACAATGATAAAACTTCACAGATGAATATGACATGTAATAACTAATTAGTCCGATATCCTGCAACTGTTTTAGAACAACTGATCCGGTCTGACTTTCCATTAATGTTGTTTCAGGGTCTGATATAAAAAATATGGAAAAAAGTTTAAGTCTGATGCAGTTAAATAATAAGATACCATAGAATAAATAAAATTAAGCATTAAAGTATAACATTATGCCGTCAGATTACGGTTATTTACATGTATTATCAAACTAAATTAAGTGCATGTTTAATATGAATACTTAACATTTAATTTGTCCCTAGATGTGGGTTAAAGCATCCTGTTATGCCTTCAACATGAGGCACGCGAAAGTAACGCAATACTTGAAATACAAAACGATGAAATCCGTTTTAATATAATAAATGCATGCATATTACGCTATCGAAGACATCATAATATATTGAAACAAAACGTAAACGCCCTTTCGCATGAAAGCTACACTGACTTTTTAGAAGAGCACTCTTATACTTACTCAGATACATATTATTTCACTCATTTAAGAAAACCGCATTGAAACATGCAGTTACATCTATCAAATAGGCAATTGTGGCTCAATTATAGATCATGCATATACTACAATATAGAGCATAGAACACACTTTAGAACAAACCAAATGCATATACGTATTGTTTTCCAAAAATAAACGTGCCCTATACTTTACTACAATATTAAAAAGCAAATATTTAAAACTACCTATATGATGGTTACTTTTGAGAAGTAATATTGCTAGCATTATAAATACATTGCAACATACATGTATGCTTGCTAATTACATTTTACTAACAACCTTTCTGTATTCGACCTCCCCTAATTCTGATGTATTGAACGCGAGAGTATTTGCACCAAGCTGCAGTAACAGTTTGCTGCCTCGTATCATTTGAAATAATTGGATTATCACTCAAATCTTACTGACTGGATTTATCGTTCCCAATGCACCCATATTACCCAGCCTTACTTTGACCTTAACCTTGACCTAATTTCACTTAGAATAATTCAAATGGGCTGTTTCTTGGTTAACTAGATTTTACCGTTTCGTCTAGCACCAACACCGCTTGCTACAACACTTTGATACTTACACAGTTGTTGCTTATGTCCATCCCCAATCCACTCATATTACCCAACTTTACTTTGACCTTGACCTTGAACTAATTTGGACTTATACTGATTCAAAAGTGCCATTTCTTGGTTAACTAGATTTTACCGTTTCGTCTAGCACCAACACCGCTTACAACAACACTTGGATATTTACACAGGTTTTACGTATGACCGTTCCCAATCCACCCATATCACCCAACCTTGCTTTGACCTTGACCTTGATCTAATTTGGACTAAGAAATTGGCTACCCAACACCAACCGGGCGCATGTGTGTTTATCAAACGCAGAATCTTTTTCATCCAATCTTCACCAATCTTGCACAGTTTGTCTATTACCATGAGATTACAGTTGAAGTCGAATATAAGCAAGATCGGACCAGAAACACCAGAGTTATTGCCCTTTGTTGTGAAAAAAATATGCAAAAATGGACATTATTCAGGATAGATACTTCATTTTTTATCCAATCTTCACCAATATTGTACAATTTGTCTATGACCGTAAGATTAAAGGTGAAGTCGAATATAGTGATTCAATGTTGACCAAACTTGCACATTTGCGCATGACCATAAAAATTGATAAATGCAATTTGATTTCCAATAGTTGCAAGACTTGCATGCAGTTATTTGGACATGCAACATTGATGTCTTAAGAGCCTGCATTAACATCATTTATCATAATTGGACAGAAAATTATGAAAGAAAAAGCAAAACTTGACCTTAGAGCACAGCCATCGCAATTATCGCATTGCAACTAGTTCTCCAAAACTGTTTGCAAAAAAGACATCAACATCTACTGTCTCTGCATTTGCCATGACTTAATGAAAAAGTGTCAGGTAAGAATATCGAAGATAATGATTTGAGAACCATTGGCAAAAAAATTGCACATCTACTACCCAACTCGTACTTCAGTTAGCTCATTGCACTAACCGATGTTTTAAATCAAAATTGATACTATCCCCCTCTTCGTATTGTTCAGATAACTTAATTTTTAAACCTGTCATAACAGTATGGTCTTTATCTGTACCAGTTCTCAGGTGAGCGCTTTGCGCCATCACGGCCCTCTAGTTTCGAAAGCTGAGTATTTTAAAATAGTTCATAGAAGATTTGTTAAAAAACTAGGGATTAAACTGATTTCTTCTAATTCAGTAGTCTATGGTGAGCTTGGACGCTTCCCTTTATACGTATATAACTCGTTATGTAAGAATTTAAAAATATTGTATAAAGCTATACACTGTTAAACAAAACAAATTGCATGTTGTTATAACGAATTAAAAAAGAAACTTTTGTTAAGTTTGAATGCATATAACTTTTTAGCATTTAAATAGATTTGACTGAACACTTCTGTTTGTTGCATAAGTTTGACTTATGAATCTACTAAAATTAATTGGTCTATTTTGCAAAGTAAAACGATTTTACAATAACCACTTGTGTTTATGTGTGTTCAATATATATGCGATATGATGCAGAAAATATTATGATTGGTTATCAAGGGTGCTAGCCTGGCTTCATAATACTGGCCTTTATGATGTATGGATATATCCAGAATCAGTTAATATTAATGTATTTATACGGTCCAACATACCCATTTTTAAAACCAGACTAATTGACATGTACATAGTTTAAAGAAACATGATGTAAATGTAAAGAGTTCACTGACATTATATAGAGTTTAACACGATTTGAATTAGCAGATTATTTAGACAAAGTTTACATCTGTAAGTTAATTATTTTTTTATCAAAACTAAGACTCTCATCGCATATGTTAAAAATGTATTCTGGCAGACAATCAACTATTTTTAAAATGTCATGCAACACTAATGATAGACGACGACGAGACTTGTTGCTTTAAATAGGCACAATGTATTTGATGACCTGAAACAACTATAAATATTGTATAATGTTCTCTTTCGCATTGCCATGCATAGGCTAATTTATGATAATTTTGTATATGTAACGATGAACTGTAATTGTACATGTTATATCAATAAACGTTCTGTTTTGTTCTGTTCAACACCCGGCTTTTCTAACGATGATGTCACAATGGCGTTTTAAGACTGTTCGGCCAATCTTACTAAACTCAAATCCTAACATTGTTAGGATCTGAAGACATCGTATAACAGGTCACGTTCACATGACCTTCCGAACAATAAAACATCAGTCCTGCTGCGTCCAATGAACTTGCCTTTTGCACAGCAATGTTTGGCCACAGTTTTTGAAAAGTGATGCATTTCCAGCTGATTCTCGAGAAAAAATCATTAACAGTTAATTTTCACGGGGAAAATAATGGATATAGTTGTACCTAAGGCGACTAAACATCCAAAGTTCACGTTAATTTCGTGCATAGTATTTGTGGTTTATATATGAAGTTATACCGCATTATTTTGAAGGCAACAGTTTGATTGGCTCATAAAAAGGTCATCTGAACGTGATCCCTAATGCGAAGTCATCAGATCCAGTCAGCTGATAATATAGTAGCGTCAGACTGGAGATGATTTTAATTAGATTGACTGTTTGGCATAACCCAACATTTAAAATGTTACGTATGTTCAAATTTACTCGATTCAAAGCATTATTTCATACCTATTGTTTTGATTATATTATCAGTAAGACACGCACAAACAAAGTGGTAACGAATTGATCGACATGGTTACGAAATAACCGACAATGAATGGTTACAAAATGGCTGTGTTAACGAAATAACCGAAAACCGCTGAAGACTACTCCTTTTCCTTGCAGGCTACCAGTTAGTAAATCAAAACCTGAAAGGGCTCTTTTATTTAAGATAATGTATGGCATGTGTAATTTAATGTGTATCTCATGTTATTTATTACAATTACAGTTTCAAAAAAAAAACCATGTCAAATAATGACACCCCTATTTTTCGCTATTCACAATCTCCATGTTAAAGTGATTAAGATAATGCAGATACCGAAGTTTATTTGACAACCAGTTACTGCAATGTATCAGTTTTAAACTGTAGAATGGAAAATCGAGAACATGCGTAATTTTGACTCAATAGGCTTCAAATCACTAACAATCATAGTCTGGTACCCGGCCGTACGTTTCAAAACACTAGTCCGTCTTCCGTGTGCCGTCAACAATTTGCTTTGTTCTCACGATAGAGACTTCACTTTTTATCCAATCTTTGCCAATATTGCACAGTTGTGTATGACCATACAATCTTGGACGGGATTGTTATTGAGCCTAATCACACCAGTAACACTAGAGTTATTGCCCCTTTTTCATGCCAAAAAGTGCAAAAATGTCTTTTTCCAACATATAGACTTTATTTGCCATTCAATCTTAACCAAACTTTCACAGTTTGTGAATGACCATCAGATCTCAGCAGACGCCAAATAAATCGGCCAGATCGTGTTTCAAACACCGGAGATATTGCCCAGTTTTCATCAATCTTGCACAGTTTGTCTGTGGACATAAGATTACAAGTCAAATTGAATTTAAGCAAGATAGAGCCAGACACACCGGAGGTATTGCCCTTTGTGTTTGGAAAATTATACAAAAATGGACATTATTCAGGATAGAGGCTTCATTTTTCGTCCAATTTTTACCAAGATCTGACGAGAAACACCAGAGTTATTGCCCTTTGTGTGTGAAAAAATGAGCAAAAATGGACATTATTCGGGATAGAGACTTTATTGTTCATCCAGTTGTCATTGATCTTGAACAGTTGCTATGGCCATAAGATTACAGGTTAAGTTGAATATAAGCAACATAGAGCCAGAAACACCAGAGTTACTGCCATTTGTTTAATCCCTTCTGTGAATTTAAATCACTGATCACGACAGTGAAACATGAGCCGTGTCGTGGGAAAACCGGGCTTAATGCATGTGCGTACAGTGTCATCCCAGAAAACCTGTGCAGCCTGAAAGGGCTAATCCGGGACGGCACTTTCCGCTTTTATGGTATTTTCTGTTTCACTGGATTTATTATTACCCTTTTAGTGAAAAAAAATATAGAAAATTGAGCATTATTCAGAATAGAGACTTCATTTTTCATCCAATCTTCACCAATCTTGCACAGTTTGTCTATTACCTTTAGATTACAGTTGAATACGAATATAAGCAAGATGGGGTCATAAACACCGGAGTAATTGCCTTTTGTGAAAACAAATATGCAAAAATGGTCATTATTCAGATTTTTTCATCCAATCTTCACCAATCTTGCAGGGTTTGTCTGTGACCATAATATTAAAGGTGACGTCCAATATAAGCAAAATCGGACCAGAAACACCAGTTTATTGGCCTTTGTTTGTGAACAAATATACAAAAATGGACATTATTCAGGATAGAGACTCTTTTTTTTATCCAATCTTCACCAATCATGGACAGTTTGTCTATGAACGCACCGGTGAAGTCGAATATAAGCATGCTTTTCTCATGTTCAATCGCCAATTGAAAGCAAAATTACCAAAACCGCAAGTTCAAAATGATGACTGCGAAATTCGTGATAAGGATAGTCGTGCTAAGACAAGAAACAAACTATATGCAGACAAAAGGCGACGTACACAGCCAAGTAAACTTCATGTTGGAGATCGAGTTTTGCTAAAACGAGAACAGAAAAACAAATTCGAAACTACGTTAGATCCGGTACCTGGAATTGTAATAGCAAGGAAAGGTTCAATGTTGACAGTTTTACACAAGGGAAAACACGTATACCGTGACGTATCGAAGTTGAAAATGGTGTTCAACCCGCAGACTCAGGTTCAGAAAAAAGACATACAAGTCAACCAGATAAACAACAACGTCCGACAGATAAACAACAACAACCAAACCAACGTCCGCATAGAATGAGACGTCCGCCTAAGCGTTTATATGATGAGTGACAGATAATTATATTGTGTATTTAAGTGAAAAATAATACATCATGTGTGTTTTAGTGAAGAGCCCTAATAATGCTCTTATACAATCAGTAAACACAGTGGATATACGTTGTGTATGATTATTGACAATTTGTGCTTATATACTAATATTTCTACTTCGAGAAATATTTATATCTATATTTTTCTCGTGGGAAGAATTCGTGAAATATAATACTCATGTCAACAGTGTTTCTCACTCTAGAACCAATACAGCGATATTTTGATAACAATTCTCATATTCAGATGGTTGGTTGAAATACTCGTTTTGTTAATCACATAATATCAATTATAGTTGACAATGATCACTCAGCAATGTGAAAAAGTTCTTCTCATGTGACTATGTGATGTTTACCAGACCCGAGAAGCTAGAACTTGGTGATAACAGGACATTATATTTGCGAAAGAGAATACATTAATGGGAAGAGTAACCTAGTGTCCGAATGATAGACTTGTAGCAGAAAATCTTTCTTATGTTGAAATCTTGCTTATGTTGTTCAAACTATGATCAATTAAGTATTAACACAGAATATTGTTCTATTGTTAATTAATGAGTTCTAATCTAAAGGTAAAGGAGGTTGTAGTAAGCAAGTACACCTCTGTAGTACAATATTACCTCTGTATGCGTGGCGTGGTTTATAACTGAATGTATCTTGGTATTAGAGATAGTGTTGTATGTGACGCTGAATGCTACGGAAAGTAAATAAAGAGTATCACCATACTTCGGATCTGTGTTGTTCATACATCCGTCTGTTAACAATAATAAATACAATCACACAAACAGTATTATTACAATTGCCTGTATACATATTCACTAACACTAAAATGCATGTGGCGTTTACTGATTCGCGGAAGCTATGCTTACAACCTACTTTCCACAAAAATAGCCAGGGGTATTTATCAACAAAAGCAGCTTAAGGTTTAGTATCTCCGATTCTGATGCGTCCGCCATAGTCTATTTATAGAAAGATATAACCTCTATTTATAAATTCAATAACAACTTCAGGAGTAAAGCTAGTTGAGGGAAAAATGTAATTCTAAATAATTCCACATTACACAACCGTAATTCATATTAACATGCACGGCTAGATGATAAAAATTAATTCCCTATTCGGTATTAATGTTCTTGTATATGACCAAGTTTTCTGGATGCTTGTTGCAAGTATTTTAGCACACTTGACATCGGCTGCTAGCCTACAACACTGCAAGATATTTATTATTGAATGAGTCACTTCTGTCGAACCGGTAATTGGAACAGGTCGCTTACTCTATTTGCAGTGTGCTAAACAGGCTTCTCGCTCTGTTTCGTAATTGAGCAGAATTGAATGCACGATTTTAGCCTGTATACGCTTTCAAAAATAATAATTTCTAGACGAAAACTAATCTTCATGCAAATAATGCAAGACTGTTAATTTGATTCAGGGGCTTCATGCAAGTGTTTGTACAAATACAATGTAATAGATTCTCAGTAGCGCGTTAGTTGAAATCAGAATTACACACCGATTAAAGTTGTCGAATGGAATATTATACAGTTGATTGAAAGTGTTCATCGATATTCAGACATGGAATAACGATGTAAATATAAACAAAATGGATAGTGATGACGAAAACCAGTTTTCACAAGACTCCAGAATTGTGTGTAGGCTTTGCAACTTGCAGGCCTTATTTATGTACGGGTAACGTTATAAACAGTTAATTAAACCATGTTTCGTTGCATTATTAATTAAATTTACAATATTAAATGAGAATCTGGTCACTTTGTTCGCTTGATACAATGTAAACCTCGCCAATAAATTTCAAAACTCGGCCAATGCCAATATGGAAAAACGCGGCTAATACGAGATTTGGCAAATCAGGATTCAGGATTAGCTCGGCCTTATACGAGATCATATTTTGGCATTGTTTGCGCCATTTTTGTGCTATAATTTTATGCATTATTTTAAAAATGCGAACTTGTTATTTTTTTAGCAAGTACTTTTTATGTACTGTTTGGTCGTTATATTTAACAATAGGCAGTTACAAGAATAAAAACATTGTTATTACTGCTGGCCTTGTAAAACTGAAAGATGCTGTATTCTATTTCTATCTGTATCGAAATACTAGTTTTAATACTTGTACTATTAAAACTGAACGATGCTGCATGATATAATGTTAATTAATAAACTTGTCATGAATTAGTTGAATTCATATTGACCTTGTAAATTGGGCTGAAGACAGCCGTTTTGGCCTGAGGCCGTATGTTGGTCAAATATTGGGACGGTCACGTGGCACGAATGTCTATAGCTGACTGGATGATATACATTTGTATATAATAAGAAGCCATATTATCAAGTTTAAAGGTGGGCTATTGAACTTTATTCAAACAAATGTTTCCTTTTTAGCAACAGTGCACTCATAATTAACATGTTTCGCCAACAGTCTTTCTATGCTGTCGGCGTTTTGATTATTTACATCATTTCTACTGGAAATTTTTGGCACTTCTTGATTAACAGTTGAAAGTTGAAACAAGTGCAGGCGTATGGGTGATTCAAACGACAACGTTGGTGTGAAGTAGTCTCATTTTATTCTGAACAAGTATTAGATCACGCACCGTCTTCTAATATTTGAAATGGCATCTGTTTGCATCCACATAGTTCTGATATTGTCATATTAAGAAAAACAACTATATCTATTGAGTTAAATGTTACTTTGACTAACATTGCTTTTGTAGACAACATTACAGTGCATTCAGGTACATACTACTTAATTTATTATAATTCATAAAATGCAACAAATAGTAGTAATACACGCGAAAAAGAAAATGAATAAGTAATTCTATAAAATATTATATCTTAAAGGGACCTATTTACAGAATCACAAAATTACAATTGTCCGATCCCCCAAATAAGAATATACGTAATATTTTTAGTTCAGATACGTCCAATTGTCAAGTTAAGACGTTTAATTGTCCAAATAAGAATATACGTAATAGTTTTAGTTCAGATACGTCCAATTGTCAAGTTCAGACGTTTAATGGTCCAAATAAGAATATACGTAATATTTTTTGTTCAGATACGTCCAATTGTCAAGTTAAGACTTTTAATGGTATATTTCAATAATAGAAAAATCCGTGCCCAAGTCCCTTTAAGAATGTTAACACCAAAATTCGTACTTATTAGTAGTATTGTCTGACAATATGTTGACCTGCCACTCATTCATTTTATAAAAAAAACGCTCGCTTCGAACGCATTTTGGTCATATATAATTTATATTGTTTGAAAACACAGCAAATATACAAATGTATTGCAGAAGTGTTAACAGTAGCAATCTTATCAGATGGAAGTATCAATCTTATATAACAGTAATGCTTTATTTGCAACAGCATATAAACTGTTGTAATTTTACAAGGATTTTGTGGATTATCTTCACAACATTAACAAGTTGCCGGGTTACGGTACTCCCATGCTCAAATGACACATTTACCAAACTGCTCTTCGGTATGAAATCTATATTAGTAAACGTGCATATACATGTTGATAACCAATACAAACCGAGTTATTTGCTATAAATAAAAAAGACTCTCAATAATGTTAAAAGACACATCTATGCATAAAGAAATCTAGTCCAGGCGCAAATCGTGAGGTCACACAAACTGTTCATCTGATGTCACTAACGAGCTAAATATTGTTAATAGCGATTATATACATCCAGGCGTGCAAAGTGCACTAATCAGAGGTAGATATTGTACGTAATTGTGTTGCATACATACACATAGAGACTGCTCCTTATTAAAATACAACTTTAATTAATCCTATACCATATATATACAAACGTTCTCGGTTTCCGTTTTATTAAGACTAAATTTACCATATTCGGCATACTTTTAAGAACGTAATTACACTTATAAAAGTAAAAGCTTCTGAAGGACCTGTGTAAATAGAGGAAATTGGACGGTGGTAGATGCCACATAAAGCTAAACTAGTTAGAGACACGGTGTCTACGTAGTGGATGGTTACTTAAGAAAGCTTTCTGCAAAATTTCTTTGCTATTGGTCTAGTTTACTAGTAGTTTCCGAAATTTTCGATTTAATATGTCTATATAAGGAAAACTGCCACTCTCCCTGACGACTGTTAACGAATATATGTTATATGAATTTGGTAGTCATTGAAAGAAAAGTTATTTGAAATATTTTTGAAATTTGTCAATTACGTTCAGAGAAACAGACTTTCAAAGATTTCGAACAAAGAATGCCGAGAAAAAATAAACAATTCACAAATTGAAATATAACAATGTAAAAACGACATTTTACAAGCAGAAGTACGATTCTTTGAAAACCTATACAAAACAGCTATATCTGAACAAATAGATGATTTTTGTTTTTTTCAAAACCGCAATCGTAATTACGATAGCAAAGCTACTATGTGAAGACAACTTAAACGAATACGATTGCGTCATAATGATCGCATTTTCAGACATAAATAATAGCATAAGAAGTTTATAATCTGGATTATTTTAAAACCACACTTTATTAATTCAAAAAATTATTCTTATTATTTTGAGAAAGGTGTATTATCAGACTTACAAAATCAAAGAATAATTACACTATTGCCAAACCAAGGAAAAAAACAATATTAATTCGACGATAAGTTTGTTAAACACAGATTACACTATCGCAACAAAAGCAATGGCAATCCGATTAAGAAAGTTTCAGAAATGATATACTTTGATACAAATGGTTTTATGAACAACAGTTCAGTTCCGAGTTTATTGGCTAATCGGCACATTTGCCTTTGGCCATTTACAATACGTTAAATTAAATTATGGCCAAGACACATATAACATAAATAGAATTTTGCAATCGTATACAACAAATGTACAAGGTTATAATTGTAATGTGGGGTATTTAAATAAGTACTATATATATATATATATATATATAGTGAGAAGAAGCAGCTTAATATGCAATTTATTTTTACTATTATTAGTTCGCCTAATTGCTTGTGGGCTTAAGACACGTATTATAGATGAAATTGTGCAAACGTACTCATTGCAATATATGTCAGTGATACATAAAAATGATACAAAGTAGAACATTTGCACTGTTATTAATAAATCTTTTTAACGTAAGATATAGAATATATTTATATACTACGACATTAATCACTTTATGCATGTGTAAACATATTATATCATATCTTTTATATCTGACTATCACATTTTCATTATTAGACTATGATTTTAATTACATATGTAGTTACAAAGATTAATCTATTAACACTATAATTATATGGATTATGACGTTATTTACAACAATACTCATTACTTGTTTAGATGGGTTATATTATATCATTAGAAAGTGACTTTTAATATTTTTTGTATTTCATACTACCATTCGCGTTACATACAATGTAGTATATATAAGTTTTTGTTCCTCTTAGAATAGCGCCTATTAAAGAAAGCTATCAGGGAAAAACAACAGCAAATAGTACAGCCAATACATCATTAGAACAAAACGTTTGTGCTCCCTTCAAAATAGCGCTATTGGCGAAAACGAAACAATGGGTGCTATCAGAGAACAACAGCAAATGGTAGAAATATACGAGTTCATAATTAAAATAAACAAAAATGTATAATAAACGTAAAGCAAGATATCGGTAATGCTTTGACAAATCTGTATATAGAGTTTTAAGATACTACATAATAAACAATGATATATTCACGAACATTGTTATAATAATTTGTCTCTTTTTCAGAATGCACAGTATAAATACTGATAAATTCAGATAATCATGTAACATATTCGACCATATCTTGGTGATATACAAATTATTCCTAGTATATGTATATATTGTAAAGTGATATTTAAAATTGCATTATAAGGAAAAGCAGGTAAATGTCTAACATAACTTTTGTATTAAATTCATTGCATTATATATAAACTTTGATACATTTATTATTTTACTTTCTCTCTTATCAGACATTATGTATTTGAATTTTGTGACATTAGGCCAATTAAATGGGATATTATAATCATTTCAAAGATCTGAATAAGCAGTGTAACATAATAAAAAATGGTATTCAGATTCAACTACATTTTGTGTACATAGTTTGCATTTCCTGTAGTTTCAATTTCAACAGAATGTGATGGCAGCCTTCAACGAGTTAATTCCGTACAATGTTTTTCATTTTTTACACACAATAAATAATGTTCGAAATCAAAATCTTGTTTAAAATTTACAATAATATTCCATCTTTAGTTGAAATGATAAGGTTTCATGCCAGGATTGAATATACTGATCTCTTAATCTCATATGACAACAGATATATTCGGGAAAATTTACGATCAATATTTGATGTTATATCCTATTTGAACTCAACAAACAAACCAGGATTGTTGTTTTTTCGATTTTTGAAAAGATAATTGATAGTCTTGGTCACACTTTTATGTTAAATGCCTCGAGCGATTAAACTTTGGATCGAACTTTATTCAGTGGATATAAATGTTTTGCATAATCATAAATAGCTTAATTATAAACAACGGACATCAGATAGCTTCAATATAAAAAGAGATGTACGACAAGACTGCCCGTTATCATCTTCCATATTTGTCATAGGTTTGCAATTTCTCTCTAATAATATTGAATGTAATGGTGAAATAAAAGGTATTAAAGTATTAAACAATGATATCAAACACACATTTTTTGCAGACAATGCCATTTTTTCAGTCATTAATAAACACATTAGTGAGCTTTAAAAATATGTTTGGCCTATGTCTAAATACCGCGAAATCAACATATTTAGAATTAGTTTATTAAATACAACAAGTACACACTTTTTTTAATTAAACTAATTATTTTTTGCAGGAATGCCACTTTTTTAACAGTGGAAGTGAAAACTCATTAATTAACACATAAGTGAGTTTTAAAATATATCTGACCTTAATGTAAATAACTCGATATCAACTGTATTAAGAATTGGTTCCTGGTTGGATCAAGGTCAAGGTCACTGTTACTTAAAGTAGGAAAATGGTTACCGCTCAATAACTTGAAAATGACTTGAGATATTTTAATGAAACATCATACGTATCTATGTATGCATATGGGGTGGGTGGGGTCATGGTCACCGTAACTAAAAATAGAAATAGAAAAAAAGTATTCCGCTCAATAACTTCAGAACATATTAAGAAATTTTTATGAACCTTTATACATAGACACCTTATATCGAAACCTCGCATGGGATTGCATATGAAGTGGGTGGGGTCAAGGTCACGGTCACCATGACTAAAAATGTAAAACAGTTTCCGCTCAATGACTATATAACGAAATCAAATATTTGAATGAAGCTATTTATGTATATACCTTATATATAGACCTCGCCGTTTGCGATTGCATATAGGGTGGATGAGGTCAAGGTCACCATTACTTAAATTACTTAAATAGAAAAACGGTTTCTACTCAATAACTTGAATTAAAATATTTTAATGAAACTTCATATGTAGATACCTTTTATTGAGACCCCGCTTGAGTGGGCGGGTCAAGGTCAAGGTCTCCATTACTAGAAATAACACTCCACAGCTCAAGAACGACTTAAGGTATTGTTACGTTACTTCAAATGTACATACCTTATATTGAAACTTCACTTGGGATTGCATATAGGATAGGTGGAGGTCAAGATTACTGTTACTTAAAATGAAAAAACCGATATCGGCTCAATAACGAAAGAACGAATTGAACTATTGTAATAAAACTTCATGTATAGATACATTATAGCAAGACCTTGCATGGGATTGCATATTGTTTGTGTGGGTTCAAGATCAAGAGACGCTGTTTGGTATTATTTAGGGGTCAAAGTCACCATTACTTAAGTTAAAATAGATAAAATGCTTTCTGCTAAATAACCCAATAGTTGATTGAGCTTTTGCTATACCGATACAACTTTTGCAATTACATTAACATACTTAAGGTCAAGTTAAATGTCCTAATTAATAAATTAAAAAAGCAATTTCTTAACTGAAGTTAAACTTAAGAGCAATTCCTAACCATAGCTGTACGACCTTCACCTTGCACCCAAAATTTTATTTTATTATTTTTCCGACTTTTAGGCATTTGGTTCGAAAATTGGTTTTCGTGGAATTTCTACGTTTTTACTACAATTATAAAATAAATTATTTTACTGTTTGTTTTAAAAACGAGACCTATGTGTTAAGCATTCTTTTAGTAAATACTTCTTAAATATAATTTATTTTTAAAAATATTATACCGTATTAGCCGTCGATACGCCCCTTTAATGGGGGGGGGGGGCAACTACTGTGATAAAATCATTTGCAGTACCAAACTTTATTTATCCATTTTCAGTGCTTCTAAACCCATTTATAACAATATTAAATGATATAACAAAATCATTGTCAACGCCATCTGTGATTTTAAACCTTACCAAATAAAAATAAAAGTACTGTATGTAGACAACGCAAATGGAGGTTTAAACCTTAAAAATATAGTCAAAGGAAAATGGAAATTATTATAGAAGTTTAAAATGCAAAGTTATGAAAACAATCTCATTCTTCCCAGTGAACTCAATGAAAGATTTAATAAACGAAATAAATATACAGAGGATATGTATTCCTTTGCGATGGTATTGTTAAAATCAAGAGTATAATATTAAAACAAAATAACCACAGTTATAAAAAAGATATAATTTTGATAAAGAAATCGATAACTGCGAAATGTTAAACTTTATTTTTCAAAAGGTTGTACGGTCATTAAACGGAATTAAATTTGTATACCATGTTTATGATCTTAGAAATAAGAAAATGTACTATTTAACAGGCTTCAATACCGATATGACATCAATAACAGAGATATAATGAAATTTAACACCTTAATTACCTCTATTCTACATCAATATATACTTGAAGAAAACATAGAAAAATTAAAGATACATTTTCCGGTAGAAACACTTTCAAATACACTTACAAAAACATTAAAAAAAAACAAATGCATTACTATATTATATTCAGCTGCAAAACGAGAATTACAACAACATTGAAAATAAATCATTTACACATCGTTGCGTAGTTTTCAATTCAGATTTATTCCAACAAATACATATTTAATTAAGTGTAATTTACATAATAACACTATTGGTGACTTCTGTCACTCTCGTATTGAAACTGTTGACCATTTGTTTTGGGAATGTTCATGTGGTCAAGCAACATTGAATATTATAATATTAGAAGCATTTATTGTAAATAAAACTAGTTCAATATATATACAAACAAACGGCATTTTTGGTTGCACTGGAGAGAAACCTTTTGTTGATGTTTTCAATTTCACCATAAATCGTTTATATGCAAAATGAAATACTCAAAGAGCAAACCCACCGTTCGAAGCTGCGTTCAGTATCTAAACAACAGAAACAAAATTAAAACTAAGGTAGCCCATATGAAGAAAAAGTACGAAATCACTGTAGAAATTGGGACCGCTTCGGATAGAAACTACTATTTTCATATATGCTGATATGTTAAAAAAAAAAATTCTCATAAACAACAATCCAACTTTTTCTAGTTGTCAGTTACAATATCAATATTACATTCAAAATTAGTAAAACCAAACATTTTAATTATATTTAAAAGATATATATTTTTTCTTATTATATAATTTTCATGACATCTTTATGCACACTTTATTAAAATTCATACAGTAATGCATGTACTTGTGTGTATTTGATATTTTGCTACTTGTATTTTGTTCACATTTTGTTGTATATTAATTTCGTATGTATATTTGGCATTATATGCATTACATAAATATTACTATGGAAATATGTATTATAGAAACAAATAAATTAATAAAAAATTAAAAAAAATAAACAAAAATAACACTCTTCAAAAATATAAATATCTTCCAATAGCAAATGATTAAGCGAATTTACCTTAGAATGTATTTATACTGAAGATGTCATTATTGTGGAGTATTTAACTTGCCGTTAAATCAACCGAATAAGAGGATAGTATTTATCAAACAGTAATCATATTGTTGATTGCAACATAAACATTAGTCATACACAAATATCGATGACTGGAATATGTCATTAGTCATACAAAAATATGACTGAACATACTATGGAAACCGCAAAAAATATATTTGAATATACATTAACATGCGAATATTAATTGGTATACATATAAATTCAAAGTTCATTGGCATTGAGCCAAACAACATTTGGCCATTAACAGTATATATGCAAGACCATCGGTTAATTTGGCGAATGGGAGAGTAAGCCCATATATGTATACGTATTTCACAAAAAACACACAGGTATTCATCATATATACAAATTGCATGCTAGGTATATCAATATTATAAAAGTACAACCATCCATTATAGTATTATGAAGCAGTAAGAGCTACTTTTCTGCACGTGGTCCATAACATCAATATAGATACATTGTTGATTGCTGAACTTTTTTGACAACATACTATTTTTAAGTTCATAAGGTTTAAACAATTAATTGAAATACAATGTTTCCCTCAAACTCTCTGGATGATTGACACAAACAAATGAAGTGATATTGTGGTTCAACAGTGCTCATGTTACATAATTTTCATATAATATTATCAGTACTATTAAATATACATCTTTCTAGTTTTAAATTATGCGAATGTAGACTAAAATTGGTATCGCCATTTTCTATATTGCACATTTAACAGTATTCGTTATTCATTATAATAACTTTACAACTTTGTATTCTGAATATTTTCATTATAAATACTATAAGTAGTTAAATAGCATTGTTCATAATTTTAAGTCAGTTGTTCGTGCTCTTTTTTGCAAATACGACTGATAAAGTAAATATTTTTAGTTCACAATTTACAGTTTAATTATATGTTATACGACGTTCATCGCAAAATGTACTCTGTAGTTTGTCTATTTCAGTAGCTATATACATGTATATATAACACTTAAAAAACAATTCAAAAACATGGTTACAACATGATAATCAAATATAGACAATTTAGTTCATGTAATACATACAATTAAAATACTAAACTCTTTTAAAGCAGAGTTTTTATATATTTTCCAGTATACATGTATTTCAATTTAATGCATACATAGAAAATAAAGCTTTAATGAGCGTAAAAAATAACCTAGATATTATACTATGAAATACTTAGTTTATTTTAGATGGTGTTCTGGAGTGTAAAACTTGCTGAGTAAGCTTACAAGTCAGTAATAACACGTGTCAACAAGAGCTGTCAGAGGACAGCACGCTCCACTCTTTGAAGTATTTCAGTTGGTACATATGTTTGAAAGTGGAAGGGGCATACACATGTGGACATACAAAACTTGAGTTATGGCAATTATGTCATCAAAATTTACCAAGTTTCAAGTAAACATCTTGTGTAGTTTATTAATTTGAAGACTTTGGAACAAGTGGGCATACCTCTATCAAAATGCAAAACAGAGTTATAGGGAATGTTGCACCTGATAAGGTGTTGATGACACAGATATAGTCCATGTTGCAAGTGAATAACTTATGTAGTTCTAAAATTACAAAACCGTTTAATATAAATTTTAACAAGAAATATATGTGATAAAGGGGTATAACTCTGTCAAAATACAAAGAGCTATAGGGAATGTTGCCCCTGATACTGGAGTTGATGACACAGATATATTCCAAGTTTTAAGTGAATAACATATGTAGTTACAAAACTTTTGAATATAAACTTTAACCAGTAAATCTATGTTGCCCCGGACACTGGAATTGATGAAAGAAGTATATTCCAAGATTCAAGCGAATAACTTATGTAGTTCTGCAGTTACAAAACTTTTGAAAATAAACTTTAACCAGAAAATCTATATGAAAAATGGGCATGACTCTGTCAGAATAAAAAACATGGTTATGGGAAATGTTGCTCCTGATACTGGAGTTGAGGTCAAAAGTATATTCCAAGTTTCAAAACAATAACTTATGTAGTTGTAAAGTTACAAAACTTTTAAATATGAACTTCAACCAGAATATCAATGTGAAAAAGAGACGTAACTCTATCAAAAGACAAAACCGAGTTATGGAGAATATTACTTCTGATACTGGAGTTGATGACAAAGGTATATTCCAAGTTTCAAGTGAACAACTTGTGTGGTTTTGAAGTTAGACAACTTTTGAATTTAAACTTGAACCAGACAATCTATATGACAAAACGGCATTACTTTGTCAAAAGACAAAGCACTTTTATGGGAGATGTTGCTCCTGATACTGGAATTAATGACAAAGGTATATTCCAAGTTTCAAGAGAATAACTTATGTCGAACTGCAGTTACACAACTTTTGAATATAAACTTTAACTTGAAAATCTATGTAAAAAGGGGGCATAACTCTGTAACAATACAAAATAGAGTTATGGGAATGTTGCCCATGATACTGGAATTGATGAAAGTTACAAGTTTCAAGTGAATAACTTATGTAGTTTTGAAGATAAAGACTTTTGAATACACACTTTAACCAAATTCAGACGCCGACGCCGGGGGTAGTAGGAAAGCTCACCTTTTCTTCGAATAGTCGAGCTTAAAATGCTAACCAGGAAGTGTTTGTTATGTGTCTGCAAGATATGTATGCACTTTAGTATATATGTACTTTAATTGGCCAATACAGTTTACACTAATAACATAGAGTTCAACCGAGGGTCCGATTTATAAAAAAATATTAAGTATGTTGAAGCTGGTTTTGCTTTAGCTCAGTATTTTCATATTGCAATAATTTGCATGTCCGATAATCTAAATAAATTCTATTTTTGGTTGTTAAATAGGAATTTTGATTGATGATATACTTTAAAAGAGTAAAGCCTTCGAGAAACTGGACCCAACAGTTTAAGAATGCAACTAACTTATAAGGTACCATTATATATTCCAACAAGAGTTCATATTGATCTTCTTGTCCACAGACTATGGTCCTCTGTCCTCATTTAAATCACAGAGGTCTTTCTTGTAACATAACTTTCTAATTTTTAAAAGTTGTTGCCATACGTTATAAATATGTGTTGCACCACATTTGTTTCATTTCATTTGTGTTGAATGCAAAAGAGCTATTCTTCTGTACTTGTTACGTTCATTATATAGTTTAGCGTGTATTACTTTTAATCGTTCAGCGAGAGGCAGATCAGCGTGAATATCAGGATGAAGACGAATGAATTCCCGAATTCCGGAGTATCCTAAAATGTAAAATTGTGAGTGTAATTACAAAGCTGAAGATGAAATGGTGGTTGTTAATTACACTTATTAGTACCAAGTTTGGTATCGTGACCACAACAATGCTATACAAAATGAAAGTATTTGATCTGTGGTCATAAGATCACATTATATATTTTGTTCTAAAAATTGCCGAATACAAGTTGAATTTACTTTCATAACTAGAACCTGCATTGCGACTTTTGTTAATTGTGATCCTTACAACTGGAGATCAACATATTTTATAATTTCACCCACCTGGTAAATTTCCTTTAGTGTCCCATTTAGAAATGTCGTGTACTGTACTGGAAAAGTATATGTTCAGCCGTTGGGTATCTTCTTCTTTCCATACAGTTTACCGTCAAACTATTAATAAAAGAAGAGGGCAACGATGGCATTAGATCGCTTAACTGAGTTTAACCAATGGTTATCTGTAGCAAACGTGTCACTTGTGTTCTGGCATGATTTTCAAAGCTTCGATAGACAACAAAACCATATTAGATTTTCTGTAGAGCCGTACAACAAAACTAAACGTCACATTTTCGCAAACATAAATGTCTCAAAGTACTTTTAGAGGGTTATACAAGAAACAATATTACTTTAATATGCAGTGGTTTTAGACACGAAACGTTTCCATGATTTCAACATAGCCATATATGGATTCTAAACCCTCACTGAGGAAGCAATGTTTCTTCGAAAAATCAAACTAGCTTGAGGATTTTGACACAGAACAGAAGCGTATTTCCTTAAAAGTATTAAGAAATACCCATTGGTTTCTGGCAAGAGCAGGTTTTAATATTTGTGTATGTACCAGCATTGAAGAATATAAGCACTGAACAGTAAAATAAAACAGCCTTCTGTTTTCCATTTCCAGCTAGACAATTCTCAAAATAATTTATATGCAAAATACCTTAATCTTTCTAACTAACACATCTAATATATTAGACTTGTATGTGAGTGTCATACACCTTCTTATGATGCATTTTCCCGAAAAGATATGATATTGTTTCCCGTTATATCGCACCGCTATAACAGACCAACACAATTATATCAGGCTTCTTTTTAAATCATTATGCTAGTCATAATACATATACACACAAATAACAGGTTCATATCGAGAATACTAAAACAATATTAGTTAGACTTCAATTCACGAAATGCTACCGTCCATTTCAAGAATCTCATATCTGGCGAGTTCATTACCAACTCAGAATGACATATTGTCATAATATACGTGTTTCTCCATATGAATTGGTCATATAAATAGAGAGGCAAGAGAGGAGTGGACGGAAATTCAAACCCAAATACAGACATGCCATCCTTTCATCAGACCATTCAATTCATAAACGGAATAGCAACAATTTTATTTATGAATTAGACACTTACTAGAATTTTCAGTTTGATTAAATAGCAGAGTTCTGCTATATTCTCATTAAATACCCCATTTTTTATTGAGACATGTTTTTTATCAGCATACATTACTTACCCTTAATCCTTTTGCCAAAGTTACTGCCAATATGTTGAAACAAAATAAATATTAGTTATTCTTATACATGTAAACTTTATTAAGTTTAGACTTTACACATTGCAATGTGTCCCTGGGTATCTAAACAACAACGGAATGAAGGAGTGATTCGTTAACTCTGAAAGTATCATGTACATTTCATAAAATAGCCAAGAAGTTAATGGTTCTTGAAAGCAAATCCCATGTCCTTAGTCGTATGGCCATTCTCGTGCAGTCACATTAATTATCTGAATATAACAAATACATTTAATATGACATATATTCAAGCTATATTTTAGCGTTTTTCTTATGTACTAACCTCCAAAATATCGCAATTTAACATTTTATAAACATTCTGCAACTGTACGATGAATCAAATATGAAACCTCTAGGCCATGCGGTTTCAGAGGAGATTTTTAAAGTCATTATGCTATTTATGTCTAAATAAACCATGTGACCCCTGGGGTGTGGTCAGTTTTGACCCATGGGGCATAATTTGTACAAACTTTGTAAAGGACCACTAAAGGATGTTACATACCAAATATGAAACCTCTGGGCCTTGCGGGTTCAGAGGAGACTATTTTTAAAGTCATTTTGCTATATATCTTACATGAACCATGAGAACCCCGGGGCGTGGCCAGTTTTGACGCCCGGGGCATAATTTGAATGATCTTTGTAGAGGACCACTATAGGATGTTACATACCAAATATGAAACCTCTGGGCCTTGTGGTTTCAGAGGAGAAGATATTTAAAGTCATTTTGATACATATTCTATATAAACCATGTGACGCCCTGGACGTGGATCGTTTTGCCCCTGAGGCATAATTTGAATAATCTTTGTAGGGAACCTCTAGAGGATGTCACATATCAAATATGAAAGCTCTGAGCCTGCGGTTTCATAGAAGAAGGTTTTTAAAGTTTTCATTTTTTAAATCCATTTTTTAGCTCTGGTGACCTACATATTTAGCGGACCGAAAATATTTGAACAACCTTGAAAGAAGTCTCCACAAGGATCATTCCTGTGAAGTTTGGTGAAAATCTGCCAAGCGGTTTAGGAGGAGATGTTGTTTGAATGAAAAGTTGACGACGCACGCACGCACGCACACACGCACGCACGCACGCACGCACGACGGACAACGGGCAATCACAAAAGCTCACCATGAGCACTTTGTGCTCAGGTGAGCTAAAAAACACTGGTAAAGCCAATAATTAAAATTATGGGTCTTACCTTCAATATGTGAACCTTTGTCAATTGAGATTTCTTCACCATCCTAAACAAAAGCAAATTTTATAACTCAGCAATTTATCAATATAGGAGTATAATTAATTTAGCCGACAGATGATTCGTCTTTAGTTATTTTCGAATCCTTTAAATATTGTTTAATATTTTGTTTAATAAAGTAAGGAACACTCTGAGAAATATTACTATAATTATGCTAACCTACCATTGAGATGTAAATTTCTCCGCCACTGCTTATTTCTGTAGAATCCGAATCGTGCATTTTTGAAGCAAACGATTCCCGCATGGTTGATTCTGTACAGGAGAAGATACTTGTGAATACGTCCAAATTAATTCTGTAAATAATGTTTGTAAACATAGACACATCATCCTGAAAAAAAAAGTTTTCTGTATAACGGACACTTCCATTACAAACCGCCAAAGTAGCCCAGTCGTAATTTACCAAACAAAGCACATGTTTTGTTGGCAAAATAGTTTTAATAACAAGTCAGTACACATCATTATGCATAGCATAAGAAAAAAAAAAGACTGATATGCAACAATGACTACCTTACCGGAGCTGTTAACCAAGATAAACCAAAACCACAGTGGCGGCGATATGGCATTAGAACGCTTAAGGGGTTTATGAGAGCCGGAAAGCTCTGTAGGTTAAGCACAAGTTCTATGAACAAGGTCTATGAACGAGATGTCCGGGCTAAGAGTCATTATACTAGTATGACGGAACACTGTTTTCATTATGTGAGGTTTAACTACAGAAAATTACTATGGGCAAACACAAAAGAATAGCTTACCGTTTCTTGTCATTGTGTTTGTGATCTGTTCCATTATTTGGTTTGATTGTTCTTGTGTTTCTGTCAGCATAATCAGATTAACAGTTTTCCATTTAGTAATGATATAAAATTTAAACGTAATATAACGAAATGAATCCCTGGTGAATGAACTTTGCTTTATTACAACACGCGCAATCTAGTTACGCTATTTTATGACGTCACTTTATGTTTTTCTTTTTATTTAGTATGTATTATTTCGTATATTTGCAAAATAAAAATAAAAACTGGGACAAATAAAATATTACGTAAGTGTTGAATAAAGATAAGTTTATTTGTTCGGCATGAAAACGTATGAACCACTCACCAAGGCCGGTGGTTCAAGTTTTCTAAAACTTGCTAACTTTGCTTAACTTTAGTAAACACTAATCTAGTAATCTCCGTGACGTCACCTCGTATCAGAACCTGTGACATTTTGCGATCATGTAACTGTTTGAGCATTTATTTTGCACAGTTGACCATTTTGACATCGGTTGATTTTAGGGGATTTTGATTTTGTATTTGTTTATGAAAATTTTACGACATATCTTCACTGAAAAGACGATAACTCGGACCTGTATCTACTTCCATGTACATTTTATTTTTGTATTTCTTTTTGCCCGTCATAACAACATGTACTGCCATATACAATGAATGTATTATCCAAGTAAAGCATGCGGATCAAACTTAAACGGACGCGCGCGTTTGTTCTTATTTTAGAATGACCTTTATAAACAAAAATTATTTCTCCTACTAAAAGTGAAAGGTACACAGCACATAGAAGGACCAAAACCCATCAAGTTCCGGATAATCATTTGGTAATCTGGGATCTCATACACTCGCATTCTTAAAACATATTAACAGGTTGTTGTTACCACTATGCAATAACTAGTTTTTAAATCAATATAATTATGCAGTAGAATATCAGAATTGATTGGACATTTATATACACTGTTATAACTACTACTCAATCAATGCATGCCATCAGATTATGGCATTTTTCGTCTGTTTACATTAATCAAAATCACCGAAAATAGCCAATCGCATTTGGACCGTCGCTTGTCAATACCGTGTGCACACAATGTTTTACAAAAATAGTATATTTTTAGTTATTCATAAATATGTGCATACCTATGTCAATGTTGTGAAGGAATCTTCCAACTTGTGTGACTTCTAATACGGCCGGAGGACACTGGTACACATTTCTGTTGATTGCATCACTATGTCCCATGTGGCGGTAAAAGGCACCCCTTTCCTGCTCGTCCGTTTCAAGTTGTGCATATTTGGTCGACACTCGATGACGAAACTTCGTTGCTGTTAACGTTTCTACCAAAGCCTTTGCACATATAATCCTGATGCTGTCGGACCCGATCACATGTTTGTCTGACAAATTCGTACATGGGAAAAGAAATTTGTTGTATTTGTTAACGCCACCATCTTTCCTTATTTCTGGATCTGCAAGCATTCGCAAGCCTGGGATTGTATCTTCTGGAAAAAGAACAGGGATCAGACTTTCGTCTCTTTTGCCTGTCTGCTACGCGACTTTCATGGTTTTGAGCATTTTACGCTCCTGTTCTGATAGATCCGAGTCCGTACACTTACCCAGCCATTCATCATTCTCCGCTTCCTTCCATTGTTCAAGAGTCAATCTACTGGGTTCTCCACCTATTCTAGCATTAAATAATGTAACTCGACAGAAAACTAAATTTCTGAGAAGTGTAAATTCGTCGTTTGAAATAAAATTGTATCTATCTGTTGTTAGTTCTCTTAATTGATGTAGCACATAATTGGTTAACGTTTGTACGTCTTCCTCAACAGGTAACTCTTTTGGCTTCCTCGTTTCTGTCCTGTCTTCTCCCACGGATAGATATTTAAACTTAGCAAACTTCTTCATTGTATACCCTAGAGATGACTTCAAGTCATTTTTGGAGTCCTTACGGCTCTGCAAAACCTCTTTTAGAAATTCAAAATTGTCTCTAACAAACATTTTTGTGATGGATGTGCAGTATTTTTTCGTTCTATTTCTGTATATATCTTTGAAGTCCAAAAACAGTTTTGCTAACTGTCTTAACATTGTCATAAGAGATTATTTCTTTTCAGCCTCTTTGCTCTGGTTACCGCCCTTTGCAATATATCTGTGGAAGCCAAAATCCTTCAAATGTATTTTATTTCTACACATGTTGCCGACACCATTGTCACGAAATCGACTCAAAATTTTTGCCTGATAGTCTACGTATTTTTCACCAGTGTTTTCATATTGCATGAGAGTAACATTTATTGCGCTTGATGACGCTTCTGAAACAGCTGAATGACATTTTTTCTTGTGTTTGTAAAAGGATGTCTTCGATAAAAACGCTTTACACACTGAACATGTAACGATCTCATCATTCCCTTGTTTTCTTTCTCGAATTAAATCCTTTGTATTTCCATCTCTTATTTGTTTCATATTTGCTAGATATATACCCTTCGTTCTCAAACTGGCAAATGCGTGATGTTGTTCTGGCTTTGGTAATTTCATTGCAGCAATTACTTCCTTTTCAGATGTATGCTGACTTTTCATATGATCAGGTAATTTGGCCGAAAAAAAACCACGAAATGGACAGGATCGTTTAGGTTTCCCTGGTAAAAGAAGAACAACCATGACACAACGCGGTGACACTAGATATTGGTTATTTTATGACGTTAACACGTATTATGTTACAAATAATTCTTATTCAAGTTAGCACTAAATAGTAGAGTATCATGAGACAAAAACAACTGGAACTTTGTCGCAGGAGTGACAAATGGCCCCGAATGAAAGCTTGTTTGAAGATTGGGCCAGTAAGTTTTTTAAAGTTATGGTAGGAAATGAAAATATATGTATTTTTTATAAAATTTTAAATCCCCATCTTAACGCACAACTACACGTAACCCTCAACAGAAGGAGGTGCGTTTACAAGGAATATTCTCTATACAGTCAATACAGGAAAATAATCAAAGCGCCAAGGAATTTGCGAATGGAGGAAGAACAATTGAAATCCTCATCTTCTTAACGCACATGTTAAAGCACAATTACAAATTACCCTCTACAATGAAGACAAATTTCAAGAAAATCCGTTATCGACTGAAAAAACGTAATAAATGTGGACTGACGGTCAGACGGACGGACAGAAGGACGGAGAGAAAACAATCTGCGGGGCCCTAATTATACCGGAGGTCAAGCTGCCTGCACAGTAATATGATATATGTCTTATATTAAAATATCAGCGCGAAAATACGTGTATATGTGAAATTCTACTAGAAACAGCTCGTTGTTTACATTTTCAAATTGCAATGTGTATATTCATTTAAATGAAAGGATACAGTCTAAGATACCCCAATGATATCGACATGATAGTCGGTAAAAGTACATGTATTTAGTACCTTTTCTTTCTTTCTCTGATGCAGCTTCATTTTATGCGCTTCTGTCTGTCATTGCTTTGCTCGAGTTGTTACTGTGCATATATGTTGATGTTGATCCTGCTGCATCTTCACTGCACCAAGAGATAGAAATAAATTATATAACCATATTGCATGTGTTGTAAAAGCTTACTGCGATCTCAGTCATTGACTCTAATGTCAGTATGACACAGTCATGAAAAACGTAACACTAGATACCTGGTTTTGCTCACGATCAATGTAATACTTCCATCGTCATGTTCGTCGTCAGATATTTGCTTCACAATGTACTGTTCCAGTCTTTTCTCTAAATAAAAGAAATATCTTTAAAAACTGTTTTGTTTTAAACAAGTACGAAACGTGTGTTTTATATAATGGAGCAACGGTTAGCACGAACATGCGTACATGTATGTAACATTCTTACTAACAGTAGGCAGTTACAGGTTGCAATGGGTAATGTAGAAAAAACAATGTTGCCACTATGTACCTTTACCATATGTACTGGTGTTAGATAATTTCAATTATAATACACACATATAAAGATCGTTTTACAAACATGGAACACGAGCGCCTCCATAGAGGTTTAAATCGCAGATAACTCATGATTGATATAGATGTTGAATAAATGACCCCTACATATTCATGCACATTTTAAAAACTATCTTACCGTTTGGGTATATTTAGTTTTGTTTCATTAACGTCAAAGAAAATATCTGTACATAGGTCTGATTGATGGAGACGCCAAATACACGGTGTCGGAGGTAAGGTCGTTAGATTCTCTCTAATCAGAGAAATGTTCATTAAGTGTCCCACGTGCTAACCGATGTGAAAAATACTAATACGTTCAAATGTTGCCACAGAAACGTTTTAAAGGTTCTCAAATTTAGATGATCGCAAAATGTCATATTTCCCAGACATGTAAAAATGTGTGAGTCACAGCGCGTTAACAAGACAACAATATGTATACAAAGATATCCGCAGACCAATAATTGCAACACGAAAGTGTCAGAAAGGTTTTTTAATTCATAATTTTTTAACTGGCGGTTATAATTATATTCATACCCATACCGTGGGAAATGTATTTCAATGAATGGTGTATATAGTTTTATAGAGACAGAGTACTGAAAGCTGTTAAATGAAAATACAAAAATGCATCCAATGACTGGTCTTTACTATTACATCTATGCTCACAACTGTGACACTATTCTAATGTGGCTGAGAATGGCAAAGTTGTACAAATAACCAATCACCAGCCCAACAGTATTGTACGCTAGCAATGTTCACTGGTAGCGAATTTCTTTGCAGGTCAAAAAACAAACATAAAGCTATCTTTTGTTAACGTTTTTTATTCACCACCATGCATTATCCTTTCTTCCATGTTATGAGTACCTTTTCCACGTTTCCATTTTCAATTCCTTCTTCTCTTAGTCTTGCTAAGGTCTTCTTGAGTATCTTTTCCATGTTATACAAGTATATGTAGGAACAAGTTTAATAAAGTTGCACATGTTTAGGAGCAACATTAATCAGTGCATTAATGCGAATGTATCTAATGTGAGATTCTTGAAACGAACTAATTTTCGTACTGATCTCAGAAAAAATTGCACCTGTAAGACCAGCGGGAAAACCATATTCGTTGTCAATGGTTCATCTTGTGGCTTGATGTTTCTTCTTTCTGAGTTGTTCCGTGCAGAACTGTATGCCAAATCAGAACCTTAGTGGTAAACAGTTCTCGGAGGTTTCCTAGGTGATCAAAACACCCTAAACTCTAGCACGTTAGAATCCATTAATTTAACCTAACTATGCATTATTCATACACTCATCACTCACGCACTCGTGGAATGCTAATGTCACGTCGAAACAATAAAACAAAATTATTCGTGTCTTTGACACAAAACTGGGCGTTGTATTCAGACATGTCCTATGAAAGCTCCATGTGGTCTGTCTGAAAAAAAGACCTTAGTCGTTATTGTTTACCTACAAAGTATATTATGTTGGTGCTATTAAAGGGACTTGTTCACATATATTACGTATTTTTGAAAAAATGACATTACATGTCTAAACTGCAAAAACTAAAGTGTTTGGACTAATAGATAACACATATTAAATAAGGAAAAAATGTAAATAAACAAAATTGCATTCGCCGGGTATCGAACCTATATTTCCTATACATTTCTTTGTCAGAAGTTTTATTTTGCGTGTTCATATATAATGTACTTTTATTGTTGATATCTTTGCCAATCTGTGAACAGGTCCCTTTAATATCCTATTTTAAATTGTATTCATTTTAATCATAATCACATAAAAGGGTTTACATTATTCCAGTAAACCCTTATACATTAAAGTTATTATGTTGAAGATTCAAAGACTTATTAAACAATGTTCACCACAGCTGCTCAAGAGATACATGAGCGAGAGTATCACATACATACCGATATTGAATCAACTATCACCATCTCGTTTGTATTACTGTATATGGGCGTTGCCTGCAACACAGTAGTACAATATTTAACTTGTACACATTTTATTTCATGATACACACAAGTGTAAGAAATCTTAAATATTTATGTTATTATGTTAACGATGTTACATCTTTTAAAACCTGTCATTCAATAAGGATTTCTATTATTGCGATATTTTAAAGTGTTCTTTCAAACTTGTATTTATATAGCTACATATCATACATATCATGATATGCATTGTTGTGGCCGTTTTCGCATCAAACCAACACATTACTCTTCTTTAGCACTGCAACACTAGAATGACCATAACAACGGCGATAATTAACGATTGGTTACTAACATTTAAACTAAATACGCATGCATTTCCTAATCCTACTAATGGTACCAACGAAGTAAGATAGCAACACAGTGAAAACCACAACATGCCCACAAAGATTACAATACATGAAAACAGTCATGTTAAAGGTATAATGATAAAATTAATTACTTGATAAACATCCTTTTAACTCTCTGTGTCATTGTCCAAGATGCCGTTCTGAAGAACCTATGGTTGGACAGTCAAATTACAAAATACTAACTTGACAACTTCGATCGAATAAACTATTAAGTACTGTATTAAACTGTTTTCCTTACGGCACCTTTATATATGAAAAACTATAAAAACATATATAATTACATACACAATACCTGTTAATGACTTTTTGTAATAAACAACTATGTTATATTGTAAAGACACGTTTATAACAGGAATTATCGCACTAAGACACATTCATTTCTTATTCCCACAAAGGTTGCGTAATGGTTTGTACTAATGAATTAACCTTTTGGTAAGCAGTACAATTTAATAGCTTGGGCTGGTTAGCCAACACCGTGTTTACATAAACAATAACACGCACTATTAAAGTGATTACAATGATTAAATAAAAGTAATTCGGTGAATATCCCTACACACATACAAAAATAACATCTTAGGAATTAAATCACGTTAAATGAATTATAATGAAATTAATTACTAGATAAACATGGTGTAGACGTTCCTTATCAAGGTCATAGATGACGTTTCAGAATGTCCTTATCAATCAAGGCCAACGATGCAGTTGTAAGGAACAAAGTAATGGATGATAGTAAACATGCAAATATGCGAATAGACAAATGCGTTTAATAAGAATGAATATACAATTTTCATTATATATGCAAATTAACAGCTATAATTATAAATATATTTACGTTTTTGTTTCGTGCATGTGCGTCTCTTGTGTCACTTACAATACTTCCCTGGCTGGTCTGGCCAACTTCCGCGTCCATTGTGCCCGTAACAAAACTTCCCTGGCTTGTCTGGCCAACTTTCTCGTCCATTATTCCTGTAACAATACTTCCCTGGCTGATCTGGCCAACTTCGAAATCACTTGTGCCACTTAAAATGCTTTCCTGGCTGGTCTGGCCAACTTTGGCGTTCCTTGTCACTTACCATGCTTCCCTGGCTGGTCTGGCCAACTTCAGCGCCCCTTGTGCCAGTAACCAAACTTCCCTGGCTGGTGTGGCAAACTTCGGCGTCCCTTGTGACACTTACAATGCTTCCCTGGCTGGTCTGTCCAACTTTGGCGTTCCTTGTGTCACTTACAATGCTTCCCTGGCTGCTCTGGCCAACTTCGGCGTTCTTTGTGTCACTTACAATGCTTCCCTGGCTGGTCTGGCCAACTTCGGCGTTCCATGTGTTACTTACAATGCTTCCCTGGCTGGTCTGGCCAACTTCGGCGTACCTTGTGTCACTTGCAATGCTTCCCTGGCTGGTCTGGCCAACTTCAGCGCCCCTTGCGCCAGTAACAATACTTGCCTGGCTGGTCTGGCCAACTTCAGCGCCCCTTGCGTCAGTAACAATACTTGCCTGGCTGGTCTGGCCCACTTCAGCGTTTCTTGAGCCAGTAACAATACTTTCCTTGCTGGTCTGGCCAAATTCGGCGTTACTTGTGCCAGTAACAATACTTGCCTGGCTGGTCTGGCCATCTGCGCCAATTGTACTTGTTAATGATTGCTGTAATATAAACGAAATTCTATACTTTATTATAATGATTATGACAATCTAACACTTAGCCAAAGACAATATATCATTTTATATTCCCACTTAGTTCGTGTCCTGGATTGTTTCAATGAAGTTATCCATTGAACTTCAAATGTGTACAAGATACAGTGCTTGAAACATCGATCACTGACATGTCTATGTACTTGGCCAGATCAGCCATGGAAGTCCACCGGCTAATCGGCATAGTGCTACTGGCACAAGGGTCGATTGGTCGAGCACCTTAATCCGGACAATTATAATTATAATAAGTTTTTACTAAAAATAATACATTCTGGAAAAATGAAACACACAGTTTATTTGTGTTTCTGTTAATTCTTTAGCAACGTAATTTGATTCGAAACCAAAATGTCGTATGCCTGAATTCTCCAAGGTAAGTCGTCTGCACCATAATCAAATCTTATTTCTTGGTCGGGAAGTAAATTGTTCGTTGCGAAGATACATAAGTGAGGCTTTTTGCGGACTAGAACCACTCGGACCTCTGCATTTGTGGTCGCCCCGGACCCATCGTTAACATATCGGCCGAGCTGTTTTGAGAATGTTGCGTCAACACTGAAAACAGATTGATGCAATGTAGTAAATGTTAATAGCCAAATTGTGTAGTCACTGTTAAAGAATGTTTTTGAACGTTTGTTTACAAATGGTATTTAAAAAATAAGTATCAAATTAAAATACTTATCAATGTTAACGTGTCTGTACGTCTGTAATAATTTTACCGTAATTATCCCGAGTCTTTGCACAAGATTATTGTTTTGACACTTTCCAGTAAAAAAGTAAATGTTTACATTTTTATGAGAAATAAAGAAGAAAACATTTCCAGTGTTTCTTGGCCGATATGACCATTATCAAATATGTCTAAAATAATTTGGTCAAACACAGAGTGTGCACGTGTGGTTAAGACAACATACACATTCCATTTTTATAGATTTTTCCAGCAGGCGGGCAACAACTTTGATGCTTCTGGTCCGATCTGTTTCATATTCGAATATGTCATCTAATGGTTATATAAAATATGCAAATTTGGTCAAGATCGGATTCTGTCCTGAACACTGTCAAAAATCCCTTTTTTTGTGTGCCAGATCTGATACATTTTTGCAATTTTTTCACGAAACATGGGCAAAAACTTTGGTGTTTCTTGTCTGATTTGACGCATCGAACGTGTCCGAGAGTGTAGGGCCGTACATAAACTGTGCAGGTTTTTTTTCAATATAAGATAACAAATTGAAGTTTCTATTGTGTTAATAGTTGACGCCATGTATACGACAGACAACGTAGGAGAGGTGCTATATATCAGTGGAGAATGTTTGACAATTTCAATTTTCGTTATTTTTAACGTGATGTACAATATCCCAACAAAACATGTCAGAGTCATTTAAAACAGTCCCATTTTAAGATAAAAATTGATTTTATGCAATATTTCGGTCGAAATAATCTGATTCGCAATACATATGCCCCTTCTTACAACAAATATATTAACTGATTTCCGTGTTCGATTGGTTTGGTACAATACTATAGTAAAACATACCATCATTCTTTCTGTCCGGTCTTGAAAAAGAACAGAAATGAACCAAGATGTCTTGGGTACTTCGGTTCTCGGATGAGGCCTTCTTTATTGGAAATCAGTTCACCTGCATACTCTAACAAGAACGATGGCTTTTTTTCAGTTACAAAAACACCTTTACCTGAAATGCAAATAATGATTTAAATTTATATCAAATAATGCTGGCTATAAAATATAAATAGTGGTTATGTTTAATTCTCAATTTTACGTTTGTGTTTAATATGTACTGAGACTATTTGAGAATATATCGAAACACACAGATTTACCGTAATTATTAATAAATCATTTACAAATGTCATATATTGCCCATTTAAAACACTTTTAAGTATACTGACACTGCAAATATATGCGATTACACATACATTATACATTTCGTGACCGATATTTAAGACATTTGATCAGTAAATCATACTTTGTAGAAATATCAAAAACAATTATCTATAACGAGGTAATATGCTCCTTTTGCACACAGGTGATCACGTATTTAAAGCATTAAATACTTATATAGCAAACAAGTAAAATAAACAAAATGTGTTATATTTTAAAGTTAAAATGCCTTCACTCTTAATTAGCATCAATATTTTATTCAAACGTGTCAGTGCTGAAAACTACTGACTATTTCTTTACACGCCGGCAAGCTTACATCCCATGCAATAACTACGTTGTAATTGGGGTCTCGAGCTTTCATTTAGCCAACGCGCAACAATTAATTCGGTTTAATACATATTCAAAATAACTGATGTATGCATAATAACTTATCATTAAGCAAATATTATAAGGTAACACTTCTCAGTTGTCTCAGCGACTTTGTGGACGTGTTTGTTAAAATAAAATACCAGTTCTCAAAACTAACCACTTTTATATTATAAAATTAGTACACATAAGTGTCCCATTGATCACGACAAACACAAACTTAAGAACATGTAAAAGAAATGAATGACAAAATACTTTATTTCAAATTCCGATATTATTGAAATAATTATTATAAATTTTTAATCTATCTTATTAGTACAAGTAAATCGATATAATAACAACCCATCTATATTTTTAGATCATGCTTATTTGATCGCTATTTGTAGATCGGCTGATAATAACGAATGACAGTAACTTAAGTGCCACATATTTGTGTTTTTTTTCAACACTTAAATTGCAAAAAATAATTGTTTTCTTGTTATAAACATTAAAAGAAAAATCGACTATACTAGCACATATACATTAAATAAAGAATAATTTAAAAAAGATTGCTACATAATACAAACTCGATTACATCATGGACTTTTTTCGTCTCGACGAAGTGCAAGCGGAATGATAAAGTCGTGGTTTTCCAAATAATGCTAGCAACGATGTCAAAATTGGAAAGACCAACCACTCAGTCAACCCATTTTTTATGCAGAATTGTGCACTTATTGTTTCAAAAAATGAAATAAAAAATAAATATAATATTATGTGAGTGTTGGATAGCCGAGCGCTACCCTGTCTCGAGCCGAGCATGATAAACTTGAACTTTTTCCAACACTCAGATAGTATCTATATAAACGTTTCAGCGTCAAAACCGATATGCTCACATTGTTTCCATACACAAACGCCACCATACACATGCTACCGGCTACGCATTTGTCTCAGCCATCTCTACTTTGCTATTTTTAGAATGATTCACAACCTACTTCTTGAAGATGTTAGACTAGACGCCGGAGAAAATTCAATTTTGACTCCGCGACAGGGAAAAATACAGGGATTAGCAATTAATTTAATGCTATTTCGTTTCAATACGTATCGAAAGTGTTGGCGAAAGCGGAAATATTACATTTTCTTTAAACGTGTAGTTCAATACAATGCTCAATTCCACTCAGCAACGTGAAGTTGGTGTTTCTAAACATTAAATATAAAACCGCTCCTTTTATATGCTTCCGGTAAGACTCATCATGCGCGGCGCCAAACATAAATTATAAATCCACAATTTTCAAATGGTTGCAATGATAAACGTTTAACACGTAATGAGTAAAAGCAGAACTATTTATTCACAAAACGTTACACTTTTATCGGCGTAGCTGTTTAAGATCACGTTGACCCCGATTTCTTGCAATAATTATGCAGAGAGAAAATTGAATGCCAATAGCATTGGGCAAATTTTCTAATGTTAGGGAATGCAAACTTATAACAATGGTTTAATGTATACCAATAACTGTTGCATACTTCTGGGGATTAAAATTTACATACTTGTTTTAATAAGCGGTTCAAATAAAGTTATAAACATATCTCCGATATATACTCTAAAACTGAACATAATTATGAACAATTTTTATCACTGTAGGTCATGATCAGAATGTTATATTCATTCACATAATGAACTAATTATTTTGTTTAGCCTACATAAAAGGCGCGCTCTAGAAATAGCAATTACAATGCAACAATTCACGGGGACCACAGTCGGTCACAACGTAAAATGTTGCCTGTTGAGCTCGCGCCACGGCTGCCTGTCAATAGTATTGAGGTTTCTCGTGACAACCACAAAATATAAAGTGGTAAATTTCTCGTATTTTTCTGATAAATAAGCAAAAAATATTAGAAAATTTGATGGAGCTTATATTTCCTATTATTGTATCATTGTGTACAAATAATATTTTACGTTGTAACCAACTTGGGTTCCCAATAATTATTATATCGAGTACAACACACTCCAGCAGGTGAGAGAATTATTATAAAAATAGCGCGCAGGTGTGTTAATACCTCAATTAGCGTCAGGAGAGTCCTAAATCCGAGATTTTTAATAAATGGGGAATTTAAATTTATAAACTTACTATTCATGTTTATTTATATTTGAATTGTGGTTACGTTTTATTAAGAATTATTTATAATTGGATAGTAGATGTTATTCAATCAATAAAAATGTTAAACATCTATGTGGTGAACGAAATTTCGTAATACGTCGAAATGTTACTCTAACGTCATTTACGTAGAATGAATACCCATGTGCAATACTAATGATACATATAGTATATTATTTAACATTACTATGTACACAGGTCTGATATATATAATACTTTTCATTCATTCCTGCTATTATTTTCTGTCAATTTTAATTTGTTAAATTTGCCTGACAAATTTATGTATCAATTATATTTACGTAAATTACTAGTATTTAGGTTACTCATGTATCACTGGTGAAAACATGGGGCGGTATGTGATCGGTTTATTCACGGTATAGATATTAATAACAATTGAGTTGATCTCAAATTAATTTGGGGGCCGATACGTTTTCTTATGGTGTCTGAAAAATCTAGTGTCCGAGAAGTCTCCTTAGTAGGGACCAAAACTTCTGGGGTCGGAGAAGTCTCCTGTGTAGGGACCGACAAATCTGGGGTCCGAGAAGTCACGTGACCGAACATCTTGGTCCTCTTGTATTATATTTAGAGCAAAAAATGACATCTCAAGATTATCTTCAACGCCGATTTTCTTCTTAAAAGACATTTCTTGCTTCTTTTTCAAACACAAAAACTGGTTTCTGGTCACGATAAAACGTGATCCATCACCAATAGTATTCACACTTTTTGACAATCGTGTGTTAATAGTGCATTGTTTCCGGACATAACATTTTAATTGTACGTTATACATTCATTCCTATAAATAGTGATATCGTACACATGTTTGACAAGATATTACACGAATGCGAAGAATGTATCCGTACATATTGTTTAAGAACGGAACTTACGTGTTTTGTCGGAGTGAATTTTATCTTTCTTGTTTCCATCGCCTGTGAAATAAATGTACATAGTAAATACTTAATTAACAACTGTATATACATTTAATACAGTTTGACTTGCCGAATTTTCTTTTAATTTAGAATGCCCAACATAATCAATATGTTTTTGTAATGCAGGATGTATCAATTGTGTTAAAATACTAGCAACAACTTTGCAATCATCCAGAAAATCATACACAATACAAATAATAATGAGTGTAGAATTTCTATTTATAAATACAACATGTATGTTTATTTGAATAGCAGTTTCATTACGAATTATTTGGAATTACATTTTTCTCTTAACTTCTGTAGAGATGCCAGATCGGCTGAAGCATCGAAATACGTCGTTATCTAATTCCAAACATTTCATTTAATTATGGTTAGTTTTACTTTATGTTCTTATTATAAGTTCATTGTTTACTATTATAATTATACGCACAAACATTTGTTTTGAGTATCATTAGTCAAATCATTATTTACATGTGATGAATGTGTCCAGTCGATTGCTTTTATTTGGTATACATAGAATAAATAATTGTTTGACAGCTCACTTGTACTAATTCCCGCTATTACATGTCGGAAAAATCTTAAAATATACATGTCTACGTAAATTGTTTAGATTATACAAGTATCATTGATGAAAAACATGAGGTGGTAAGATAATTTACATAACGATGGAATTTATCTTAAACATAAGTTTTATCTTCATAGTTTCGTGTTTCTAAAGTAGCCTTACAATAACAGCCCCATGATAAAATGGGTTTACTGTTATTTTAACCACATCATGCATCGTTACTTTAATTTAATGTTGGCTTCATGCGGTGGTAAGATCATTTAAATTTACGGACATTACATAACAATGGAATTTATATTTAACATAAGTCACAGTTTCGTGTTTCCAAAGTAGTTATTTAATAACAGCCCCAGGATAAATGTATACTGTATTAATAACCCTAGAATGAAAATTTACTTTAATTTAATACATGGTTCTCATTTCTCTTTACTCTTTACGTTTGGTTTTGTACGGCGCCCTATGATGCTTTGCATCATTGTTTTCCTGGAATACTCATACAATTGTTACACATATGTAAATAAATACACTTAAAATACTCATGCACATCTAACTGAACAACCTTTAACCAGTAACTTATCACTTTACAAGCTCTTTTGGTAATCAGAGAAGTTCTACCAAGTTTTCCCGATACGCAATTATTTGGGGTTTGGAAATTTCACACCTATTTTTTATGTTCAAACAATTAAATTAGCTCTTTTAGTGTCATAGACTGTATTTAACTCCAAACCTCTGATCCGTAATTTAAATTGGGTACACCAAGTATATCAAATAACTGTTACTTGGTATGTATTGAGATTAAAGTACATTAAATGTGAATTTAATTTAAAAACAGCTTTTGAAGCCTGGCCTGCAAGTGTTTCAAAAGTATTTGCAAATGACCCTCATGTAATAAATACAATTCTCAAGTTTGTACAAGTTTTAATAATTTCCAATGCATGTCCTTTGTATTAAAAGTTCATATTTCTCCTTAACTGGCCACCTTTTTTTTTTAAAGCATTACGTTCATTTTATTTGAATTCACAAATAGTTTCCACCTATCACAGTATTCTTATAATAAACACAAAGCCTTTCTTTAAATCTTCCTCAGATTCAGACGTAATTACAATGTCGTCTGCATACAATAGCAAAACAATTACAACAAACCAATATTAATAGCATTAACGCCATTTAAAATATAATATTCCTCTAGTCATTCAAATTAATAGAATATACCGTAAAAGGGTGATAATGATGAAACCTGTCTTAATCAAAATAAACACGAGAAATCTTCATTACAACGTATGACCTCACTTAAAACTTCACTTAACATTTGCATTCATAGATTTAATGAAATTAATAATCTTTTCTCGAACGCTTGGCTTGGACAATTTGAACCAAATGATCTCTCACAAGGTAATCGAACGTTTCAGTAAAGTCAGCAGATACATCATACATTCTCTTTTTTTCTTTTAATTGGTAATACAAACATAATATTAATCGTTCCCATATTTTGTCTGAATCCTGCCTGAGACTATATATATATATATATATATATACATTATACTGTTTCAGCCCAATTTCCTAAATGTTCCTAATAATGTGATTCCCCGGTAGGTTGTTTTTACATCATCCATCTTTCTTTCTTTATGTATAGGAACAATAAAACCCTCACATCAAATTGTCCACATTCACGTGGTAATAAAAGTTCACACCCTATTTTAAAATATACTACTTTAAATACCAAATAATTAAGTAGATAACCAGGTCTAGCTGATGTATCTATTTAGAGCCTTTCATAATGTCCTAATCAGTAAATGGTACATTTAATTCATTGAACATACTACTTCATTCACCATTTAAATAGATGTCCTGAAAGTACAAAACATCTTCACCAGGCTGGTGAAATTATTATAAAAATTGGTCACCATTACACTTTTCGTGGGCGCGGGATGTATCTGTTTATAGGCTTTCATAATTTCCTGATCAGTAAATAGTACATTTAATGCATTATACATAATATTTAATTCACCATTTAAATACATGTTCTGACAATACAAAACATCTTCATCAGGTGGGTAGAATTATTATAAAAATTGGTCACCGTGACACTTTTCGTGAGCGCTGGAATATTATTAGTAGTAATAAAATCGATATGAATGAAATGTACATGAAGTACCGCTATGCGCATGCATACTATAAACAACTGTACTGTAGCTTGAGAAAGTTTTCACTGAAATGCACGTATTTGAAGTTTCGTGCATTTTGATTGCTGCATATGATAAGGAGTAAATGTCGTTTGTTTTCTGTATGCATAATTTTTATTTTATATCAATTTATATAGATTCTTTATATATCTAAATGCAACATGGATCAACAATATGAATGTATTAGTTCTTATTCCTTTTAATTGCATTCATATACAGCTTATGATACTACAAGCAATATCAGTTAGCCTGGGATAGGGATTGTGATTAATTTTATAGATCTTTGACAGGGGCAATTCCTGTCAGAATTTCGTCTTTTTGAACGTCCTGTGTAAATATAACATGATTGGTCTTAAAATTTCTGCATTTAGTGTATTCATGTTCCATTTGGGACCAAATATATTTCTACAGTGTTTTGTATGTTTATTCAAAGTTCACACACCAAACGAATACAGTGAATCATTTTTATCTTTATCAAACATAATCATTTTGTTTGGATTTACGCTGTTTGTTTGTGTTGAAAACAGTGACTTCATAATATGATTTCGAAAGATTGTAATATTTAGACAACGTTAAATGGTGTATATGATTCTTATTCGTAGATACATATACATTTATAATCAATTCTTTATTAAAGAAAAACATTAAATGTTGCCAAGAAAAGACTATTAACTAGTACACTGCCCCCCCCCCCCCCTCCGGGTTAACGTTTCATTCGAAAGACGAGTGTAGTAGCATGTTAGCATGTAGCAGGATCTAGGGTCAGCGGGTCTCAACCCTGACATATAAAGCTAGTTGGTTTAAGACCACGGATCCGATAAATTACAAAATAGTGTACTGAAATATGATTGAACATACGGTAAATATTTTGCGCAGCAGAAGTGGGAAAAAGCAACAACACTGCACAAACCCTTTCCAACTCTTTCGGTCCTATTCAATGAACTGGGTTGTCATCTGAGGGTTCACAAGTAGTGTAGTCATTCGATAAAAATATTCCGGGTATTTAAAATAAACATCCATTAAAATGTATTATAATTTATATTTAAAAAATCTTGGCACTTATAATCGTGCCTAGCATACTTGATATTCTATAGATTACAATTAATATATACATGGTGTCTTTTTTAGGTTTGAGCCCTCCAATAGTGTAATCTCTATCAATAATTATCATAAAGAAATATGACAATAATTGATATTTTCAATATGTTCGATAGCAGAATAATGTAAATCATATTATCCTACTGTTCATGTGTATATATAAATTAAGCTTTTTTTCCTAACACGATATTAGTTTCAAGGATCATATAGTACGGACGGTTTAGGTCTTCAAGTGTGCGGAAGTAACAGCAATTACGCGTTACAATAGTTGGCAATGAACGAAAGCGTTGCAATTAAACGTACGAAAATTTCTTTCATTTTTTAATGTAATATATTTATAAAAACAGTAAATCCCTGGCCATTTTTAATCACGAATAATTGAACAAAACTAAATGAAAGATATTAAATCTGCATTCATTAAATTAATATCTATATTACAAAATTAAATCCCTGGTCCTTTTGATCGCGTACAATCCGCAAAACTAGCTCGCACATTATAAGCATGATTAAGCCTAGTAATATCTAGTATATAGAAATCATTAAATCCCTGGCCATTGTTTATCACGTGTAAAGACAAAACTAGCCCGGAAATTAAGATTGTCATTCACTCTGTTGTAATATTTACTAGAAATCATTCAATCCCGGACAATTTTGGATCATGTGTAATCGACAAAACTAGCTCGGACAATTAAAATTATAAATCATTCAATAATAATAACTACCAGAAATCATGAAATCCCTGAATAATAAGCAAGAAATAAGAAAAGGACGTTATGCTGGAGGTATTTCTATTTATATTAAAAATAACATTAAACAATACATTTCTTTAGTGGTGACAAACAAATATGGCATTGCTTGTATCAAACAAGATGCATCACTTTTTAACTTCAATGAAACTGTATTTTTATGTTTTTGTTATATTCCACTAGTAGGATAAATGTACTATATGGACAAATGTTGATTTTTTCGAAGAAGTTGAAAATGGTGCATAGAAAAATATTAATACTTGGTCAAACATATATAATTGGAGATTTTAACGCTAAAACAGGCCATCTGTTTGATACAATAGAATATGACAAACATTTTTCTTTATAATTAAACATACTATACTTCGAATACACATGTTTGTTTACAAAAAAATATGTAATCAAGATCACGTAATTGACAGCAGCGGTCGAAAACTAGTATCAATGTGCGTAACGACCAATAGTATTATCGCTAACGGTAGTTTGCCCGGCGACAAAGCGTGAAACTTTCTATTGAGTGTTCAACGAGGGCAAAGTGTCACCGACTATTTATTACTACAATCACATAACTGTAAATACATTCGTAATTTTGAGGTGCTTGATTGATCGAAATTTTCCGATCACGCAGGACTGTGCATCAGTGTCACAAAAGCGGGCAGAATACACAAAATTAATGTACAGAATACAAGCGATTACGTAGTAACGAACATAGTATTCGAACAAAAAATTCGAGTTTGTTTAGAAAGTAATGCGAACACACTTAACGATATTCATTACCCAGATACTCTGTTCGAAAAGAAAATTCAGATTCTAACGAATACTCTTCACACATGTAACACCAAGATATATGGGAAAAGAGTACAACGAACAAAATAGCAAAATGCGCGCAAATCAAATAAACCATTGTGGTTTGATACTACTAGCGAGAAGGCAATATTGAACTTTAAAAATGCCAACGAAAAATTTAATAAAACAAGCAATACTTTTACAAGGTTACATTTTGTTAAAAGCAGAACTAAAAATAATAAAATTCGTAGGTAGAACTAGGGAAAATTAATACAAAATTCACGAAGCGCATCGTCTGGAAATAAAAAGCCTAGACAGTTTTCGAAATTAATTTAAAATGTTATAATAATATACATGACACATCTAAAAATAATTCCATTCACAAATTATCGATTATTTTAATTCGCTATACGGCGAGGCATCGGGCGCGACCGAAGAATGTGATACAACATTTAATTGTGCATCGATTTCAGAGGAACTCGATTCATTCATAACCGACAATGAAATAAAAATAGCAGTTTTTAAACAAAATAATAACAGTCTAGCGGACATGATGAAATACCCGCATAAATTGTTAAAACGGCATATAAAACAATTAAATCACACCTGAGAGTGACATTAGCTCCTTGTTTGATAATTCAGTATATCCAGAATCGTGTGGAATAGGGTATGCTGTTCCCATTTTTAAGGAGGTATAACGCTAAATAGTATTCTCTCAAAACATTATTCTCAGATATTGCTGAACATGAAAGTGGTCAGAAAAGTACAATAAAATATCGTAATACCCATTTGGCTACCAAAAAGGTAAAAGTACCATTGATTGCATCTGTGTACTTGATACTATTGTCAACACAAATCTAAATTCAGGTCAAAAAATTATATGCTGCATTTATTGTTTACGAAAAATGTTACAATAAAATTAATCGATATTTGTATGGACAACGCTTAAAGCTGAGAAAATAAAAACAAAAATGGCGAAAGCCGTCCAGGCAATGTACTCTTCTGTCAAATCAGCTTTAATATACAATAATAAACGTCAGATTTCATATACTCATCAATAGGAGTCAAACAAGGAGACCCGTGTTCAAGTCCACTGTTCATGATTTTTGTCAACGATATAATGAAACACATTAATTGGAACACCGAAGGAATTGTTTATATCAATGAGACTAACTTCTTCTTTATGTTATTCGCCTGTTATCAAGTTTTATTCTTCACATAACCGAATTTACTGCAGTCAATGTTAAACGATATGGAACATTACTGTAACCAATGGAGCTTAAAAATTAACACAAATAAAACAAAAATATTGATATTCGAACGAGCTCAGCGAACATTTAAATCCTATAATGAAGATCTAGAAACCATCGAGTCGTTTAAATACTTAGACGTCCATTTATTGAAGAACGGTAACTGATACCGAACTCAAAACTCGATAGCTCAATATGCAACCAAAGGTATGCATATATTATTTTCAATTTGCAATCAATACTCCTTTGAAACCCAGGAAAAAATAAATGTATTTGACAAACTCGTGTCACCCATACTTAACTATTTCTCAGACGTGTGGGGATTCTGTCCTGGGAAAGACATATATAGAAACCATTCATTAAAAATTCCTTCGTAAATTATTATGCGTAAATCAGTCAATGAATGTATCTTGTTTATATGGAGAATTAGACAGACTTCTATTATCAGAACAGAACAGAACAGAATATTTTATTCAGTTACTTGAACATATATACATGTTCCTCATAACATGATCCAATGCATAACAATTATAAACACATGACAACGTATAATATATGTACATATATACACACTTTATAACAGAATAATTTTAATAAACACGTACTTAATAATTCAATAATTCTATATGAATATCAAACAGTAGATATATAGTAAATTACAACGTAGTTTATAAACAAGATTCACTCCCCGAGGAGGGACTTATAAGTTATAGACGAAAAAGTACGAAAGAAGAATGACAAATTTGTACAAAAGAAAACAACAAATGAGTAGTTATTGGACGAAATTGATCATAATTTTTCGTCTGTTAAAAGCATGGTATGTATATTTACAAAGGTTTAATATAGTTTTATAGCTTTTAGATTTAAATAAATTTATAAATTTGACCATACTGGGCTTAGTATAATAATATTTACTAATATATTTTTTACGAATATCTATATACAGTGGGCAGATACATATAAAATGGTACTCGTCCTCAATATCATTTTTATTACAAAAAGTACAAGATCTGTTACAATGTTCGATTCTGTTATTACCATGACGTCCTGTTTCGATTTTTAATTGGTGAGATGACAATCTCAATTTGGATAATACAATGCGATATCTTAGTGGAACTTTATCAAGGTAACATTCAAATTCATAGTCAGTTTTAAACAATTTATACGTGCACATAGATCTACTAATATTTATGGCTGTATACCACGATTGTTTGAATTGATCGTGTAGTCTTTGTTTAAATTCTATATGGAAACTTTTCTCGTTAACTGAATGCGGTGTAATCCAAACATATGAAAATCCATTGCTATCTAACAGAGACTTAACATCAGTTAGCCAGTTAGATTTGCCTTTGTTAAAATCATCTAGCAACGCTTGGTACAACCGATTAATAATAATATTGTGACTATTTAATAACTTTAGTATTTTATTATGCGTGTGTGTCTATTGATATGAAGTGGGAATCGGCCAAGTTCACCGTATATTGCCATTGTACATGTAGATTGTTTAACTTTAAGAAGATTTTTACAAAATTTCAAATGAATTCGCTCTACTTTTGTGGATTTGCCAAATCCCCATACTTCGCAACCATAACTCAAAACTGATCCTACAAATGCGTCAAATAATTGACATATGGTACTAGGTTTTAAAAGGGTTGTTTTGATATTACTCATAAGAGTATTAAGAGCTTTCAGTCCTTTACCAGAAATGGTTTCGCAATTCAGAACGAAGCTACCTGTATAATTAAAAACAGTTCCTAAATAGTTAAAATCATCTACAACTTCTAACGGGATATTATTGTAAACCCATTTTTCTTCATGTTTTAAAGGACCTCGTTTTCTAAATACTACGACTTTGCTTTTGTCGGGGTTAACCTCAAGTCCCCATGAATTACAGTAAATTTGTAGACGATTTAGACTGTGTTGGAGATCTGCTGCAGTTTTCGCGAGGATAACCATATCATCTGCAAATAGCATCAAGATAAAAGTCAAATCATCTATCGATAGGCCACTATTAATATCATCACAGAGGAATAATTCGAGATCTTCTAGGAAGAGAGAAAATAGTATCGGCGACATTACTTCGCCTTGTTTTAAACCTACAGCGACTTCGAAGAATTCAGAATATGAGTTACACCCTTTTATACAAGCTTGCACTTTCGAGTACATATCCCTTATTACCCGTAAAGTTTTGCCTCTCAGGCCTATTTTAAATAATTTATACCACAAACCATTTCTATATATACTGTCAAAGGCCTTTTTAAAGTCAACAAACGCACACGCTAGTCTCCCATTTTCATTTAATACTTTACTTATAATTGCATTTAAAACAAATATAGCATCTACGGTGGAACTCCCTTTTTTGAAACCAAATTGTGCATCACTTATTATATTATTATCGGCCGCCCACTTCGAAACACGTTGATTAATAATACCAGTGAATATTTTGGAAAAGCAGCTATTCAACGTAATGCCTCTATAATTATTAGCATCATTAGGGTCACCTTTCTTAAAAATAGGTACAACTAGTCCGTTCATCCACGATTCTGGGTAGATACCAGAGTTAAGGATACCATTAAAAATATCAACTAAGTGTGAAGCTAAAATATCACATGATTCAATAAAGTATTCATTAAGAAGTTGATCCGCAGCAAAAGATTTGTTGCTCTTCAGGTTATATATAACGGATTCCACTTCTTGTATTGTAACTGGTACATCTAGTTCATCAAAGATACAATCAACATCAACATTATCATGATTATTATTGTTATTATTATTATTATTATTATTATTATTATTATTATTATTATTATCATTATTATTGCTACAAAAATGCTCAGCTTCTTCATTATGGACATTTGGAAAGTTGATGCTTAAATTAGAGAAATGTTTAAAAAAATCTTCATTGCTGATTTTATTATTATTACAACCATTAGTTTTATTATTTCGAAAATGTTTCCAAAAATCTTTAGGTTTAGAATGTCGTAAGCTTTCAATTTTTTTCATCTTCTTCTTATCGCAGAGGCGCTTTTTGCGCTTGACTAATTTTTTATAATCTCCCTTAGATTTTATCATGTCCTGTCTATTAATATCACTTTTATGGCAGTTATAATTATTCAAGGCTCTAATATAAGTTTGCTTTGCTTCAATGCATTCTGCGTCGAACCAATCAGATTTGTTGGAAACACTTTTACAATTATAAGCACTATTATGATCAGTCATGATTTTACAAAAAAGTGGGTCAGCAACATCTCGTATTTCTTTGGTAAAATTACTTATACAATTGTTAACAGATTCCCTATCACCAAAATTGGTATTCAGTGTTAAGCAATTAAGTGTAGGCAATTTTGATATAATGCCACGTCTAAATTCATTCCTCAGACTTTCATCCCATTTAATACTAATTCGTGTGTAATTGTCGTCATTACTATATGACACAGTGTCACAGTTAATGAGAAACGAGATTGATGCTCGATCCGACCATTCGTTAAACGGGTTCACACAGAAATTGTTCAATTTACCAAAGTAACATTCACTCAACACTAGGTAATCAATAACACTCGATCCTGATGAGCAAGCATAAGTAAAATTTCCAATATTATAATCGTTTCCAAGCCTTCCATTAGCAATTCTCATGCAGTTCGACTTACATAAATCAAGCAATTTAATACCAAAATTATTATGGATTTTGTCCATTGAAACTCGTTTGATTGGTCTATCCGGTTCATATTCATGGTTATCGTAATCTATAATTGGTTTGTCACAGGTAATATAATCTGTTTTATCCCCGTTTCCGACCCTGGCGTTAAAATCTCCCGTTAAAAATACATTTCCACGAGTTTCAAATGCACAAATATCGCTTTGCAATAAGTCAAATAAATCAACGTTTATAAAATTATACATAGTTGACGCTTCAGGCCAAATATAAATTCCTGCTACGTAAATATCATCAGACAGATTAAAAAAGTGTTTATCTATTTTCAACCAGATAATTGTATCAAAGTGATTTTTAACAATTGTAATACCTTTGCAAAATTCGTTTCTTATATACAAAACTACACCCCCACTACATCGTTTAGCTTTTTTATTTTGAGTTTTCCTATAAAAATTGTAACATTTATATTGATTCAAATCAAATTTAGATTTTTTATTGCCCCATGATTCAAATAAAAAAATGATATCATATTTACAAATAAGGTCAGTAAAAGCACTATCCTCTAGTTTCGTTCTACTAAGACCATGAATGTTCCATGCCAGTACAGATAGTCCGCCCTCGTCGCGCCTCTAGACTCTACCTGTAACTTCCGGAACCCTGACGCTCTGTTTCCGAACACCGTCTACCATCAGGGAGTCGTAGGCTAACCATGCATTATGTCCCTTTTTCTTAGCCTCTTAGTTCCGGGATGAGGGCTCGACGCCGGGCAGCAATTTCCGGCGGAAACTGCTCGTGCATGAAGAACCCAGTTTTATCGAGCTCCTTGCGGCGGCTGCGGACCATCTCTCTGTCTTTGAACAGGGTGAATTTGGCGACTATCTTCCTCGGCTGGCCGCCTTTATGGCCGTAAGTTGCGTTACCCATTCGATGCACACGCTCGAACTTAATGTCGTTTACAATGTCCTGTGCAATTTTCAACTTCTGAACCAAAAATGACCTTATTTCGGCTTCCGTATGCTCATGCCTTTCGTTTGGTACTTCCGGTATGTTACCAAATATCAGATTGTTCCGCATACTTTGCGATTGCACATATAATAGTTCATCTTTCACTTTTAAATCTTGCTTCCTCATATTGTCAATATCACTTTTCGCAGTTGCTAACGAAAACTCAAGATTTTCCACTTGAATGTCCATTCTCGAAATTTTTTCATCAAATCTTAGGTTAGAATCATGTACAAACGCCCATAATTTTTTAAGGTCCAGCTCAAATTTACTAACCTTTTGCTCAATACTGTCCAATGTGTTTAGACGAGTGTCAACGTGGTTCAGTTTTGATTCTATTCGTTTTAGGAAGGAAATGATTGCATCTGTAGGATTTTCATCGCCGGTCAGCTCGTTTGCAGTTGTTAAGGGCGCCGCCGCCTGAGGGGCTGGAGTGCTGGCTATCGGCGGTGAATCGGATGACATATTGATTATATCCAGATACAACGATTGCTCAAAAAACACTGAGTCATTATATAACACTGAATTCGCTTGGTGTAAAGATTCACTAACCGTAAATAAATCCAGGTTCAGTTCTACACTGTCTACACTGTCTGCACTGTCAAACAAAGGCGATTCACCGATGCGCGCGTTTTTTAAAATACCACTGTTTTTGTTATCACTGCTACACTTTCTTTTCTTGTTCAAATCGCACAAAGATGGGACGCACTCATCCATCAGAACAGTATATTGAGTTTTGTAACATACCCGCTAGTAGAAATGACCTACGTTTGTTAATTAGTTAATTTATTTATTAGTTTTACTTTTCTTCGTAAGAAAAGCGTCCATCTTTAATCCGCGTCACGTGTTCCAGTTTTATTATCATTAATAAGAAAATTACGAATAGTTAAATATTGGTTTCAAATTAATAAATCAATTGATGACAGCCTCATAAAGCAGGCATATGTTATGTTGTATAATGATGCAGAAAATAATAATACCTTTAACAACCAAAACTGGGCGCATCATTTAAATTGCGTGTAAGATCAATTGGGGCTCTCATATATAAAGGTAGATCAGACAAATCTTTCGGAATCAAATAACGAAATATATGCTTTCAACTTAATAAAACAGCGACTCACTGACAATCAGAAACAGAGTTGGTACAATTCAATTAACATTTCATCCAGATTAGAAACATATGCTCGTTTTAACAACGAATTTCACTTTGAACCCTTTTTAAATACTTTTCAAGAAATAAAATTTAGAATTGCGTTTGCACGATTCAGAGTATCTTCACATACTTTAGAGCTTGAACGCGGTCGATATACAAATATAACTCGTGATAATCGAATTTGTCAGCTTTGTAACTTTCGACAAATCGAAAACGAATATCTTTTTCTTTTTACTTGCCCTTTATACGGTGATCTGAGACGCAAATATTTCAAATCATATTACTGTCGATGGCCCACGCTAAATAAATTAAACCAATTAATGCAAACAAGGAATAAGAAGGAAATGTTAAATCTACCAAAATACATATATTTTGTTTGCTGTCGGGCCGGCTTGCTCAGTTGGTAGAGCGCTGGACTACAAATCCGAGGATCGCTGTTTCGATTCCCGGCTCGGCCACAGAACTTGTGTGGGGATTGGTCATGAAATTATTTCTACGGCCATTCTCCCCCCACGTCTGATTCAAGTAGGGCAGTTGTATGTGCACTCAGTACTGGTAAACCAGCTTACCCAGGAAAAGTGTGAGTAGGTTAACTGACCGCCGACTGAAATACTGTTGAATACGGAGAAAAATCCAAACAAACAAACATATTTTTTGCTAACAAATTAATATATGAGACACTGTTACAATTGTAGCGTCATATATGATGTATTTACAGAAAAGACATGAAACATGGATATTTTTATGAATATTATTTTATTAACATGTTATATAACGTAAAACTTTAGTTGTTTATTGGTTTACAACATGTATTTATTAACTGATTGACTACATAATAATGTTAATTTACATAATTTCAAAAACTAAGAAGTATTGTTTTATAAATTTGACTTCAGTAACCGTTTATTAAACCATAAAGCTTCTATCATTGTTGGTTTGTTAACAAAATGTATGTTATCTGATTGTCTACATCGTGTGTTGTATTCATTATATCATGTCAGGAGCGTTGTAACGCTTAAAGGCAATACAAATAAAAATAAAAAAGAGAATAATTTTGAAACGTTTAATCGACAAAACTAAATCGGATAATAAAAATAAGCGTCCATTCTATTATAATATCAATAATATTATATTTTATCACTTGTGGCTGAAAAAACTAGCTCGCACTTATAAAATTTGTATTCATTTTAATATAATATATGCTACAAATCATTAAATACCTTGTCATTTGTGATCACCTCCTCATAACAGAACTGGCTCGGGCAGATCAAATTAACATTCCTTCGATTATAATATATACAGTACTGCTAGAAATCACTAAATCCTGACCATTTGTGACCACCTGTTCTCAACAAAACTAAATAGCGCGGACATTGAAAATAAGATTTCATTCCATACACGTCTATAGACATGAAATGCCCGACCAATTAAAATCACGTGTACAATCGACTAAACTACTAGCAGCACGGATATTAAAATTAGCATTTATTTTATCTACACCAAAACATCAAATCGATAGCCGTTTTTGATCACCTGACCTCGACAAAACTAGCTCGGACACTGCTTGGATCCCTCCTATTCAGCCTTTTGGTTCATGGATGTTAAAGACATTTTAAATATATCTCTGCTACAACAATGTTTAGTTTCATACGGTATTGTTCGCCCTTAAGGCACATTTCACTGCCTTCCAATTTTCCAAACAAGATTATTCTTTATTATATTATCTTGCTGTAAATACATGTCTACGTTAATTTACGTTCAACAAAACTACAATAGTTCTTCTAATAATCACTTCTACCACCGCTACTACAACTAATTCTGCTAATCTAATGATCTCCTTAAACATGTGTTGTTGCTGCTGCTGATGATGTTGATGTAGATGAATAAAATTGCGTTAGAATGCGTTTGGCATTTTCAAAGTAATACATTTGTTTGTATTTATTGTATTTAATAATAATAATAATAATAATAATTTTATTATATAATAATAATAATAATATTTAATATTTTTTAAATTACTATTATCATTATTATTAGTAGTATTATTATTTTTATTAGTTTTTTTTTATTGAAATAATAATAATAATAATAATAATATATTAATACTAATAAATGTAATATTTTTTTAATTTATAACAACAACAACAGCAACAACAATAATAAGAAGAAGAAGAAGAAGAAAAACATGAAGAAGAAGAAGAAGAAGAACCGTATAATATTAATCATACTTTTATTCAACGAAGATGACATATAAGACATCATATTTGTCATGACAAAAACATATCTTATTTTCATATGGCCTTGATACATATTCATAATAATAAAATATAATAACATAATAATAATAATTAAATCGATTTTAATATAGATCTATAACAAGTGTTACATCTATTTGACATTTTTAAGCAATTATTGTATATGCACTTTTGAATGATCGTCTTTTATTTTCTTAAATCCATAAGCAGATTGTTTTCCACATGGTTATGCTAAAATGTGATTCTTTTGGCAAAAAGGATATGTGTGCATATCTAATTATAAATAGTGGGATTAATTGTTAGAAAAAGTAAATAAATCATTCAGATAATATTAATATAAATTATTTTACAATATGATAATTTTAAAGAAAGAAACAAAAACATGAAATTAGAATTGCGGTATCCAAATTTTATTAGAAACCATAATATTTATGTTTTTGTACTGAGTTTGAAAATATTGGTCGGGTTCGTATCTGCCGCATTCACTTCGTTATACATGTAACAACTATAGGGTCAGGCACGGGCTGATAATGGCCGATACTTAACCAACACACTAGTAATATATTGATATTAGAGGAAAAGAAGTCAATCTGTGTATTCAGTATTCGATACAATAATAAGGTAGACTTTAACAATTAGTAACATAGTTCGCATTTATGTTTGGCAGTATATTGGGTGCTTCATTTTTTTGCAAGATTGCAACTTGCGACATTTCAGACGTGTTCATTTTCGTTAAATTTCTGTCAACTTATCAGGGTCATTGTGTCCGTTTCCAGATAATGTTAAATTATACATGTACTAAGTTTCATGCATTATGATTACTGCATAATTGTATGTAAATATCGTTTGTTTTCTGTATATATAATTGTTATTTTTTTATCAATTTATATAGATTCTTCATAGATCAAAATGCAAACTGGATCAACATTATGAATGTATTAGTTCTTATTCCTTTAAATTGCTGTCATATACAGCTTATGATATTACAAGCAATATCAGCTAGCCTGGTATTGGGATTGGGATTAATTTTATAGATGATTGACAATGGCAATTCCTGTCAGAATTTCGTCTTTTTGCACGTCCTGTGTAAACATAAAATGAAAGGTCTTAAAATGTATGCATTTCGTGTAATCTATGTTCTATATTCAATTTGGTACTTCATAATATGATTCCGAAAGATTGTAATATTTAGACAACGCTAAATGGTGTAGGCATCATATCTGGCTTATCGGTTAGTTGTTATACCACCTAAACATATCTGATTCATTATTTGTAGATAAATACATTTGTAATCAATTCTTCATAAAAAAACATTAAATGTTGTCAAGAAAAGACTATGAACTAGTACACTGCCCCCCCCCCCCCCCCACACACACACACACACCCGGGTTAAAGTTTCATTCGAAAGACGAATGTAGTAGCATGTAGCAGGATCTAGGGTTAGCAAGTCTGAATTATGAACATTTGTAGATGCATACGTTTGTAATCAATTCTATATAAAATGTCATAGACCCGGATATAGTTAATTCAGATGGAAATTTCAACGCTCTTACTTTTAATTGAAAACGTTAAGTTAGAAATTTACCACAACAAGAAAATACTATGAACTAGAACACTGCCCTATCCCCCCCTCCCCCCCCCCCCCCGCCTTAACGTTTTAGGCGAAAGACGAGTGTAGTAGCATGTAGCAGGATCTAGGGTTAGAGGGTCTCAAACCTGACATATAAAGCTAGGTCGTTTAAGACCACGGATCCGATAAATTACAAAATAGTGTAATGAAATATGATTGAACATACGGTAAATATTTTGCGCAGCAGAAGTGGAAAAAAGCAACAACTCTGCACAAACCCTTTCCAACTCTTTCGGTCCTAGTCATCTGAGGGTTCACAAGTATTGTAGTCATTCGCTAAATAATATTCCGGGTATTTAAAATATGCATCCATTTAAATTTATTATAATTTATATTTTAAAAAAAACTTGCTACTTATAATCGTGCCTAGCATACTTGATATTCAATAGATTACAGTTCATATATGCATGGTGTCTTTTTATAGGTTTGAGCCCTCAAATAGTGTAATCTCTATCAATAATTATTATAAAGAAATATGACAATAATTGATATTTTCAATATGTTCGATAGCAGAATAATGTAAAAATCATATTATTCTACGGTTGATGTGTCTATATAAATTAAGCTTTTTTTCCTTACACGATATTAGTTTCAAGGATCATATAGTACGGATGGTTTAAGTCTGCAAGTGTGCGGAAGTAACAGCAATCACGCGTTATAATAGTTGGCAGTGAGCGAAAGCGTTGCAATTAAACGTATGTAAATTTCAGTCATTTTTGAATGTAATATATATAAAAACAGTAAATCCCTGGCCACTTTTAATCACGTATAATTGAACAAGACTAGCTGGGAGATATTAAATCAGCATTCATTAAATACATATCTATATAACAAATTAAATCCCTGGCCTTTGTGATCACGTACAATCAGCAAAACTACCTCGGACATTATAAGCTTGATTAATTCTATTAATATCTTGTATATAGACATCATTAATTCCCTGGCCATTGTTTATCACGTGTAAAGAAAAAACTAGCCCGGAGAATTAAGATTATCATTCATTCTATTATAATAGATAGCAAGTTATCTATTTGACTACCTGTTTTTACCAATGCCACCAGCTAATACACCAACTCTAATATTGTAATTTGTAACAATACTGCCTTTATTTCAATGTATTTTTATTGTTAACAGCATATCATATTTACATATTATCTCAATATAAGTGACCGTTTACACATGTGTAATCAATATATCAAAATATTTGTCTGGTCACAAATGTATATATTTTTGCATGTATATACTAATCACATTATTTACTTTAATTAGAAATATATGCATGTAAATATAAACTGTGCAATGTAAATAATAACTTCATTCTGTGTTTGTACCAAATGATAACTGCATAATTATATGTCAATATTAACGTAAGATTGCTATATACTTATACTCATATAACAGAAATAATTGCAGCATTATATAAGAGTAGTACAAAATGGTACCACTCAAGTACAAGTGTTAACATTTTAAATATTTTTGCCTGCTATATTGATATTATATTTCAATTAAGGCAATGGAAACAATTGTTGCATTCTAAATGAGTACAACTGATACCTATATTTCACCTACAATCCTGTTTCTTTATCCTAATTAATCTAGCAGTTCTAGTACATAAATTAATAATCATACTTTTGTTACTTCCCTTTAAACTTATCCAGCACACAAATTATAATTTGCTTTTGCCCCATCAGTCATTTAATGTTAACCCCTCAGACAACGGCACTCTCCATTGTAATCCTGCAATGCAAAGCTGATTAGAGTAATTACCACACACAATAGGTCCTCCATCTTGCCTTTGTGTTCAACATCGACCTCGCGTGCAGGTGCACTCAAGGAGTCTCAAGCGTAAATCATGACAAAAATAACTGCTGTTGACTGAAACCGTTACAAAGCTAGCTCCAGCACCATAAACGCTAACGCACACAGTCTTTCGCAACAACATGTCTTTTAAGTATTGATAATGAATAAAATTTCTGACGCAAAATGTTAACCTTTTAAAACGCGTAGTCGTTTCAATTTCTCAATCCGAAACGCCGCGTGCAAACGAAAATACGTCACCACACAACTATGATCACAAACCACTAATTATTTTTACCAGTGCTAGTATTAAAATGCTCTTATAGAACTGTACTATTATTTGTTTCTTAAATGCCACTATTATGATGATTATGATAACTATGACGATTATCATTATTATGATTATTATGATTAGTATGATCATTTTGAATATGATATGATAATGATTGTGATTTTGATAATTTTATCAAGTTTTTGGTATTTTGATTTTGATTATAGATCTCACATTATTGCTATTATTATTATTATTATTATTATTATTATTATTATTATTATTATGATTATTATTATTATCATATGATCCGATTATGTATCTTATTATTTAAATACCCCCCGTATATCATCTACACAACTGTGTTAACGTAAAAATTATCGGAAGTTACTAATTTACTAACAATTTTGCTTTGTTATATTGCCCTAATTGTATATGTTATATACTTGGGTGAAAATAAAAGTCTTGTTCTGTTCTGTTCTGTATTATAATATTTACTATAAATCATTCAAGCCCTGACACGTTTGGATCACGCATAATCGACAAAACTAGCTCGGACAATTACAATTATAAATCATTCAATTATAATATCTACCAGAAATCATGAAATCCTTGAATAATATTGATCACGTTTAATCGACAAAACTAACTCGGATAATTAAAATTAGCGTTCATTCTAACACTTGTAACTGACAAAACAAGCTTAGACTAATAAAATCCGTATTCCTTCTATTATAATACGTCATACAAGAAAAAATTAAATCACTTGCCATTTTTGATCACCTGTTCACAACAAAACTAGATCGGACTTTTAAAATTAGCATTAATTCTCTGCTAGAAATCACTAAATCCCTGACCATTTGTGAGTACCTTCTCAACAAAACTAAATAGCGCGGACATTTAAATACGTTTTCATTCCGTTAACATCTATACAGAAATCATTTAATGAGTAAATTGACAAAACTAGCAGGGATATAAAAATTAGCATTCATTTTATCTACAACAAAACATAAAATCTTTGGCTGTTTTTGATCACGTGATCTCACAAAACTAGCTCGGACACTGCTTGAATCCCTCCGTTCATCTTATTAGTTCATGGATGTTATTAATGTTTTAAATAAAGTTCCACTACAAAATGTTTACAACAGTAACATTTCGTTGCTTTCTATTTTGAAAAACAAAGAGTATTCTTCATTGCATGATCTTGTTTGGTAAATACATTTCTAAGTTAAATTTACTTTCACTAAAACAAGCTAAAACTCTAACTAATGCTGATCATCTAAATGCTCTCCATATACCTGTATTATTGCTGCTGCTGCTGCTGCTGATGATGATGATGATGATGGAGATTGTGTCAAAAGTTCATTTAACAGACTTGCACCAGACTTTTGACACAAAGTATAATAGTTGAGCACCTTAATCCAGACAGTGATAATAATAATAATAATAATAATAATAATAATAATAATGATAATAATAATAATAATACTAATAATAATAAATAATAATAATAATAATCATCATCATCATTATCATCATAATCATAACCATAATCATAATTGTATCAATAATAACACCACCACTGGCACCACCACCACCAACAACAACAACTACTACTTCTAATAATATTATTTCTACTACTTCTACTACTACTACTACTTCTACTACTACTACTACTAATAATAATAATATTAATAATAATAGTAATAATAATAATAATAATATTATTATTATTATTATTATTATTATTATTATTATCGTCATCATCATCATCATCATCATAAACGTAATAATATTTTTATTAATAATAACACCACCACCAACAGCATCAACACCAACAACTACTACGACTACTACAACTACTAATAATAATAATGATAATAATAATAATAATAATAATAATAATAATAATACTAATAATACTAATAATACTAATAATACTTTTATTTCACGAAGATGACATATAAGAAATTATAATTGTCATGACAAAACACATATTTTATCTTATTTTCCATTGGCCTTCACACATATTCACACGTATAATACTAATACTAATACAACTACTACTACTACTAAAATTAAACTGCTACTACTACTTCTACTACTACTACTACTATTAATAATAATAATAATAATAATTAGTGAGACATAATAATAATAATTTAATTAACAATTAATAATTAACGACAGAGCTTCGACAGACAGCAGTTGCAAATAGAATTATGCAAAATAATTTATACAACAAATTTCCCATATACAAAACAAATAATTAAATCAAGTTCAATATATACCTAATACAAATTTTATAACTATGTTACATCTATTTGACATTTTTATGCAAACATGTTATATGCACTTTTGAATGTTTTGTTTTCTTATTTCCATAGGCACATTGTAATTTTGTAGTAATTCGTTTGTAGCTTCTTTGGCAAAATACGATATGTGTGCATATCTGATTGTAAATTGTGGATTCATTGTTAGAAAATGCAAATAATTCATTCATATAATGAATATAGAAAAATTGGTCCACACAGATAATTTTGAAGAGAGAAACAAAACATATAATAAGGATTGCGATAGCCAAATCTTATTATAAATCATTATATTGAGGTTTCTGTACTGAGTTTGCAAAATATTCTAAATCGATTAATTAATTCTATGTTCAGTAAATAAGCTTGTTTTTCTAGAGATCAAGCGATATTTATTTTACTATATTATACTGAAACTAACGAAAACAAACACAGTTAAGTCAATACAACACAGTGTTCAACACTTTTTGTAACTTTGTTTTTAACGATTTGCTATTTTTTACGATCAAATCAATAAACAAAACTAACCCAAGCACAAGGCACGAAATGGTTCCATGATTATTAAAATATTGTCAACGATCTTTGCGTCAAATGGTAAATTATAGATCGAATCTTTCTGCTAGTCGTGCGTGTTTGTGCCTTTATAAATTGCGATATAAATACAACTGGGCTTGTGACACTTTCTGTCTGTTTTGTTTATGGGCTCATACATTTGCAGAAATACTTTTGTGATGAAATATCATACAATAATTTAATTGTATTATTGAATACCAGCGCGTTTAAGAACTATCAGAATTAGTAATAGCAGTAACCGTAGTAAAAGTACGTAGAAGCAGTAGTAGCAGTAAAAGTACTAGTAGTAGTGTTGGTAGTAGTAGTAGTAGTAGTAGTAGTAGTAGTAGTAGTAGTAGTAGTAGTAGATATAGAAGTAGTAGTAGTAGTAGTAGTAGTAGTAGTAGTAGTAGTAGTAGTAGATATAGAAGTAGTAGTAGTAGTTTGTTTGTGTGTGTGTTAGTTTGTCTGTTTGTTTGTTTGTTTGTATGTGCGTCTGTTTGTTTGTCTGTTTGTTTGTGTGTTTGTCTGTCTGTTTGTTTGTCTGTTGGCTTGTCTGTTTGTTTGTATTTTCCCCGTTTTTGACAGTATTTCAGTCATATCACGGCGTTCAGTTAACACTTTTCCTGGGCAAGCTTAGCCGATCTAAGCAGTTTACCGGTACTAAGTGCACATTCCTATGCCAGTAACTGCCAACTGCCCTACTTGAAATAATAATTTCATGACCAATCCCCATACAAGTTATGTGGCCGGGCTGGGGCTCGAAAATCCCAGATTTTCAGTCCAAGGCTCTACCAACTGAGCTAGAAGTAGTAGTATTAGTTGTCGTTGTAGTTGTAGTAGCAGTAGGTAGTGGTAGTAATAGTAGTAGTAGTAGTAGTAGTAGTAGTAGTAGTAGTAGTAGTAGTAGTAGTAGTAGAAGTAGTAGTAGTAGTAGTAGTAGTAGTAGTAGTAGTTGTTGTTGTCGTTGTTGTGATGATGGTGGTGGTAGAAGGTGGTAGTGGTGGTGGTGGTGGTGGTAGTAGTAGTAGTAATAGTAGTAGTAGTAATAGTAGCAGCACCAGCGGCAGTAGTAGCAGTAGTAGTACTATCCTTACCTTCTTTTATGCTAACGGAAAACCAATTCGGAGGGTGTTGTTTTCTTTGCAGAATTAAAATATCCGTCCTCCAATTCGGCATATGTTCTAAAACTTCAAGCGACAGACCACTGTACCGCCCAGCACTTGTAACTAATTCATAAGCTGATATTTCAACTGCGTTTTCTGTCCTTTAAAATAATTGTTCAGGCATTCTCGAATGTGTATACAAAACATGGCTCTTCAAGTATATGTAAATAACGCATCTCGGTCGCTAGTTATATACCATATCCACAATTTGGGCTAGGCATAATGATCATAAATTGAAATAAAGAGTCATGTCAGAAAAGTATTAGGCGTGCTTTTATGAGACGACCTCTATCTGTAACCTCATTTAACGTTATTTTCGTTTCAATTACAGTTTAATTTTGTGCTAATACCAGCACTTTGGAGACTGTACAATACTTAATCATTATACCACTCCTAAATTGCCTTCAACTGTGATAATATATTAAAAGCGCTAAACGCACTTTGTTGCGTAATACTCAGCATAATTCATCTGTTGCTAAATTTCCCAGTTTAATAGGGGTCAACATTTACACTGAGCAAATTTGTATCAAAACAGTTGCTGAGGTCTAAATTCAGCATTGTCTGCAAATATTTACTCTTAATTAGAACATATTAATCAAATAGATATTGTCAACAGGCGAAATTTACACTCTGCATTCTCAACGCTGTTTGTCATGTAGGTGACTAAATATGCTTCCGATTACACTCAATCTTCTGATTATCTTCGTTAGCACGTGGTAATGCTTGTGGCAAAAATAAAACCAACATTGGCAATGTCATTTCGTTGATAAAGAAATATTTCTGCTCAAAACAAGTCAGTAAAAGCATACGTAGAAAACGCATTAGCAAATTAAATACTGGAATTATTGTCGTCTAGCCGACAGGTCAAATGAGCGAGTCAATATCAACACCAGTAACTTGATTTTTTAACTACCTAATACGTGTTTGCTACAGTGTAATGTAATGGACAAAGGATACGATATTTAATATCGCACAATGACTGCAAGACATTTCAAATTTCCTAGCAAAATGGTGACGAGAGCAATTGTAATTTCTAGGTTTGAAACTCAATACACATAACTTGTTGCCAATATTCATGTTTTCTCAAATTTTCTAAACCTCCATTTTAAAGCTCAAGCATTCAAATCTGGCATTTCCTATTAACGAAACAATCACAGGGCTGCGCAAATTCAATTAACATCAGCATTTTAAAAATAAATATTTCCTGCTAATTTGCACTGTATAATAAACTGTACTAAGCCACTAGAAAGAGGGCCTCTATCAGAAAATATATATCAATATCATGAATCTGTTTTTGTCATTAAATTCTGAATTCCATTAATTTTGTCCGTTATTATTAGTTGACATTTTCAAATTTAATAAAATGCATATACATATATTAAACACATTAAAATTAACTTTAACAGTGCAACTTAAATTATTGCGATGAATATATAACACATTAAGATGAAACTCTATTAATGACTTATCTTGTGTTTTGTGTTGTGTTGTTGGACTTGTATTGTGCTGGGAAATCACCAACTCTAATTAGAGCATTCTTGATTTAGAACAATTTCTTAATGACATAATCAAAATTGGTACTCCGAATATTAGCCAACGCAGAAGTATATTTTATAGAGCCTAAGTCTGTTATTTATTCTTAAGTCTAAGAATTGGTTAGTGATTACGGGCCCTGAGGATGAAAAGACGGGTTTCTCTCCTGCTCATTTTTCTAGGGATTTATTATGCCCTAATCTAATGCAAATGTCGGTCGATGTGTCCGTCGGACTGTCGGTCGGTCGGTAACCATATTCGTTTCCACTCTCTAAGTCTACCAGTTTTTATCCAATCTTCAGAAAACTTTATGAAAATGTTTTTGGGCATAATATCTCGGCCTAGTTCGATAATCACTCAAATTACCTCAGGAATTGTGGAGTTATGACTCTTGATTTTCATTGAATTGGCCTTTTAAGCATTTTCCGCACTCTTAGTCCATCAGTTTTTATCCGATCTTCACCAAACTTCATTACATTGTTTGTAGGTATGATATCTCAACCAAGTTCGATTATCAGCCAAATCGTCCCAGCAATTGTAAATATATTCTCCTTGAATATTAAAAAAATAACCTTTTTTGCTGTTTCCGCTCTCTAAGTGCACAGTTTTGATGAAAATATTTAGTGTTGTTATATCTTCGCCCAGTTTGATGATCAACCACCTCGTCTCTCCCTAGGAACTGAAGTTCATGTCCTTGATTTATATAAAATTGACATTTTTTTTTAGTTTGCACTCTCTATGTCCAACAGTTTTCACCCGCTCTTCACCAAACATGATATTTTAAAGATTGCTTTTAACCTAGAGGGGTATAAGTGTTTTATAAACAGCTCTTGCTTATCTTTCATATAGACTTACACCGCAATAAGTTCATTAGTAACATTTTCAGAATGCAAAACAACCCGCTTCTGCATTACGGGAAGCAATGTATTTTGAAACGCTATATAAACAATGCAAAATCACAACCACGGTGACAACTGTTTGATATGAATTAATGTAATACAGCCGATTAGGTTACATATTCTGGTATATATATATTTTTTCAAACTTGTCACATACTTACGCGAGATACAATATGCAAAAACATCCATCATGAAACCGTATCTCGGTAGGTCAATATAAATTGACCCCCACTATGGAAAAGTTAGTTTGGTACCGGGATCTTAAATAGTTAATTTGGTACTTGCTGAGCTGTTATATGCCGTAATTATGTTTTACTACAAAATTATAGACTCATGTCTGATTGACAATGACTTCTTATTTGTTTACAAACTATGGAAGCTTTAAATGACCCGATATGGAAGCGTTAATCGACTCCCGTGATAAATATTTCGTGATGGACATGTCAACATTTTATTTTATCTCGACATATCGTGTTATTAAACGGCATGTTGAGAAATGCCAAGACGTCATGCGTATCTGTTTCACATGCAATAGTCTTAAATGTCTGTGCTGTTCGTGTACTCTGCTATTTTGATATACCATTACCCGTATGTTGACATACACCATGTTGACCGATATTATTGTTAAATTGAAATTGTGTAAATCTTTCTCTTAGGTTGAGTTATCCTGATGAATATAGATCATTTCTTCTACTTTTCCAATGTTTTATATATAACAGCCTTTGTTAAACATGCAGAGTTAGATACCATGTCGGATGCGCTTTGCGGATACGGACTGCGGACATATGGAAACGATCGTGTTCAATGTGTTCGATCTTTTGCATCCGCAACGCCCCAATCCCACAATCATTGTCTGTCTGTCTGTCTGTCTGTCTGTCTGTCTGTCTGTCTGTCTGTCTGTCTGTCTGTCTGTCTGTCTGTCTGTCTGTCTGTCTGTCTGTCTGTCTGTCTGTCTGTCTGTCTGTCTGTCTGTCTGTCTGTCTGTCTGTCTGTCTGTCTGTCTGTCTGTCTGTCTGTCTGTCTGTCTGTCTGTCTGTCTGTCCGTCCGTCCGTCCGTCCGTCCGTCCGTCCGTCTGTCTGTCTGTCTGTCATATTGTCAGTGGACTAGGTAACAGCAACTGGCATGACGCCTTAATATTTTCCAACTTGCCATATATTTATTTTGCACGACTTAAATTAGGACAGCGGACTATGCAACACCAACTGACCTTATAACTGACATTTTAATGTTTCCTAACATGCCGTATATTTACACGTTTTTACGAGATAAAATATGCCACTAAACACCGTACATCGGGGGTGCGTCAATTAACGCTTCCATACCTTATTTATTCAAAATGTCTGTATATGCTGGGAAATATTAAACTGTGGCACCTGATAGTGCCGGTAATTATCATTGTGTTATGTGGTTGTATTTTAGTATCGTCTATCAGACGGACATATGAGCAACACAGCCGAAAAGGATGGTTACATTGTGTATTTATAGTCCGACGTATTCGGCGTCAGATACATGAATTTATAAACCAAGCATGCAGAGGAAATATGATAATACAGAGGTGTAGGTGTTTCCTACATCTTCCTTTACATCCTAGACCTTATCAATTAACAATATTGTATATAAATACTTAACTTATCATGGTTATAACAATAGCATTCTTTCCCAATATTTTTTGCTACAATTCTTATTTGGAAACAAGATTTAATTATATTCTTCCCACGACATATGTAACAAAAAGCGGTAACTTTTGTAGAGTCTGAATAGGTGTTTGATAATAGATAACGGCAATAACATCATATATCGAACGGATTCGATCATGAACGAAATGTATGTTGACAGGACAAACAGACAAGACACAAAGAAATGTTAACTGCACAAATAGATAGCAAACAAATCACGTGTGTTTAATCGGATGTTACTTTCCAATCACAATATTTTAAGTATGTGTCCTATTCCTATTTGTTCCTAACTACGAGTCTTTCTCTTCTACAACGTTTTCTCATGTAAGTTACCATGTACAAAAACGTCATGTTATTTCAAAAATAAACTTAATTAAACCAAACATAGGATAAAAGGCGTTAATTAATACTGCGAAATGTCAACGCCAGCGCAAATACTCCGTCAATTTCATGAAACGCACATGGTATTCATAAAATGTGCAATGTAATGGTTTTAATAAAACTGCGATATCAGCATCTCAACATTCGTTTAAAAGTTGCAACTGAATATGGAAGCGTCGTAGTGCCACAGTATGTATTCATTGTGGTTTTTCAGTATGCAATAATTAGGAGATCCTATTAAAGTTCGAGATAGGAGATTCCCAGACCTTACTATTGTACAAACATAGTTTGCATACATATATATGTACGTACATGCAACCGTGCCTCTGTCTGTCCGTTTGTCAATCCGTCTAAACGTACATGCTGATATTAAGATAATACTGAGTTGACGTCATATTTAACAGACTGTAAGAATATATGCACCCGTTTGTTTGTTCGCACGTACTTTTTCGCCAAAAACCATACATACATGTATATCCGTCCCTCCGGACGTGTGTGCCTTCATGCGTATGAACGTACGTACTTATGTACAGACGGATGGAGTCATCATTATTATCTCTGCATTAAGAGGGACCTACGATTGTATATAAGCACATACTGACAAAATACGCTCGATTGTCCACACGTACGCTTGTATTTTAGCATGCACCACTGTCTTCTAAAAAAGCCGTACGCACGTATGGACGGAGGCAAGCGTGCATGTACTTTAAAATTTCGATAAGTACCTCCCAGTCCTCCTATGAACCGATGAACGGACGCACGCCCATGTGCATTTTTATCTTCAAACTATTACTTCGTAATTTCTCAATTGTCTCAATTTGTGTTTCATAATTACGAGTTAATACAATGCAATATTAATACATACTCTGGCACTAGAACGTTTCCATACGTGACAATTGATAGACCGTTAATTTGCTGTAAAGCAGACGCATATTGAGTCATTGGACTGATTTATTATTGTGAGTAAATGGTAACACATTCGCTAGCCTTGCATTGTTAGTTCTACCTTGATCAAAGGCACATGGTTTAAACACAAGTTTAATACAAATGCACTACGATGCATAATTAACATCTAATTCTCGACCTTCAAAAGTTTGTATATGCGAAGTAAGCACATAAACAGTTTTTCGGCAAAACAACTGCACCAGCTGTTATTAGGAATCCATGTCCTGTTATAATTATGAACGTTCTTCTGTACTTAATTTAAAACCTTGAGCCTCTGCCAACGAGCAGAGTCGTGTTACCGCGTATTTACCATTAAATTTATCTGGATATTAAGATAGCGTTTGCTAATAGTTTTTTCTGCAAGACATATTATTATAATTAAGTGCCCAGAACTGACATTTGATATATTGTATTGGGGTTGCGAGGTCTTCCGCATTATCTCAACATGAATGTTTTAATTATAATGATCGTACAACGCAAATCTTAACTAGTTAATAATCATGATACCATTTAATTTGTGCGCGAGGTCTTCCGCATTATCTTACTTACACTAATATTATCATGTTAATTATATTGCAATGTAAATCTTATCCAGTTATTATTCGTGACACCACATAAGTTTTTATTCACTGTATAGCATACTTATAATGAGGTTTTAGGCAGACGGCAGTCGTAAATTAGAAATTGTCAAATGAACGAATGATACGTTTTGGTGGGGATCGAGATCACCGTCTGGATCCTGGATGTTTAAAAGATACGTTATAATTGGGAGATGTGGGAATTGCTACACAATGCAGTACAAGGCAATAACGCATGGAGAATGGGATTCTTTAGCGTAGGACTGCCCTGTCCAATTTCATGTTATGTCTCTATAGCACTTTCTTCAGCAGTAGTAACAGCGAAAGTAGAAGTCTATGTTTATCCTGATGTATATGTGTCGACAGTAGTAACAGCAACACCAACACAGGAAGTGGAAATCGATTAATTAAGTACAGGACTATATAATCCTAACACGTTTTCTCTCCTGCTGACACTACTGGAATTTCACATACACATGTTTTATATTTAGTAAATGTATTTTGTTTTAGTTACACTAACAGCAGTATGATCACTAGCAGCAACGCAGTTGTATTAGATTATAATACTATGGTGGCATAGAACTTCCATACGATAAATGGCGTTGGCGAACAGATTCGTGTTACCGCGTGTTTATTATTACATATATCTGGATATTAAGATAGCGTTTGCTAATATTTTTTCTGCAAGACATCTTATTATTATACTCAAGTGCTCAGAACTGACATTTGATATATTTTCTTGGGGTTGCGAGGTCTTCCGCATTATCTCAACATTAATATTTTAATTATAATTATCGTACAACGCAAATCTTACTTACACGAATATCATCATGATAATTATATTGCAATGTAAATCTTATCTAGTTATTATTTGTGATACCACATACGTTTTTATTAACTGAATTTCGGATGTCAGTTCTGTGCACTTTTAGACCTTTTTTGCGTTAAGCATATACATTTATTAAGAAAAAAAATCGCAAACGCTATTATGTATAGGATAAATAACACGAACGTAAAATGGTAACACGAATGTGTTCGCGAACCGAAAATCGTTTTCGTATGGCAGTTCCATGCCACCATATAATACAACAGCATTTGATTATATCGATAATTAATTGTAAAATTACCAGCTATATTAGTCGGAGCTGTAATAATAGCAGCATAGCATTAGTGGTAGTGTTTATATATTAAGTTAGTTGGAGAGATAGAGCAGCAGTAGCAGTAATAGCAGCTAAAGATATGCATGTTTTACTTTTAGTATTACCAACAATGTAAGCAGTAGCAGCAACAGTAGAGAAATGTGTAGATGCATTTGTATTAATAGCAGAAATACAGTAGATTGATGTAATAGTTGATGTATTAATATTTGACAATGAAGCACTAGCAGAACACCATGAGGCTTGTTAGTAGATACATTAGTTTTAGGATCTTTAGCAGTAGCAGCAATAACAATAGTAACATTAATAGCATAAACAGTAGATCTATGGGTCGATGATTAAGCATTAGAAGCAGTACCAGTAGAAGTAGCTGCAGCAGCAGCAACAACAGCAGTAGAAAATCAATCGATTCAACTATGAATAGAAGAATCAGTAACAGTTACTAAATTATCTGTCAAAGTATATATTTGTTACATTAGCAGAATTAGAAGCAACGAAAACAGTGAGCGTTACAGTCGATGTATTAGTAATTACAAATGCATAAATTTAGCAGTACGAGAGGTTAAGTATTATTTATTAGTAAAACTATACAGTAACTGAAACAACATTACAGCTAACAGTATTTTTAAAATACAGCAGTCGTATTTGATGTACAAGGACAAATAATATGCATATTAGCCCTATTATATTCTATCAAATTATAAAATAATGATTTGTGTTTAACCTTTTTATTATGCTAGCGCGCCTTTTGTAGTTGAATATACATTTAGTTTTTCGTTTGAGGTGTTTGTCAAAAGCGTCTAATTGAAGGCCATTGTTCGCTTAACGTTGCTTTTAACTACTGGACTTATGCCATCTGATTCAAATAGGTTAGCGTGTTACAAAATCCTGCATCATGTACACACTGGTTGTATACGACTTGCACATACGCACTTGTCCTAATAACCGTTATGGTTATGTATTCAGTTATCAAATCTGTGTTTGACCTTCGGTGCTGATAAGAACAAAACAAAGATCATTTCAAAACATATATTTTCTAAAGTGGAGTCTGATAACACACCCTGACCCTCGACTTCAAACGTTTCCAGAATCAGACTTAAACCTTAACATCTAAATTCTAGTTAAGTCAAACTTCGAATCTCAAAAATTAACAGTAGTATATGATTTAAGCGATTTTATTTTTATTTTTCCATCATGTTTCCTAAACTGAACCCTTCGGGCTCGGTTAGGTTGTCGTAAACCTTATTGGGCTTATTCTGTTCATTACATTGTATTATTCCATTAAAATCAGTAAGTTATGTTTTATTTCAAATAACAAAATGTGTACAGTATCATTAATTAGTGATAAAAGTCATGGTATTATTAACTTTGAGAAGCAGCTATAGTTTACAAAAAGTTTCACAAATAGGCACCTCTATAATGAGTTTAGTCAACACCCAGCAGTCTATTGTTTTGCATTTATAACTACAATTTAGTTTTTGATGTACATAGTAATGGAGCTATAAATGACATTAAAATCTATCACAAGCAAAATAGCATCCAACTGACAACGATTAAACTGTTTCCTTGTCGAACTAATGGAATATCGACAGAAGGCTTTATAACCGCTTAACCTAACATCCCAACGTCAAAAGTTTAGTCGTGTCATTCCATTATTTGTTTGACATCTTTGTCAATGACCTGTTTTAGGGGCAGGACGAATATCCATGAACATATTGATGAACATATTAAGTAACGGAGTTTAAAAGATTCATAATTTGTACAATGTTTTGTTTACATTGTTTATCATTATAAAAAAAGAGCAAAGTCATCAAGCGTTAAACGGTTAACATTTTATGAAAGCATGTACAAATATAAATATTGTATTACTCATTTAGCAATTTGTAGTAATAATTATTATGCATTTTAAACATACTTTTCTCTATCCTTCAACACGGTCAAGGTCTCCCACATCTATCGTAATACTATTTCAATTGAAATTGGTAATTGATCCGCGAGACATTTATTTAAAACAATCAACCTTACGGTGTTCCGTTAGTGCCACTCGTTGTTTCGCATTCTCGACCCTTGGATTACAAGCGCGAGAACGCGATAACACGATACGAAGTAGCGAAATCACGATGCGAGATTGCGAGGTTACGATGCGAGAAATTAATATCGCGATCTCGCATCGTAATCTCGCGCCCTCGCATCGTGTTTCGCGTTCTCGCCCTTGTATATCCAAAAGTCGAGAATGCGAAAACACGATGCGAGGTTGCGAAATTAATATCGCGATCTCGTATCGTAATCTCGCAATTTCGCATCGTATTCTCGCTATCTCGCATCGTAGCCTCGCGACCTCGCTTCGTAGTCTCGCGATTTCGCATCGTGGTTTCGCAATATCGATCTGTGGATTACAAGCGCGAGAAGGCGAGAACACGATACGTAGTAGCGAAATCTCGATGCGAGGTTGCGAGATTACGATGAGAGACCGCGAAATTAATATCGCGATCTCGCATCGTGTTTTTCGCGTTTTAGTTTGAGCATAGTTCGAAATCGCGAAACAACGATAGCCACATCGTACTCTCGCCTTCCGGTTGCATATGTGCAGGCAAGTCATTTTGGAGGCAATGAATCAAATGGAGGACGAATTAGATGCCACAATAAAAGACATTTGGCAAATTTAACAATAACATTTGAGGAAAATATTAAAATGCAAGACTTTTTATCATTTTATAATGCTCAATTTATACATTAAAAAACACAACATTTTATTATTTAAAACATTGCCTGTATACATATATTTTTTAACACGTGTATGACTTCGAAATAAATGAAATGACAATAATGTTTTCAACCCATTGCAATACTTCATACGCATGATGTAGTTGAATATGCTCATGACATTTAAGTATTTAAACATTGATCAACATAATTATGTCCCCAGCCACACTCACTGCACTGTACAAGGGAAGTCCAACATGTTAGGATACTGCTTCTCAAATGTTAATGGCCCTCTACAGGTAAACCTTGTTTTATAAAGCTTGATTTATAAATCAAAGTGTTCCGTGTATATTTGTCTACTACACTGCTTTATAAACGTTTCTGGAGGTGTACGACACATTCTTGGGATAGAGCATGTTCCATTTCTGTAAACCTTGGAGTACAGGCCCCACACAGAGATGTGATTACAAATATGATATTGTTTGATTACATTTTAGCAGTTTGTATGAGTTTATACTGGTCATCATTTATTAGAATAAAGTTTTTGAATGGCACATGGTCTTGCTTAATAAAATCATAACAATGCATTATATGCTTCTCATTTATTCAATCTGGCTATTCAGCAAATCGCCCATTATTTCTTCTAATTTGGTTAACAATAACACAATCATTATTCTAACATGATACTCTCTAAATTGTCTATAGGCAAAGAACACAATTATCGTTGTTAAACTACCTATGCTCAAGCGAAAACCCGAAAACACGATGCGAGATCGCGATATTAATTTCGCGATCTCGCATCGTTATCTTGCAACCTCGCATCGTGATTTCGCTACTTCGTATCGTGTTTTCGCGTTCCCGCGCTTGTAATCCACAGGTCGAGTTGCGAAGACACGATGCGAAATCGCGAGATTACGATTCGAGATCGCGAGACTACGATGCGAGATCGCGAGAATACGATGCGAAATTGCGAGAATACGATGCGAGATCTCGATATTTATTTCGCAACATCGCATCGTGTTTTTGCATTCTCGACCTTTGGACATACAAGGGCGAGAACGCAAAAACACGATTCGAGGGCGCGAGATTACGATGCGAGATCGCGATATTAATTTCGCGATCTCGCATCGTAATCTCGCCATCTCGCATCGTGATTTCGCTATTTCGCTATCGTGTTCTCGCGTTCTCGCGCTTGTAAATCATAGGTCGAAAGTGCGAAATAACGAGTGGCCCGAACGGAACACCGTTCAACATCAATACAAAATATCTATGCATGCTTTTAAATTTTAATCTTTCAAGTTTTTGTTCTCATTTGTCACAATGATGCGATTCAGAAGAGGTAATGGTTATCAATGACGAGTGTGTGGTAAAGGTGGTGATTGTTGTGGAGGTAGAGGTGGTTGTTGGTGGTGGAAGTCCTTGTAAGGTTTAAGGTTGAGTTTAATGTGGGGGTGGAGGTGATGTTTATGTGAGGGTGGAAGTCAAGGTTCTGCTTGAGTTCGCGTTTCTTGTGATGGTGGTTGTTGTGAAGTTGGAGGTTGTGGTTTTGTTGGAGATGGAGGTTCTTATGAGATTTAAGGTGGAGTTTATCGTGGTGGTGAAGGTGGTATTTGTGTTGGAGGTGTGGAGGTCTATAAGAGGTTTAAGATGGAGGTTGTGGTCGGGGTGGAGGAAGTGGTTGTTGTGAGATGGAGGTTGGGGTTGTGTTGGAGAAGAAGGTTCTTGTGAAGAGTGTTTTGGGCTGGAGGTAGAGCTTGTTGAGAGGGAAGAAAAGGTAGAGGTTGAGTTATTGTGCGGAAAGGAGGTGAAGGTTTGTGTGAGGATTGAGGCTGTTATGAAGGAGGTGTTTTGGTGGATGGGTTTGTGGTCCTGAAATGTGAAGCTAGTGGTGGTCGCGGAGGTGGTGTTGTGGAGATGATGGTGATTGTAGAGATGGTGGTTGTGGTGGCGATATTGAAGTTAGTGATGGAGATGGTTATTGAAGTAGAGCTGGTTGAGGTGATGGTGGTAGAAGTGTCGGAGATGGTGGTAGTTTTTGTTGTGGCGGCAACAGTAGTGGTTGTGATGGAGCTGCTGAAGTCGGAAGGAGAGGTGGTTGTGATGGTACTTGTTTTGGTGGTTGAGGAAGTTTGTGATTGTTGTGTTGGTAGTGGTGGTGAAGGTGGTGGTTGTGACTGTGGTGTTTGTTATTGTGCTGGTTGTGTTGGAGCCGGTGGTTGAAGTGGTGGATGTTGTGGACGTAGTGGAAGAGGTTCTGCTGGTGCCTGGTGGTGTAGTTGCTGATCGTGTAGTTGGTGCTTTTAGTGGTGTAGGTGTTGGTAGAGGTAGTTTTGGAAGGAGTGGTAGACGAGGCGGTGATGTTGGTAGTGGGGGTGGTTGTGGTGGTGGAGATTGTGTTGGAGATTATGGCAGTGTAGTTAGTCGTGGTGGAGATGGCGGAAAAAGGATGGTGGTGTTGGTGGTGGTGAAGTGGTGTTGGTAGAGGTGGTGTTGATGGTGAAGGTGATGACGGTGGTTTGTGATTGCGGGGGGCGGGCTGGTTGTAGCATTGGAGATTGTTGTAGTAGAGGCGTCTTGTATAGAGATGGCGTTGATGATGATGGTGGTGTTGGTGTTGGATGTGGTTGCAAAAGTAAACGTGGTGGAAGTGCTGATTGAGATGGTGGAGATAGTGGAGATTAAGTATGTGGATGTGGTCGTGGAGGTGGAGATTTTTAAGGCGGTGTTGGCGGTGGAGATATTGAGGGATGCAGATGGATGTGGTAGTGGCGGTATCTTTAGTTGGGATTTTTGTGGTGGTGGAAATTGTGGTAGTGTAGATGACGATGGTGGGGATGAGGGGAGTGGTGGTGATGGTGAAAGTGACGGTAAATTAGTAGATATTTTGGACAGGCTGGTGGAAGTGGCCGATGTTGAGGAACATGGAATAGGTTTTTACGGTGATGCAGTTGATGGTGGTGAAGTTGGTGGTTGTGTTGGTGTTTGTAGCAGGAATGGCGGTGAAGTGTAGCGGTGGTGGTGGACATTGTGGTGGAGATTTGGGAGGCGGTTGTTTTGGGTGGTGGAGGTGGTAGATGTGGTCGTTGGGTGGTGGACGTGGTGGATGTGGTCGTGGTGGGGTACATATAGCTTGAGGTGGTGGTTGAGGAGTTGAATGTAGTGGTGAAGGTGGAGGTAATGGTGGAGGTGGTTGTGGTAGAGGTGGTCCTGTTTTTTTTTGTATTTGAGTATTAAAAATATATTAAGAATAGAATCACAATATGACATGACATATAAGAATGTATTGTGTAATACACCAAACATTTTGTTAGACACATTTGTCATTTATCAATGTCCAATATATTTGTATACATTAATGTTTGCATTGTAGAATATCCAAATCAAAACTCCACAAAAAAAACCAAACAAAAACAACAATCTACAGTAAACGTACGTACTAGATCAGTAAACGTAGCAAATGATATCGCTAAACAAGTGATGACATGTATTATCTACGTGCATGTCCTTGATAGCACGCTCACGGGCGTATCTAAGCTATTTGGTTTGCTTCGGCACTACTTGTCCTATACATGAATAATATTGGAATACAAATCTACAACTGTATTTTTTCTATTGTAAAAAGTATTATCATATTTAACTGTGATACAGATATGTATAAATCCGCAATAAATTAGATCTATATGTATGTATATATATCAATGTAAAACCAAATCCATTTTAAAGCTACTTTTATCCATGTTGCGTCATAAAAATGGTTTGTTGCGGCTTTTAAAAAATATTATGCTTACTTGAAATGCCATGACGTGTACAGGTTTTAATTTAAGATGCGAATAAAGCGTGAAAACTCTTTCCATTAACTTATTTTTTAACAATATTTAAATATGTTATAAATTGGATGAAAACATGAATTTCAAAAGTAACAAATATGAATGCTAATAAACAACATAATTTTGTATAAAACAGGTCAATAAAAATGGCAGCGCGGAGGCATTGCTCGATATTAGCCCCGGCAAGTCTCAAATGGCCCCCTCGCGCCACCGTTTACTAACCTCTAAAGCATATCCATCCATAACAGGAACGTAAACGTTTACCCGAGTCTCTGTTTAATGTTAACGGATATTCCCCTCATTATCAGCAAACTTTAACTCGACTATAACAATTGTATACCTGTTTTTAATCAAAACTAAAAAAGAAATCAAACTAACAAGTCCAAATGTAGATGACTTGGTCGGTAAGGAATTCTACAGCATTAACTCCTACCATTCACACCTCTCAGAAGGCAACGTGACTTGGGTATTTACAATTGGCTCTAGATGGCAAGATCACGTGAAATGGAAAGAGGCATATATCGGTAATTTATATTTTGGAACTTCAGAACACGGTTCAGACGTTCCCAATTTTACCGAATAAAATCGGTATGCTTAGCATTGTATACACAACCATTATACTGAGTGCGCATTTGAAATATACTTCTCGTTAAAGTATTGTGGGTAATTAAAAACAAATCCTAACTTACCATGTATTATCTTTTTACTACCAATCAACTTCCATAACTAACTGCTTTGGAAAGTTCTATTACTACAAACTACAACTGCTACTAAAAATGTTGTGTTTTGTAATGAAGTTGATAATTATAAATGTAATTATTATAATTATCATAAGTATTAATAATAATAATAATAATAATAATAATAATAATATTTAAAAAAAACAATAATAATAATATATTTGTAGTGCTTAGCTTAGCAGTGCTTACAGAAAACACGGACGCGTAATTACTGGTATAGACATTTACGTAGTGCTCTAAATAATAACATTTCATGAATATAACTGTGAGGATGCAGAAGAACATGGGATGATGACTGTCATGGGGGGAGGTCGCGGTTCAGAGTTGACATGGCTACAGTGGTTGTGGTTATGAACCTAGCAGCCATTGAACGCCCATTCATTCATTCATTCATTCATTCATTCCTTCATTCATTAATTAATTCAATCATTCATTCATTCATTCACTCATTCATTCATCCATCCATCCATCCATCAATCCATTAATTAATTAATTCATTCATTCATTCGTTCATTCGTTCATTCATTCATGTATTCGTTCATTCGTTCATTCATTCATGTATTCATTCATTCATTCACTCAATTATCCAATTATTCATTCTCTCACAATCTGCTGCTTGGGTAGCACACTCGCTTTTCACCTAGGCGACCCCCGTTCGATAATGACCAACGCATGAGAGGGTACCATACCGGACAGGTGGTCTTCCACCGTTCACTCATGCTCCTGTCCCCCCCCCCTCTCTCTCTCATCATCTCTCAAATGTAAACAAGTTAAACACAGTTCATATATAGCTGGAATCTTCAGCTATGATTCAAAATGTGTTCCTACTAAATGTGTCTCAAAAACTAAAGTAGAATACAAACAGGATGCACACATTAAGAAAGACTTCGTAAATAACACAGTAGATACATGTGGAATAGTTGCAAAACACATATGATGCAATGTTTGCAACTTTCATGAATCTTCAGAAAGCCATGTTTAAGCGAATAGCCCATAAAGCATTGTTGATAAATAGACGACTACTCGATACCAAATTAATAACTAATTCATAACCGTTAAAGGAAAACGGGGGCTATTTTGATTTTTACACGAGTTAGAGTTTTGTGAGAATTACTATGTGTATTTCGAAGTTTATAAATGTCCTTCCGCGCCGAAGCCTCATTATGTGAGTATTCGGGGGGTTTCCCAGAACCCATTCCTAATTTACTTTTATAGACACATTGAAAGTTGGGACGACGCGAATGTTGAATCATGTTGAATCATAACTGCAATTTCCAGCTATTAACGAGAACTCTTTGAACGGTTCACTTATCCTAAAAAATATAGCGGTTAAACATTCTGTCATAAAATTTGGCTGACGTGCAAAGTAATTTATTGTGCATTATTGTTAATAAACCACAAAATCTAAACGTTTAACTGTTTCAAATAGTATCTAGGACGTTCATATTACATTCTTCATAAACAATGACAACAAACGCCGAATATCTTTTTAAAGACCTGTTTTAATTAAGTTCATTATCACGTTGCATGGGTGACAACATTTTCGTTTAGTTTAAATGAATCATATGAATAAATTTTAGTAGGGAATGTTTATTACTCATTTTATTATTCACGTGGCCATCACGATAGAGTACTGTTTAGCGGTTATTCCGCAGTAGCGGTCGATTTTTACGGATCATTCCGGATATAGTCGATGTATCACGATTGAGGTCGGATACACTAATCATATCAGAAGCTACAACAGGCAGAAGTTTAAACGCTGAAAGTCGTCGCGACAATCGCCTAGTAGTTAGCATGTTTTTTTTATATACATTTTTGACAGTTTTGCTACTCCAGATGCATTATTAGTTGAAAGGAAATACATTTTAAGACATTTCCAAAGAAACCAACACTATTTTGATAGTATCTCCCTTTAAGGAACTTAAAACACTTGCTAATACGGTTGAAATGCTTGTAACACAGTGTTTGCATTCATGTAATAATTAATATTTTAATATTCAGCTTTTTGTTTGTTGTTTCAGGTTAATATTGAGTTTTGTTCAACACAACAGCTTTTGATCTTCGACAGCGTAATCATCTGTCTCTTTACAGAGTGTCCGATTATGAAACTCATAATGGTCGTTTTTTATTCTATACATGTATATCCAGATAATGTGTGTTAGTAATGAATATTTAATGTTGGAATGTCGAGTAGGACTGATATATTTGTGTAGCCCAAAGAAAGAGAATGCAATTGAAAATAGAACAAAGAATTTCTCTCATGAGGTTTCTTGCCCGACATTTTCTTCCTTTTAAATGGAATTTTTCGAAAGGCTTTAAATATATTTTACTCGTACAGAGTTTTAAGCTGCTGAAAGTTACTTCATCTATATAGTTTCTACACCTGATGGCGTTTTTATTAGTGGCGTACGTTTTACAATGAACCTAAATTAATCAGCTACTCATTTGACACAATAAATATATTCAATTCAAAACTGCCTGATTAAGATAAAACAATAACATTAATTACACAATGATGATATATTTATTTAAAAATTTGATTTACATGTTTACGAGGCAATATTTTATTTAAACTTACCATTTTGAATAATACAAATTGCTTAGCAATGTTCAAGTCATATTTATAATATTGAACACATGTTATAGTAAATACGTACATAAATATTTTCGTTTAAACATTTACAACCACTGTATTATATCATCCCTATCTAATTGCCCAGACTGTTCGTGATATGCCCAGTGTTACGCAATCAACTACAGTGCCTTCGGCGTTTTGATTTAAATTGAGATTTTACAAATCGGTAACAGTGAATCTCACTACAACACGCCCGTAATTAATAATTAATTTCTTAGTTGGTGTAAGGTGACGTTCATTAAACTGATTAATTTATGAGCAAACTCTTGCAGAACGAACTTAAGTAACTAAATGTAATTCTACTACAAAAACGTAGGGATCACAAGAGCAAACACGCCGCTAATTCAGGACAGTGCGTGTAAAAAACCTTCTACTGAAGACTGTGCGCATACTTCTACTTTCCAATGAGGACAGCATTTAATCCCTAGTTTAATATTTCTTTATTTGACCTCCACCCCTAAATCTGGGGTATTGCACTATTTTGTACTGGCGCCCTGCTGTGGTCACAGTGCGAGCACGGTGTGGTGATCCTTTGAAATCAATTCACTGGTGCAGAGGTGTAGAATTGAATTACCACCCATGTGACTGATGCATTCATAGGATTTTGTGTTGCATTCTTTGTTGGATATATCGTGTCACCCATTCAGGGTCTGTCATTGTGCAGTCTAGTGCTGTAAAATAATAATCCGATGAAATATATGAAAAAATAAAATTTGAATCACTCAATTAAAATTTACAAAGCTTTTTTGCTAAATCAAGAGAGTATAATAGTAACAATATTTTAATAATTGCCTGATATTGCAAAGTATTTTAAGTGATTTAAAATTGAGCATTACCTTTATAAGTGCGCATAGCCATTGCTCAGTCAGCTGAGAAAAAATAATGCAGATAATTATAAGAGATTTTTTGGTGGCCCAATATACAGATAGGAGTACCCATAGGGAGGGGCCAGATATTCCTTAAACTAAGCCTTTCAATACCTGACAAAGCATATTGTTTTAATACCTTTTATCAGTTGGCTCAAATGTTTCTAAGTGAAATACATTATAATACACCATAAATGTTGACACATGGATTTATAGACACAGCTATTAATAGTAACAACTGCATGTACTGTTTGACCAACCAAGAATTATGAATAAAATCCCGCTCAAAGCAATATCAAAATACATCATCTACGTGTATAATAAATCGTAATACATGTAGATGATGTATATTGCTATGAAATCGATTTTACCCGTGGTTGCTTAATAATTATGTGCACAATTACAACCAATTGGAAAACCGACAATTTGTTTTATACAGTTTACCATTGAGTTCAACAAATAAATTATCTAGGAGAAAGTTAAAAGCTGCACACATCTAGCAATGACATCAGTTTGATAGTAATTTAGATATAAAATGCCAGCTGCTGTACATAAGACAAAGAACATGTATAAACATTTGTCTCTTGCTAATTTTGTTTCTAATGTTATATACATCATATTATTAGTTACACAGTAACCTAATGTTCACTTAACAACATATGCATTATGAGTTAGACAGTCTCAACCAGAATGTAATCGAGTAAGAACTAGATACTCGAACCCCGTTTGGGGGTGTCACCTTTTCAGTCAGTTGAAGTTGTCATGTGAATATTATATAATAAACTGTACAGGAAATTTTTAGAATACAAACATTAAGAAAAAGAAAGAAACCTGTATAAAAACACATTTGGAAAATAATACATAAACTATTTCAGTGTGTTGCGCTATGCTACGCATCATCATCATCGTCGTCATCATCATAGTTCTTAAAATTATTTGTCATCAAAAATCAAGTTCAACCAATTAAAATTAATATCAATACCAAATAGGCTTATGAGTTTATGGGTAGGTACGTTGTTTATTTCCAGCAAGCAAACCCATATGGGCCCAATATGGGCTATAGCTGGGCAAAAAAAATACAATATGGGCTCCATGTGGGTCCAATGGTATTTGTTTGTCCATATCAGACCCATATGTGTCCCAGCAAGGAAGCCCATGTGGGATCACTGCAAGTATGCCCATATGGGTCCCAGTAAGCTATCCCATGTGGGCACGATATGGGTTTTACCAGGGCTAATATATCTCATGGGCCCAGTGTGGGACCCATATGCATTATCTTGCAACTATAAAACCCAGATGGGTCCAAGTAAAGTAAAACCATTTGGGTCCTTATTAGAAAGCTTATATGGGTCCCAGAAAGCAAGCCCAATGTTGGCTATAGCTGGGCAAAAATACAATCTGGGCCCCATGTGGGTCCTATGTGCATTATCTTGCCACTATACAACCCACGATATGGGTTTTACCTGCGCTAATATACCTGATGGGTCCAGCGTGGGCCAAAACTGCATTATCTTGCCACTATAAAACCCAGATGGGTTCAAGTAAAGTAGACCAATTTGTGTCCCTACTAGAAAGCCTATATGGGGCCCAGAAAGCATGTCCATATGGGTTATAGCTGGGCAAAAAATACAATATGGGTCTCATGTGGGTCCCAAATGATATTTTTGCCCATATCAGACCCATATGGGTCCAAGACAGGAAGCTCATGTGGGTCCACTGCAAGTTAACCCATATAGGTCCAAGAAAGCCACCCCATGTGGGCTATAGCTGGGCAAAAACTACAATATGGGCCCCGTGTGGGTCCCATATGCATTATCTTGCCACTATACCACCCCTGATATGGGTTTTACCTGGGCTAATATACCTCATGGGCATATGAGGAAACTGCACTGCATACAAAACGTTGTTATTGAGGTACGCCAGTATGACCAATATGTAATTAGAGCTGATGGTTCCAGACGTGTAACCCTGCGTAACCAGATAATTCTACGTAAATACATCCCAATGTATGTAGATTGTCCAGACTGATTGTTGATGCCGACTTCACAGGTCTATGCCTACCCAACTCGAGGCTCCTACTCCAACTTGTAGGCCTAGAACACTGACACTGCGCGTTACCGTCTGTTACGATAACGCCTAGGCAGCCCGAGCCAATACAGACACCTGTCGCAACACGTTGCATATCCGTTTCTGATGTACCTTTCAACCTAGACGATCAACCAGATTAAGGCGTGCTCCTACATTGCAGAATGACAATGACATGGAATTGTCTCTGAATCTTGCCATAATGCTATGTTGTGGTTGTTTATATTGTGTAGTCTCTTTTCCCTCATATAGTCGCATTTAAACATTTGAGTTATTTTACCAGAACAAGAGTTATTCTATGCATAACATAGTAAATGACAATTATGTGAAAAAATGAGACTACTGTGTTTTCACTTTACGTGCACATATTTACTTGTAAAGTTTACGACTGTGCTTGATATTATGCAACGTTAATTTCATTATGTTTGCAATAGATATAGTTGTCAATTATATTTGATATTATGTTACTGTAGTGTTTGATATTTTAGTGACTTGAGGACTACATTGTAAGTAAATTTCTTTCACATTCCATCATGCACATGTTCATTTGTAATAGGTTTTCATATGTTCAGCTGTTTCATACTGTTATACGGTACATGTACAATGTTTTATTAAATTAACTTAGTTCTTCCAGTAGAAAGGTCTTTTTTTACATACTTACTACCCAAAGTGAGGGGGAGAGATAGAGGATTTTAAATTTAAAAAAAAACATTAGTTTAATCTTTGTCTTTTTTTGTCAAACCTTGATCATTGTTGGTAGATGCCATTAAAGTATACAGCAAATAGACCCTTTTGATCTTTGGAAATAATTAAATGTCATCATGCATTAATACATTTCAACATATACTCTTTAATAAAAATGAAAGTAGGGCGAACGGACCCAGGGCGAGCGGAATATAGGGCGAACGGAACAAAGGGCGAAGATATTTTTGGGCGAACGGACTCAAGAAACATGTTAGGCGTTTTTTATATTAAAACAGACAGGTAAGTTATACAAATTGTTAATAATATATATTATATTTATAAAGCAACTTAAATTTGCGCTGTTACTAGTATTGTGAAAGAGTTGGGTTTTCTAAACCTGATTAAAATTTGTCACACACTTTCGCGAGATAGAACATTGATTTTTGCTATTGTGCATTCAAAATATTGCATTGCTATAATTATAATATTATAATATGCACAATATCTCATTGTTTGCTGCTTTGGCGGTACCAGGGTTGAAGAGAGAGCAACTAAGCAAATGAAGAACATATCTAATTAAGTCCCTCATACAATCCTTGCCCTTGGTCGGAATGCAAACTGCTTTTCAGCAACCATCCACATCCAACAATGGGCTTTCTTTTCGATGAGTTAAATTGCTCTGTAATTTATAATAATTGGTAAAACTGTAATGTAGAAACAAGTTCCAATGATAACCTATATGTTAATACATATCCCTTGCCTTATATACCTAAATTTGCGATGTATCTTGATTCGCATGCATATCATAGACATTATATTGCCAGACCTGGTCTCACGTAAAATATCAAATATTTTGGCTTTTGTAATCAAAATAAATATTAACATTATTGTAACATTTTCTCTGTCAACTTTTCTTATGTATGGTTTAAACAGAAATTGGTTGGTGTTCTGCAAAATGAGGTTGGTGTAAAACGCGTGCGAATCACCATTCAACTAACTAATCAAATTTGGTACTGGTATGTGTCTTTGTATTATTGCGAAATGCTAAACATTTCCAATTCCCAATACAAACAGCCGTTTAAATATGTATGTCTATATAGGATTATTTTGCAAACTGATATGGCTGTTGTTGTTTTTTAACTTAAAATTGTAGACCTGATGTTTAGTATAAATAACAATTAAGCATTTATAGTTTTACAAAAATATGCGTGTATTAAGTTCACTTAATGTACATGTAAAGCAGCTGCAGGAAATTTTGTCTGAAATAAATTTAGTTTTTTCGTTCAGAAGCAGTCAACGAAATGTGTTCGCTACAAGTCGAGGATTGCTAAAATTAATATAGATTGAAGGAAAGAAATGGAGTTTGAAGTATTAAATTAATGACTATATTGTTGTCACCTACCGAGATAAATTAAGGGCATAAGTTAAATGTGGTAATGGTGAAGTTCATGAAAAATACAACAGTGCAAGAACAACAGTGCGGGCTTTCCAGAGGTGAAAGGACTTTCAGTCTATTCGTAATGATCACATATAGCATGAAGCGTTGTGCCAGACTGTGTGAAATCGGGATTTAAAAAAATACTCTAGCTGTGCTACTATTATGACCTTATTTCTAATGATAACGCTTTCAGTAATTACTTGAATTAGTTTACAGAAGAATGTGATAGCAAAAAAGAAAGGAAACAAAGGACTTTGTAACAATACAACATGTATTGAGAAGCTTCCACCCCAGCAGATTTGCAAAATAATAGTGATCATTCTGATTTGTATGGGGAAACATTTGTGAGATATCTAAATAATTTCTATTTGCCTGTAAATTACTTTCGCCAATTTAGGATAAAACCAGTTCTCTGAACGAGGTCAAAATGTTCAATATTTTATGAAATTTGCTTACTTTCTGTATCAATGGATATAACCTTGTTTGATTTCTAGCTCGACTGTTAGATGAAAAGGTGAGCTTTCCTACTACCCCTGGCGACGGCGTCCGCGTCTGAATTTGGTTAAAGTTTTTATTCCAAAGTTGTTAACTGCAAAACTACATAAGTTATTTACTTGAACCTTGGAATATACCTATGTCATCAACTCCAGGGTCATCGGCAACATTCTGAAAAACTGTTTTGTATTTTGACAGAGATATGCCCCCTTTTTGTATAGATTTTCTGGTTAAAGTATATATTCAGAAGTTTTATAGCTTGAAACTAAATAAGTTATTCACTTGAAACTTCAGATGTACTTTTGTCATCGACTCCAATATCAAGAGCTACATTCCCCATTGTATTTTGCAAGAGTTTTGCCCTTTTTCACATATATTTTCGGATTAACTTTTTTTATTCCAATGTCTAGTAACTTCCAAACTTGATAGGTTCAACAATCCCCAATAACATAAGGTTGTCACTTGAAACTTGGATTAATTTGATGAAGTAATTGCCCCACTATAAACTCAGTTTTGTATTTCAACAAATGTATGGCCCTTCCACTTTCCAAAATATATACGAACTGAAGTACTTCGAAAAGTCGATTGCGCTGTCCTCTGACAGCTCTTGTTTATATATAAGTCAGTGTAATATACTTTACCAGAATAATTAATAAATGCATTATAGTTATAAGTTGTTCCTTGTGGATAAATAAATACAAAATGAACAGAACTGGTTACTGTTCTGAATATGATATTGAAAGAACTATTTCAGCAGCTGCATATATAACTTCCTGCTAAGGCCAAAAAATGTGTTTTTCGGGGTACGGTCTCAAAAAAGTTAGGTACGGTCGGGATTGATTTTTTTTTAAAGACACATTTCGGTCAAAACCATCGAAAACAAACTAAAATCTGACAAATATGGCTTTCATGGAAAAAGAGTGTCGCTAAAAACGTTAGGGTCGAGGGTTTGTCGTTAAGTAGGGTCGGGTTGCCCGAAACACATACTTTTTTTTCTTTTGGCCTAACGATTTTAAACGCTAGTGTAGTACTAACAAGAATCGACATATTTTATGTTGTTTTTCTTCAAGTTGAGAATGCGTTGACTGTTTGTGTCGTTCAAGATAATATTATTAAAATCATATGTAATCATTTACATATGCGCAATAAAGCAATTTGGTAATAATTGTATATTGAACATGTTTTGAAAATTGCAAGTTTCATTTTTGCTGTACAAAAATGTTTAAATTTACATGCATGATTCAATACATAAATTAAAATGTTTGCCTAATCAGCCAAAGGATTCTACGGGCCAAAAAAATAATTGTTTAACATTTTGGTGTTCAGCTGGGCTTTTTCTCATAATAACAGGAATGGGTACTGACTTTTAACTGTTATTGTTGTTGTTGTTTGTTAATTAAAGGGACCTGTTCACAGATTGACGAATTGACAATTTGTCAACTTTTTGTTACCGATTCCAAAAATATAAGAACAGTGTACAAACGGGAGCAATATAACACTACGGGCCAAGAAATACACTGTAAAAACCGTTTCGTTTATGACTAATCATCAGTTAAAATTGATACAATTATAAAGCATTTGTAACGCTAAATGATGGAATAATTTGGAGTGTTTCTGTTGATTTCGTTGAAACTGTTGACATCACGTGGAACACTTACATAAAGTAAATAATTCACGATGAAATACAGATTTCGGAATGGCCGAGTGGTTAAGGCGATAGCCTTTTTAATACGCAGGTCCCGGGTGCGAACCACGGTGAGACCAATTTCGAATTTTCTTTTTTTTTTCTAAACACTTTTCTTGTTATTATACTTAATTTTTTTAGTTGCGATGTTTAAATCTGTCAAGTTAATACTTTAAATGGCATACTTCAAAAAATGCGAAAATCTGTGAACAAGTTCCTTTAAAACTTCAGGGAATACCAGCTGGATCTAGACAATGTTGTTAGCCAGTTTAGTTGTTGTCGCAAATCCTTTTTGTAATGTTTCAAAACCGGATTGAGGTATGTTTATAAACAAACTTAAAAGTAATGTTCACTTGCAGTTAATATTTACAAGGCAATGCTCTATAGATAACTTACTATGCACACTTTCATGTTGATTTTAACATTATATTAGATACAATAATACATAATTATTTGTTTTTCGTAATTTGCCATTACTTAAGTTTTGTATTAAACTCTATCTTTATTTTAATACGCACCCTTTTTAATCACAAATGAGGACATATATATAATAATTACAAGTACATTATGTAAGGTACATTAAACATAATTGTAGATATCGATATGCTTATTTGAACATCTGTCTTACATGATGCATTTTGTGTTCTTGTGTACTATTATTAAAATATTATGTTTTGTCAAGTTTACCGAATAGGAAAAATAGCATGTTTTACAACATGATGTTAAGTGTTTTATTATCAATACATTAATAACTGACCCCAACTTAAAGCTTTGATGATATGGACAAAATTATACTCCAAATAATATGTCATTTGTTAAGTGTTGGTTTTTGTAAAGCTGCATCTGACAGACATGTGATCCTTAATAACAATACATTGTTAGCAGGACTACAGACTGGAAAGGTACTTGTGGCCATTAACAGCCTATATTTATATTGTCCTGTTCCTGAAGTTGGACAAGCATAGAATGTTACAAACAGCTTCGCAACAATTACCTCTGTATAAGTGACAGATTATGCAGATAATCATGTTTGGACTTTTTCAGTAAAGCTTTTATTCCGGTTTTCCCTTAGGACCAATCTCTGTTGCAACCAAAATGGGACCCATGCAATTCCCGGTTGTACTTTCTGCGATGGGGCCCGTGTGGGGCTCCCATCAAGGTCCCATTTGTGTTTGCCCATAATGGACCCATGTTGAGACCACACACGGGTCCAATGGTAGACCCATATTGTAACCCATATCGGACCCACGTAAATCCCGGTTGCACTTTCTGGGGTGGGGCCCGTGTGGGTCTCCCATCAAGGTCTCAACTGTATTTGCCCATAATGGTCCTATGTTGAGACCACATGGGTCCCATGGTGGACCCATATTGTAAACCATATGGGACCCACGTAAATCCCGGTTGCTCTTACTGGGGTGGGGCCCATGTGTGTATCCCATCAAGGTCCCATCTGTGTTTGCCCATTATGGTCCCATGTGGAGACCACATGGGTCCCATTTTAGACCCATATTGTAACACATATGGGACCCACGTAAATCCCGGTTGCACTTTGTGGGGTGGGGCCCACGTGGGTATCCAATCAAGGTCTCATCTGTGTTTGCCCATTATGGTCCTATGTTGAGACCACATTGGTCCCAAGGTGGACCCATATTTAACCCATATTGGACCAACCTTAATCCCGGTTGCACTTTCTGGGGTGGGTCCCATATCGGTAGCCCAAACGGAACACATATGTAAACCCTCAAGGGGCCCATATGGGTCCTGTCTGGGCTTGCTTGCTGGGTTATTGTTACTTGTGAATATACATAAAATAGGAACGATTAAATTGTGAAATACAACAAGATAACACATAAGTCACCAAACAAAAAGCATACAAAATTAAATACACACAACAAAGCAATATGTATGAGAAAAAAAGAAAAGAAACAGTAAACATAAAATAAGTGTTGCATTTTAGTATAACATGGATTATAGTAAAGCGACTGTACTAAGTCTATCTCGACCATATTAACAATAATTGAGAAATGATTATTTAAATGTTTCTTGTTTGTGTTTGACATGTTTTCCGAACAAAACAAAGGGCCAAATTATAACTGGTAAATTAAAATTTTACCTATTATTTATTAATTTCACAATCTTAAATATATATTCACGGAGATACGCAGTAACTTAAACAATTGAAGTAATTTTATTTTCTTCATTTGTCAAGATTAGCTTCATTAAATAGTTACATTGTATTTAAATGGTAAATTGATTAACTGACTACAACCAACTAGCTCATCAACATCTGACCATCAACAACGGACACTTGATTTCAAAAGCCCACTGGCTTATTAATATCTGGCCAGTAGGGTGGAGCTTAAAACATCAAAAAATTCAAAATCAATTTTTTTTTCAAAGTCTTACCCCCCAAATATGTTCTTTATGATATAGAAACACTGTATGGAATGTTTGTACAATAAATGCTATGTTTAGGGGTAGCTTAAGTGCCTCAAATATTACCATATTTATAAAACAAAATACAACAAATTACACGACTTTTACGAGTATCACTCTAAATTTATTTTGAACAATTTAGTAATTATTTTGAACACAGTAGAAGTGTTCTGACAACTTATTTTAATAAGAATGTGGTCTATTTGCTGTATACTTTATTGGCATCTACCAACAACGATCAAGATTTGAAAAAAATACAAAGATTGAACTAAAGTTTTATTTAAAATTTAAAATCCTCTATCTCCCCCCCCCCTCTCACTTTGGGTAGTAAGTATGTAAAAATCGAAGTCTGCTCTAAATGACAGAACTAGGTTAAGTTAACAAAACATTGTACATGTATCGTATAGCAGTAGGAAACAGCTGAACATATGGCCAATTTTTACAAATGAACATGTGCATGATGGAATGTGAAACAGGCATCTGGTGACTGGTAGTCCGACTAATTTGGGGAGTCATAGGTCAACTGATATCAGATGCTCAGGTTTGTGATCAGCCCGGATGTGCCCCGTGTAGCGACAGGTGTCTGTATTGGCTCGGGCTGGCTAAGTGTTTTCGTAACAGACGGTTACTTGCAGTGTCAGTGTTCTAGGCCTGCAAGATGGAGTAGGAGCCTCGAGTTGTGTAGGCATTGACCTGTGAAGTCGGCATCAACAATCAGTCTGGACAATCTACATACACTGGGATGTATTTATGTAGAATTATCTGGTAACGCAGGGTTACACGTCTGGAACCATCATCTCTAATAACATATTGGTCATACTGGTGTACCTCAATAACAACGTTTTGTATGCAGAGACAGTTTCTTCACGTATTGCATGTGTCTGTTCTGAAGAGCCTCTTCTCTTGCCATTGCTGTGAAACACCACGTCTCATGAACATTGTACTTGCCGGGTGGGAAGGGTATAACATCCCTGATAGATTTGCCAAAATTACACAAAGCTGGGAAGAGTTTTGTGATCGGATCTGGTGTGTGCATCGCACGTAGAAATCGTTGAAAAATATGATGGTTAAAAATAAACAAATCTGCATCAAAATAGTTGTGCCCACAACATGAATACCACAGCCCCCCCCCCTCTACGCATGTTAGAGGCTACGCATCTTATTAGCGTCTGCATCTATGCTATTTTTAGATTGATTTACACATATTTCCGGAATACGCAAGAATAGCCAGACGAGTAATAAATGTAATAACAGTTGAGTTCGTTGTTATTGACAAGTTTCGTCTGGTTACAACTAACATTCAAACACAAACAAGACGAAAAAAGAAATCTCAGCAAATAGCTTTCAGAAAAAACTTCTTTTCCAGGAAAAATCCAATTCATACTATGTAGAATACTTAATAAATTACTAATGAAAGCATAGTTTTTACAGGTCTTACTATCACGAGGTTATACGCCGTGGTGACTATTGTAAAATTAACGTTTCCAAAAATCAAGGAAATAATCAGTCTGCACTAGAACCTATACAAATATATTGACGACAGTATTAATCAAAACGAGAATAACATCAGTTCTAATTGCTCGCATACAAAATGTTAGAATTTGTATTGTGCACGAAAAAGAATTCGCAATAAACCGAGGTTTATATATAAAGTTGTATGACTTTTGATCTTAACGTTTAATTACCTACATTTAGAAATTTGTCAACATATAATTTTATTATATAGTAACACACTTATGTTTATGATAAACAGTAAATTTTCATGAAATTTAAACACATTTTCATAAAACAAACAAACTGGGAAACAATTCGCGATATATTCTGGCAGCTTTCGTTAAAGTATTGTCAGGTTATCAAGAAAGTCAAATCATGGCCCTCTGTCGGGGCTGTTATGCTAAGTCTTTAACTTTTCGCGAAACCAAGGTTTTCACGAAAAGTCAAACTATTTTTTTAAAGAACATTTAAACACTTTTACGAAAATAAGAAAAATTTGCGAAACAGCTTGATATCAAGTTGCTGTCGTGTGCATTTGAGGGCACTAACGATGCATGTTCCATTTCCAATTGCGACCGTAAATAAAGTGGAGAAAACAAATCTGCTTATTTTCCTGAAATGTTGACAACTATTTTTGAATTGTCTTGCAAATTACACGAAACTTATCTGGTTGTCTTACGCAGAAGTTTGCTGCCTGTAGAATTGACCTCAAATTATATAATGTAAATTAATCTCTTATTAAATGTTGATCTTGAGAATGAGTATTTGCTTGGGCAACTGGGCCTGTCCTGTCCTGACACTGAATTATTACTGTATTATCAATGGATGTTAATTATAAAGCTAAAAAAAGCCTCGGTCACAACCATGTTGCGTCGACCTATCGTCGGGCTTTCGTCGAGGTTTTTGTCAAAAACGTGCGTCGGACCTACGGCGCCCGTGCGTGTTTTCCTCGATCGCAAAGGTGGCCGCAACAACCGCAACAGACATTAGCGAAAGCCCTTAAGTTGATGCGTCGGCCTTGCGTCGATCACACATTCTGCGGGCACCCTGCGAACATCGTGTGATGAACATACAGGCACTCTACGTATTTTGCTTCGAAATTTCCTGTAGCAAGCATGCAAGGTGCACTTGCGGACGTCGCACGACTTCCTTGTGTAGTACTTAGAGAGAGACAGAGAGAGGGTCGAGCTGCAACAACACTGGTCCTGCTTGGTCTGTCCGCAAGATTCTGCAGTAACTACCAGATCTTTTCAAGACTGTCAGATGCACTAACTTATACAAGATCCTTCGCTGCTAATGTCCTCTCGGGACATCTTCTAAGCATTAACTGTAAGTTTCGTCAATTTAGACACATATGAAATCATCTATTTTAGTTCAACTGCTTAGTAAAAACAGGGCCTTCTACTTGTGATATGCGGTGAGATCTTGTTATATAATGGAATAAACCTTTCAAATGCAAGATACATTTTCTATGTGCAGTTTTAAAGGGACGTATTCACACATTTTCGTATTTTTGAAAAATATCTTTACTTCAAAAACCAAAGCGTCTGGAATAATCTAAAACAAATATTATTTATAAAAATGACGTAATTTCACAGTTTTGAGCCCGGCATCGATGGCGGAACGTTTCATTTACTGTATAAAATCGGGACCCCAAAAAGTAGTCTCTCACTCTGAGTGATATAGGTATATGCATCACTGATATTTTTCTATATTTCACTACTTAGCATTAAAAAAATATCTTATTCATGAGTGTTATTTCTCTTGTTTGTAAAAAATGAAGAATTTCTTTTTAGGATCTAAAACAAAATTTTTGAAAATTGTCGATCTGTTAATAGGTCCCTTTAAGGCGAAGTCAAACACACGTACTTTGTTTTTCGGCATTAAGACGAAATCCGTTTCTTAACTATTACACGGATGAAATGAAGATAAAAAAGTATGTGTTCCTAACATTTATTAATGACTAATAACGTTTTGTTGTAAATTACATGTGTACGTTAATGGATTTAAATGTATCATAATGTAGTATTTAACTCGACGACATTAACACGTATTATTATATGACCTATAAAGGAACGGCTTCCCATTGGTCCACAGCATGACTGGCAACATTAAATATATCTCATATTCAATGGACTTTTCGGTTTTTCCCAGTCATATTCAATGGGCTAAAATTAGCTAGCGTCGGTACCCGTTTCCAGACGTTACGATAATGTTTGCAAAAACGCAGCCTTGATACATTAAGTGACGTCACTTACAACAAACAGTTCGGTTTAACAATAACAACGACTCTATTTCGGAATTCACGTCATTTCAGTATAAGTGCTTTTGGCGCACATTTCACCGTTTTTAACGAAAAGTGCGTGTAACGTCAGTAAAAAAACAACTGATAATTTATAATGTAATAATAAAAAAGTTGTTGACTAGAGGGCCATAGAATATGACTGATATTCACTGGCATAAACACATATTGACATCTGCTGCGCCTCGGTCAATATGACTTTCTACAAGTGAATAACATATATATTCAATGGCCCTCTAGTCAATAATTGTATATTGTTCTGCTGAACTGATCATGGAATACCTATATTAATTTATACTAAATTGGTGAAATGATGACTGTGACATTTTTAGTGTTTTTATTCATTCGTAAACATGTACATTTTTTTCACTTTCTCACTATCCTTCCAATCGATATACTTTTTATACGGTATTCCAGCTTGTATGTTTAAGTTTGCTTCTTTTGCAGTATTAAGTCGACGTACACGATTTGTTATTTTTCAGTATTAAGGAGAAATGCCTGTCTATTAACGTGCTTCTATTGCAGTATTAAGGCGACGTTCATGGCAAGATTCGTTATTTTTTAGTATTAAGGCGAAATGCCTGTCTGTTAACGTGTGGGTTAAATAATGTTATATACACAATGCATACGTATTAGTTTCTGAAAAAAAAATCGAGAAGCTGAAAATACGAAGGGTATTTATTCTTTAATAATAAGAAATATTGGCCGGCTTCAACCTTATATTGGTGTTTCGGTCACTGATTCTATCTAACTCATATTAGTACGATCGTTTTAATGAATCCGATCGTGATACTATTTCCTCTTTTAGTGTTTAAATTTTGAACTGCAAATTAAAGAGGGGCATAGTTATTTGATGTCCCTATAGTTACCCACTAATAAAAACCCGTTTTATATAACATAACTAAACGTCGACATCGACAAACACAATTTCTCTTATCGAATAATACAAATATATATGTTCTGCCAATACAAGATCCGTTTATCCTACAGCAACGGCTACATTTGGTTTTGAATGAGTCATCAGAAGATCTGTATAAACGCTGTGTAAGGATGTATATAATAGCTCGCTGCGCAGCGAAGAATTATATTAGTTTAAAATTTCTCTCTTTATACACATTTCTGAACATCTATTATTATCAACATTATTTATAATATTGTTTTTTTAAATATACTGCCATCCTGAGAATCAATGGATGGTTTTACATTATAATTTTCGTACAAAATCGTGCAGTCTCAATTTAACAATTAACTTACTAATTAGACTTATTGTAGATATGCTCAGTAAGATGTCAATACCGTCATGACAAAACTAAAACAAACTATTAATCAGTTTGAATTGCATGTATGTACATTTAATAATAACAGGCAAAATGCAATTCATGACAATATACCCACGACGAGGTATTTATCAATCATATATATTTGACTAGAATTGTTTGATTGCTTGTCTTTCGTAGTTTTCTATAACGAAAATAAGTTGTTATGTGAATTACATATTTATGTTAATGGTTATTTTTGTTGCATGCAATATTAAGGGGAAGTCGAAGATATGGTTTTTTTTTCGGAATTAAGACGAAGTAAATGCAAGAAAACACACCATACAACCTCTGAGCTTGTATAAACTAGGAAACATTTAAAACTTTAAAATTATGTCACAAAAAATGTAGTTTGTTTATAATTAGTTAAATTGTGTATGTTTATGTTTAGAAAGATTCACTTCTATGAGCAAATTAGGCGGAAAGAGGGAACCTCAAGGCGAATTAAATTTGTCATGTAGTGTACTGGAAATTATATAAAAACACGAGCGACTTTTATTCACTTTGACAAAAAAACCTTCCTGACGTTAAACAATCGATACAGGTTGTGCAAAAATAACTGCGTAGTGTTATAATTATCATTTGTTACGTTTAAGTAAAAACCGACACTTTTTGTCAAAAAAGCGAATGGCGTTTCTTAACTATCACGCGGATAAAATGATAAATCATAACGGTCCCTAATATTTATCAACGACATATACGACATGTTTTGCTGTCATAAAATAACTATTTGGTGTACAGTACGAGGTTTGAGAATTATTTGTTTCATTATACAGTTAAAAACTCGAAACCGAAAGTTCATTTTTGCTGAGTTACGGCGTATTATGAATGCTACTTTTGCAGTATTAAGGCGAAGCACACGATTCGCTATATTTGCGTACTTAGGCAAAGCAACTTTCTTTTAACGTACATGTTAAATAATGTCATATACAAATTAGTTTTCGACAAATAATTTTGCCTTGAAATTTATAACATTTTTATAATTGTCTCAACTTGAGATATTAAAGCATATGAACTGAAGCGCTTATTCCATCGTTTCGCGTTGCAAACGCTTCATAAGCGTCACAAGATTATCAATAGTTCAGCGGTACATAGAAATGTATAGGTACAGATCTTTAACTAAGCATAACTTTATTATCGTTTAAAAGAATTATTAGGATGAACAGATGAATAAGATCTGTGTCCATCTCAGGGATATTGATTTTTAGGGGTAATAAAACAAGGGCCATACAAGTAGAAACTGAGGGTTAATTAAGCCCGATTCCACATCAGAGTATTCGCAATGTAGTTTCTTACCAATTTCATAAATAGAAGATCACACAAACATTTAATTAAACTTCTTAACATGTTTAAATAATTATTTGGTGTACTTTCAAATACAACTAGGGTTCATGTTGTTAAAAATATCCACTTTGTCTGTTAAATCCAATTAAAGAATAAAATCTAGTCTTTATACGAGGATTTTTGTCACATGTCTTAAACTATCATCACAACAAATAGGTAAATAAGTTGGATTGGCGTATATGCCTAAATATGTTTGATAAAATTGTAATATTAAAAATATATTTATGAACATATTTATTTTGAACGTTGAACTCCATTGAAATGTGAAATGCACACTGTTTATTATATATTTTCCATTATAATGTTTCTCTGTATTTATTTTTGTTTCTTTAAATTTTCTTCAGATTTTACTATTTTGCTATACGGATTGTTTTTGTTTGATTTTCGAAGTTTTTATAATGACCATTTTCAAGATTAATTATCTTATGACATGCACTAATTGTTCGTGTGTGCCTGTTAGCTGTAAGTGCTCTGAAGCCATTTTGAAGAAACATCATCTGCTGCAAGTTTGACTCTTTTTAAGCTATGGCCTTACAGAATTCTGAATATTTTGACAAACTGCTGCAATGTATTAATTTAAAACAGTAGTTTAGAAAATCGAGAGCACGCATCGTATCACCTTCTTTTGACTCAGTGGGCCACGAAGCACTAACAATCAATTAATTCTAACTATTACGCTTCGTCAGTTATTCTGCAGATTGACTTGTTAACTGGCATGTATATAATTCCGTTATATAAACAGCTTGAAAACATTTGTTTGTTTCTTAAAAAATAATTTTTATTATGATGTCGTATACTATTGAATAAAAATCAACATTATTAAGTTTAAAGGAGGGAAATTGAAGTTACATTCAAACAAATGATTCCGTTTAAAAAAATGCACTCATGAAGTACATGTTTTACTTTCTTTTTTCGCCAACAACCTTTCTGCGCTGTCAGCGTTTTGCTTTTATAAATTCTGAAAAGCATGAATGTTGTATAACATAACATTACCTCTTCAAATGAAAAACATGTAAATAACAAATAGGCATGTCTACATTTCTCATTGAATTTTGCTGAAATGATTGCTTTTTTTAATCATTTTATTTTGAGTTTGGAGTTTCTTTCAGTTTAATCATAAAATATTTTGATGTACAGTTATCGTCAGGGAATCGGGCGGTGCCTGTATATATACCGACCGGCTCCCGTTTTGTCGGGCTGCGGCCGGCCGATTGACATTGACTTACTTTGACTGTTTACCTTTTGTCAATACATTTTTAGTTGCAGTCATCTACAATCCTACGCGGCTACCGTCCAATTCACATATTCACCGCACGGGCGCTGCCCGTTGCTCAAACAGCTTGTTCCCCATGTCCATGATGTCAGCCAACGAAAAATGTTTGAGTTTGAGGCCACGCGAGGCAAAAAATATATAAATCGCGAGGCGCCTTTCAGATTCATAAATTGCCGATGCTTTATCGTTCGTGACCTACGCATTAGTTTTGTCATCTGTGACAGAATGTTTGAAAATTGTCAGTTCGTCAAGCTGTGAAAAGGTCCCTTTGAGTTGACTCTTTAGTTTGATTCTTTTGGTGATTAACAGCCGAAAAAACGTTGTTTGCGGTCATAAGGCGAAACAAGTTTTTTTTTCCAATATCAACAAAAATTTTGAAACTTCTTCAAAATCCCCTTTATCTGGTCTTTTAGCATTGTTTTTCTAAAATGGCTGTTATACTACATTTTGTACTGTTTTTTATATTCAACAATGTCAAGTTGTTCATTAGAACTGCATTTGTATATTCATGCTTGTTTTGCTTTTATGCAGTATTGATGCGAAGTAAAAACTAGGTTTTGGACGGAATTAAGGCGATTTAAGTTTCTTCATAGAAAATGTAACGGTTGTAGCATACTTTTACCGAAACATGTTAGTTATTTACCGAGCCCGCAATGTGACCGACCATTGGTATGAGGCTGATTTGCATTTACACTTTTATTTTCTTGCATTGCAACTCTTTAAATTGTGCTTTGTCCACAACTCGTAAAATATATATGTTCATGTGAATTATTTAGATTACTCAATATCATTCATAACAAGCATGAGGCGGTCAGATCGTGTTTATTGTACGGACATTACAGAATGATGGAACTAAAAATGGATTTCCATCGTTTCGTGTTTTTTTAATGATCTTAATTTTATAATTAGAACCGCAGTATAATAGGAGTTTACGATTTTATTAATTGTATCATACATACTTACTTTTATTTAATGTAGGGTCTCTTTCCTTCTTTTACACAATTATATGGCGCCCTACGGTGCTTTGCATCATTGTTTTTCTTGTACCATATTTACCCATAACGTGGCAACTTTCCGCAATGCTGATGCCATGGAAGTTTCTTAGACGTCACGTGATACTTGTTTAGCGTGTATGTCGTTTCAACTTTAGCGCTTTCATATTTTTCTTGTGCGCGATCCAAATTTGCAAGCTTAATGTGCAATGAGTAGCGTGTGTATAAATTAAAACTAAATTTCAATATTTACCTACTTACTATTTATTATACTTTTTATTCAATATTTACTTATTTACTATTTATTTTTACGTTACTTATTGCACGGTAACCTTTCATATTAGATTATGCCCACCAGTTACCGTTATATTTTATTTAGTTAATACCGCAAAAAAATAAAACTCTCCGAAATATGGTATAAGAACAAAATGATAACATACACATGCAACATGTGTGCTTGTATCAACTTGGAGTTCGTATCAGCTCGGACACATTAGGCCGAAAATGAAATATTGTTTGATTCCCCTCCCGCGACCCATGCTAATGAAGGGTGGGTTGGTAGGTCGGAAAAAATATTTTATTTGTATACACAATAAGTCATTTTCATTCATGTTTTCCTTATGTTCGAAATGTTACGTTAAATTATTAATTCTTAATAATTTCGTTGTAGTAGATTCATAACGTTCTGTATATTTACGTAATACTATGTTCTAAATACGTTACTAACAGCGCTCTGCTTTGGATGCCCGGCAAATTGCAACGTCACGCTATTACTCCTTAGTTTTAACAGGTTTTTATTGCTAACGTGCTTGTTTTTAACGTATGTTATTGTTTGTTAAATTTTGATAAATTATTGTTAGGTATTTAGAACATAGTACTACGTAAATAAGCAGAATGTTATGAATCTGCTACAACGAAAACATTAAGAATTAATACTTTAACGTAACATTTCGAACATTACGAAAACATAAATGAAAATGACTTATTGTGCATACAAATACAATATTTTTCCGACCTACCGACCCACCCTTCATTAGCATGGGTCGCGGTAGGGGAAACAAACAATATTTTATTTTCGGCCTAGAAGGTTGACTAATCAATATTATGTATACAAGTGAAAATGATATGATGCTTCATTTTTATCATATTTTTGACAAGTTAATCGTTGTATGGTGACATTTTTTGGTTTGTCACCAGTTATTTTGTAATTACCGCAACAACCCGTAATAACATTGAACATTCTAGAAATGATGGCGTATATAGACACAAACATACTGCGTCATCATCAGGAATATAAGCTGAAATATTTTAAACCGGATAATAGCAGAGCTGATACTTTAGTTATCATTTCAAATCGATGGAAAGTTGTCATGTGTACTGCGTATACTTTCTAATTGTCATTACCGTATGTGCTGAGAAATAAAACTGTTGTTACATAGTTATTGCTCATTGAAGCCATTCACCTTCATGCATGGTCCTATCTAATATGAAAGGTTTTTAATGCTTGTAAAACAATATTTCTTGCATTTTCAAGTGAATTTTTTGCTAAAGTGTCATTACCGAAACGGTCATCTTCGCAACGCTGTTAAAATGTGGATAAATAAAACATCATTGATTTAAGGCTCAATTCATTAAATGGATGTTTTCTTTCAACATAATGAGTTAAACATTAATAAAAAGTACATATATCCATTATATTTGACTGTATTTCATAGCCGATGTCATTTCCGCAACGGTATGTTATTACCGAAACGAGTTGTCATTACCGCAACGACATAATTTACCTACACTATTTGCAAGATATATAGAGTAAACACAATACATTCTTGAAATTATGATATTCAAAATCAACTACTTTAGAAATGCAAAAGTATATAAAAAGCAGTAAGTAATTATAATAGCTCCTTTTAAGCATTTATTCATAAATATGTCGTTTATTTTTAAACAAAATAAAAAAAAAACACGAACTAACACAGTATTTTTGTTTTAATATTGCATATTTTTATAAGCAATAGAACATTACTATGTGTTAACATGATGCACAATTAAAAATGACACTTTCGTGCAAATCCAGCTAATTTTTGAACTTTCTGTCATTTAAACTGACCAACAAATATAATAATGTCCTAATATTCACCAAATATAGTATTGTTTGGTAATTTATTGCTGTGTTTTTTATTATTATTTTTCATTAAAAGTATGTATTATGTGAATTATAATGTGTACGCTGTTGAGTACTGTTTCATCTGCAGTATTAAGGCGAAGTCTAATACATTTTGTACGGCATTAGGGCGACTTGCGTTTTTTACCATTTACACGGATTAAATGATGGTTTCTATATATTCATCAATAACAGATATTTGACATTGTGTTTGCTGTCATAAACAATATTATTTGAATTTCATTTTTAGATTTGAGTTGTTTTTTTTTTCATTGTGCAGTGTCACACTAAAAGTCGAAAGCTCCCTTAAGTAGAGTTATGGCGAATCATGATTTGCTACTTTTGCAGTATTAAGGCGAAGCACAAGGATAGACATTTTTAGGCAAACTTCCTTTCTTATAACCTGCAACGTCGAATGATGTCATATACACAATACATGTTAGGTTTGATAAACCTTTCCACTTAAAAATACTTTTCAATTTTATACAATTTTAAATCATTCAAACGAAAGCGTTCAATCTATCATTTTTTTAATTATTGCTCGTATTGTCATCATGTTATGCATCAACTGAGCGTTGAAATAAACTTGTGAACTTGTACAATGGCTGTCAGGAAAGTCCGTTCACAACCTAATTTATTGACATGCTCTTTGCTATGTATTATTAATTTATGTATTTTCTTAAACAACACTATATCGTTACTTAACACATTAAAAATATTTGTTATGCATTGATAAATAGAAAACTGGTATTGATTTGAGTGTATACACATTCACATCTACGGAGCAGTGTAATGTATTAGTTTACGTCAATATCAACGTCAACATTGAAGTTCATTTACATCGGCATGCATACCAAAACCTCTTGACATACGAAGTATATTAGGTTCTTTGCAGTGACACCGATTATCACCCAAGACGCTTTAGTTCTCCTATACCTTGATACGAGACATTTGTCAATATTACATGCTACCGACCAATATCTTTATATGGCCATCAAGTCACTTTCTGCTTTATTATATGATCACTATATCCACAAAATACAAATAGTTGACAATGCATGTAGTTTCTGGTTTCGAGCAAGTTGTTAATAATTGAAAATATCTGCATTGTAGAAGATGAACACATACAAAGAGCATGCTTGAAATAAGCATTTAATACACAACTAACTGTACAACAATAAAACAGGCAACAAAATCACGGGTCGTTCTTTCATCACAATAACACATGTATAACTAAAAAACAACACAGTAACAATTTTACGGCATTTAATGTGTGTAATGGTTGTTTCCCGGCACACATGTAAAGCACGCCGATTGTATAAAGCGCGGAACAAGGGCCTGCTATTAATAGACCAAAATATAACGTTGGGAAAACCGGAATCTCATTCAATATCAAATCGGTTTGCCGACCACTGCCAAGACCAATGAAATTGTGCTTATTTATAAATTGTATAATAAAATGCGATAAACATAAACAGCAAAATGCCAAAAAGATGATGGTATACCGATTTTGACAGCTAGTCTGCGTTTTTGACAAGCTAATGCAAAATGTAAAATTTGTAAAATGTAAAAAAAAAATGTAAAAAATGCCACAAAAAAATATTTATTGGTAAACATTGTCAAAACACTTTACAATTTAGTTTTAAGTATTCGAATATCTCAAGAATTTTCGAATAGGTTTAAAATTATAACATTACAAGAATATTCGAATATTTGTTACCATCCATTGTTTTATGTGAACTGCCTTTGTATCTTAATGCTTATTTTGCTTTAATGCAGTATTAAGGCGAAGTCAGGCATATTTTAAAGCATAAAGACGATTTTGTTTTAACATAATGAATGAAGTTTGAATGAAATGATAACATACATATGAACTTGGCAACGTGTAACAATTTTACATTATGTTACAACATAACTACCGTTTGTTTATAATTGGTTGAATAATGTATTTTTATGTCTAGAAAGATCCACTTCTATGCCCAAGTTTAATGAAAATTAGGCGAATTATGTTTTTGTGGGAGGATGTGAGTGAGTTGGTAAAACAGTCGTTCGTGTTTGTATTAATTTGAAAAGAAAAAAATACATCGGTACAATTAAGCAAACAAGCATTCAAAAAAGACAGAGACACAACCAAATTGAAAAATAAAAACTATTGGTAGAAATTTTTGACATGGCGGTAGCGGTTCAGTTTTCGCCGTCGGGTTCGGTTGGTTTAACCTGCATTGGTTTGGATCACTCTTCGTTGGTGGCTTCTATACCGATTTCAACAGTTTCGTAGTTTCAGACTACATGCAATGCGACACCCTGATATCTTGAATCACGCAGTGCGAAGGGTTATTTGCAATCAAACATGCGTTACAAGTACAAAGACTAGCCCAGATGACACGAAAAAAAAGTTTTGTTTCGAATTTTAGAATAATTACCTTGTATCATAAAATTTAATGATTTTGTTACATACAAAAGTACAAAACAACATCGCTTAACAAAATCAGCAATCAGGAGCTGTACTTCTTAAGTCTGTTTTTGTATTGCTAGCATCGCGCATTCACTGCGGAAAGTTTTCCGGTTTAAATTACAAAACGCAAAATTTTAGACACCTCAAAATTTATAAATGGATGTCTTTTATCGAAAGGTACTGGGAATGTCAGGAAAGACAGTAATACAAAAAGCAGTGTTAGAAAAACTTTCTTTACAGGGTCTAACCCATAAGATATATTATTAGTTTAAGAGAATAAAAACGATATATTTGAAAATTCGCCCGAAGCCTGGATTTGACGACCATATAGATAAATTATTTTCAAAAAATAAAGAAAAATATATTCATCTTTTCAACGAACCTAATACTTTTTCAAATAATTGTGTAGGTCACACAGTATGTCCATACAAAAATCCAATGCGATTGCATAAATAGGTAATTAGTAATTAATTACGAGAATTAAGTCACCGGCACCTTAATGGTCGCGCTCGCCTTAAGTCTGCTTTGTTGGACAATTTATTCGCCCTATGGTCACGATTACATTTATATATATATATATATATATATATATATATCGTTTATCGCTAAATTAGGAATACTATGTACTCTTATAACATAGGTAATACTCTACACATGTTGTCAATTCTAACACATGAATACCTGTTGCAAGCCATCCAAACAGAATTGCAATAATATGTAAATGTAACAGGGTAACTGGCACTGTTTGAACTGATGATTTATTTTTCTTTACTTACTGTTCAAAATTAATTTCCTTCTTATTTTCTCATGTATAATCACGTTATGTGAAACGTAGAAACAACGGAATAAAAAGAATAACGGATAACTAATGTGAATGTGGATCATACCAAGAATATCTAGTATACATATATATAATAACATATAATAAACAATTTGTATATTTTTCAGTGCATGGCGAATATGATGGGAATGGAATGCAATTCAAGAAGCTATCCATATTTGTAATATGTAATAATGTCAACATATTTAATATACATATATATTTTATATGTTTAAATAAACATTAACATATTATATATTCGAGGGTTGTTCGGGAAGTTCGTGCAATTGGCCACCGTTCTTGATCATTTCAATAATAATGCACTAATTTGTACATGAAAAATAAAATTCCGTGTATTAGTTATCATTATGAGCAAATATGGTAGCAATACACGTATACATAAAACAGTTACAATGGTTATAAACAGTCACTATTAACCACTCGGCGCACGCAGTCAGTCAGGACGACGTCACGAGCATGCTAAACGTCGTTTAGATCGAGTGATCGACGCACCTTCTCCACATATAGTTTTGTACAACTTGAAGTCGACTTGCCAGCATTCTTTTGTTTTGCGTTTTTAAGCTACATAACTTATCAACGTTTACAGATGCCAAAATAGGTAGATTTTATATTTCCTCATGACATCAAATAAAAAAGTAATGCTTTCTAGTCATTGGGCATATACTATGCATAATTATAAAAAAAATGCAATTTCCAGATGTATATTTCCAAGTTCTCAGTACTTGTGTTGTAATGTGAAAGACACAATTTAATAATGTCACATGGTATAGTTCAAGTAATTATTTACATAAAGACATATCAAAAGAACTTGTCTAGAGAAAGTAATAGCATTTTACGATTGCTTTTATAATCTACTATTTCCTAATGTATCATAAATGTGGGAGTTTTAGATTCAGACTTGAAAACAACAGACTACACATGGGCATCCATTTATGCAGCGATAATGATTTATGGCGTGAATCGTTTTTGTGATCTTGAACACCATTAACATAAAAGCCTTACCAATTTTAAATATCTTGTTTGATCAAAAGCTAGTTTTAATTGTATGGATTAGTCAGTACTGTGGTATATATTTACTCATTCCACGATAGAAGTAGTTTTTGTGATATAAGAGGACTATCTATCGCCGAATTACGACTTAGTACATCTTAATTAAGACTTAAAATATCAAAATTATGAGATAATGGAATACAAGAATAATATAGACTGTGGCACTACGACGCTTCCATATTGTAAATGCCGTAGTATCATAAAGGTTTCTGTCGTTCATACTTTAAGATGAATTGTAGAGGACGTCATATTGAATCTTATTTTGAGGACTGGCGCGTTGAGGCCTTTGAACCATTTTCTTATAATTATGGTGATTTGTAAAAAAAAAATATTTACACAGATCGAGCGCATTTGTTTTAAATGAGATATCAAATTCAAACCACTTTTTACATGTTTGAATTTATTCATCGTCGAAACCCATGGTATATATTCCGTTACCACTACAATATATATTCAATAGTTTTGATCAAGAAACATAGCGTATTTGAGCGAACGTGTTTTCCGACGATGAAATTTATTATACATGTTTGTTCAGTGATATAATTTGCACATTTTGCAATCACACAACCAGTGTTTGAAAACGCTTTTACATGCGGATCAGTTTGTTCATGCATTTGTAACACAGTCAATCACTATTACACGACTGGTCGTAGAATGTAGTTTTGACGAATCTAGGTTTGCAAAATGGCACTGTTTCAGATCAGTAGCTTTAAAGGTTGCTTACAAATGGGCAAATTAGGGTGGCGTTCCTAGAAGTATAATTTCTTAACAAGGAAACATTGGCAAATTGGCAAATTAGGGTGGCGTTCCTAGAAGTATAATTTCTTAACAAAGAAACATTGGCAAATTGGCAAATTAGGGCGGCGTTCCTAGAAGTATAATTTCTTAACAACGAAACATTGGCAAATTGGCAAATTAGGGCGGCGTTCCTAGAAGTATTATTTCTTAACAACGAAACATTGGCAAATTGGCAAATTAGGGCGGCGTTCCTAGAAGTATAATTTCTTAACAAGGAAACATTGGCAAATTGGCAAATTAGGGCGGCGTTCCTAGAAGTATAATTTCTTAACAAGGAAAAATTGGCAAATTGGCAAATTAGGGCGGCGTTCCTAGAAGTATAATTTCTTAACAAGGAAACATTGGCAAATTGGCAAATTAGGGTGGCGTTCCTAGAATTATAATTTCTTAATAAGGAAACCGTTCCATAACAATAAATTTCTTGGAAAAGTGTCATATTTCATATCAATCATTGGCACAGTATTCAACCAATTAATAGCCTTTATTTAAAAGGGCATTTGTAACCAGCAATAAATCATACGTTAAATATCTGCTGTGTTGTTTAATGTTTAGACATACTAAGTTATGTTGAATTCCTTTCAGCATGACATTTAGTGAGTCACTTGTTGCTAATGTGTAAAACAGTTTTGTTTTAAATTATTCAATTTTATTTTTAACAGTTAATGCAGATCGTATAAACTACTGATTATATTGCAGAAAAGTGTTTGAGTTAAATGTGGGTTACATTTTGGAGAAATATACTTGCTTACATATAAAATATTACCTTTTTATAGTTGTGTTGATTTGATAGAAATAGTTTTGTTGTTGATAACATCTATTTATTTCGTGTCTGTACATTTCATGCAGAAGGCATGATAATCCTGAAAAAATGCTCAAATATATAATCAGACCCAATCACGTTGTTCGTGATAAGTATTACTTGATCGTGTGTTTGTTTACAAAATAGACTGTCAATGGAACAACACATAGCTGTGTAGGAGCTTGAATTATTATTAGCATTATTTGGAACCTTTGACTGACTGAAGTTTTTAAGCAACTTATTCCAGGCCATTGAAAAATATGTATTTTTATATCAAATACTTTTTGATGTTGTTCTTCATATAGCAGTCTGTGATACTTCCGGTACACGTTCATGCATTCAGTCATGTCTCTTGCAACTTTTTCCAGGAAACAGTAATGTTTCAATCCTAAGAACTCTAAAACGGGAAGTTGTAACAATCGTGCCCATTATATTTAATTGCAGCAGCACGGAAACTGAAAATGAGACAACAAAATTCCGTGTATTTGCGAGAACAGATGAAAAATGAAAGGTGTATGTCACAACAGCTCATAATTCCAGGTTGGCATGCAGAACCTTGGCAACCGCCATGAACAATGCTCGACAGTGCCTGATAATTGTAATCGATTTTTATCCCATCATCAAGCGTGCATTGACGAAATAACACCCCGTGGGATAAACGTATCAGTATCCCACCTTGTTGAATACAGCAAACACGCGCATCATAATGAGGTCATTTTGTTTATTTTCGTGACGTCATTAGATTTCTTCACAGAACATCCACAAAACTTACGTCAGGGAGGTACGTTGGTTTGAAGCTTATGAAGTCAGTGACGATTTATTTTTATCCCATTGACGAAATAACACCCCGTGGGATAAACGTAGCAGTATCCCACCTTGCTGAATGCAGCAAACACGCGCATCATAATGAGGTCATTTTGTTTATTTTCGTGACGTCATTAGATGTTGTTCGTGTTATTCAGTGATTGTTTTCGTTTATTTTCAAAATAAAGACAGAAAATGATGGGATAAATAGAATACCAGGTAAGTGTTGAATACAGATACGTTTATTTGCTCGGCACGAAAACCTAAACCACTCGCCAAGGCTCGTGGTTTAGGTTTTCTAAGCCTCGCTAAATAAACTTATCTGTATTCAACACTAACCTAGTATTCTCTATATGTAATACCTTAGTTGTACTTTTGAAAGGAACACATTAACTTCAAATATTATATTGGATGTGTACTTGCCATTTATCCATGTACGTGTAGAAAATTTATCTGTTTGTAATGACACCATATTATTTGAATTCCAGTGTGTTATTGTAATCGCGTAAATGAAATGGAATTGAAATCATTCTCCGAATATGCATTGCCAGTTGGGTCGTGTGTTGCTTTTTATTTCACTCGATAGGTTTCTTCTTAGTATTGATTTGTCGTGTGTTCATTCATTCTGTAGTCAATCATTTCGTCCTACAGGATAAAAAACTTTTTTTAATAATTAGTTAACGCAGTTAGAGTAAGAAACATGGTTGGTTACATGTATAACTAACCCAGTTATTTAGAATATATGTATACATAGTATCAATACCTTATCATTCAATGGTGTTTGCTCACAAAATAGATTTGTTTCATTTCAGTAAATCTTGACAAAACGACATTCAAATCCGATTTCCAATATATGTACATTGTAATTAATGAACGTCTTTGGATTGGAAATTGCCATCTGAAGTATTCTCCTGATAGGAATTATTCAATGTCAATGCATAACGCAAAAGAATATGGATAATTTGCGTCATTTGGGTAACTGGAACTTTAATCAGTCCACCCTACTGAGTCCGTTGGGTTACTGGAGCATGAATCCGTCCACCCTATTGTGCCCATTGGAAATCTGATTTTACTCCGTCCCCCTATTGCGCCCATTGTGTAACTGGTTTTTACTGCGTCCACCCTATTGTGCCCATTGTGTACCTGGTTTTACTCCGTCCTCCTATTGAGCCCATTGTGTAACTGGCTTTACTCCGTCCATCCTATGAGCCCATTGTGTAACTGGCTTTACTCCGTCCACACGTCCACCTTATTGTGCCCATCATGTAACTTGAGTATCACTGCGTTAACAGTGCGATTTCTAACACTGTATTTTCTGTGTACGACTGGTAAGCCCATGACTCCAACAAATATCTTGTATATTTAGGTCAAATGATCACAGAGTCCAGAGCATCATTTGTCTGCTCTGTGGACTGAAAATGTTATAAACATATTAAAAACATGTTGAAATGAAAGTGTCAGCAGAATAGTTAAAAGTCGATTAGTAAAGAAATAGTACCTTCAAGGCAAATGGACAACATGAAAATGAAACCACCGTATACAATAAATGAAACTTCTGAATCAGAATGAATCGGTTTTGTGTTTTGATTTTTAAATTGATTACTCATGATTATATATGAATCATTAATTGCACATTATTAAATAAGTTTAGTTGGTAATAGGTATTGCCATTAAACAACATGGTTAATATTGTGGAATATTCTATTTGTTCACGATAAATGATGATTATTTTTAAATAATATTTTGTAAATATTAGTGTTAAGAAGACAAAAGGTTTATAAATGGTTGTAAATTCTCTACTGCTGTTGGAACTGGCAGGAACATTGGTCTTTTCTACATACCTGAGAATTATAGTGATGAAGAACATGAGCAGAATAAGGATGACAAGGATGAAAACTGTTGGGGCCACCACACTGATCGATGAGCAGAATAAGGATGACAAGGATGAAAACTGTTGGGGCCACCACACTGAACGCTGAGCAGAATAAGGATGACAAGGATGAAAACTGTTGGGGCCACCACACTGAACGCTGAGCAGAATAAGGATGACAAGGATGAAAACTGTTGGGGCCACCACACTGAACGCTGTAATGACGAACCCGTACTTCCCATTATCATTATCGTTCCTATTGTACACGTAAACTGCGTCAGTAGCATTGTCCATATCTAAGCATTATAGCATCATGCAAATATTTCATAAATTCCGTTCAGCATGAGAAACAAGTCCTGCATTTTATATTTTCATGAGCTACGCTTCATCTCTTTACGATTAAGTACCGTACATACATCGACTCAAAATTTTAACAATTTTATCTCAATTCCATATATTTTTGCGATTTTATTCGAAGTCTAGTGACACTAAAATAAAATCGTCTTCACTGAAAACCAAACACTTATTCCAAATGCTCTATTGTTCATTACATCATTCCAACGTTACTCTGCACGCACTCATATTTACTTTGCAGATCTGACAAACACGACATTGTTGCGCATTGATTATTCATTTCATCCTAACCGTCCGTTGACACTTGGAGAGGCTAATGATTGGCGTATCCTTGAACAAGTCTATTGCTGCATGAAAAATGTATTTCTTATAAACGTTAAACCGTGATGTTTAGCGTGTTCTTGATTTGCTTGTACTAGCCACTTTACAAGAAGAAGTGGTGTTATGTATGCTCACTATTTATATTTAATAACATGTTGTTGTAATCTTGTAATCTTAGGTAGGCTATGCACACTGTTTATATTTAATGAAATCCCGATATGGTCAGTAGTTCTATAGTTTATTTAAAAGTCATCTTAGTGTTTAAAGTATATGGCTTTTGCATTTTAGGTGTTCATTTGGTATCGATTTTTTTATTCGTGAACTTTTTGACAGGCACCATTATTTACTGTATAATCAACTTTATATGGGTAAGCATTTATATTCCATACTTGTTGATGCACTATTGATAAGTGTTGAAACTAAGACCTGTTCTTTTCATATTTTATGTGAACATATCTGACCCTCGCATGTTATCACTTGTTTGCGTCATATATTAATTCTTACTGTGTCACACCAGACATGGAATGCGAATTTTAGTTGCCAAGAAGTCCGCAGAGAAACCCAATGCGGTTATAATTAAAGTCATATCTAAATTACAACTCCCAACACTCAACACGGAAATAGTTTCACGACCGATTCTATCCTGACATTTAAAGTGCTATTTATTTTGGAACTATATCCAACACCGGTATTTAACAAATATCCAGCAAATGTACATCCTCTTCTATGTCGCCTTACACTGCAATCCGTTAATGATTCAGCTCGATGTATCAGTGATTTCGATATGGGCGAAGTTCTTGACGTATGAGGGCAAAGCACTGAAACTATCCTTTTTTATTGCTTACCAATAACTTGAAACATTGTTAATAAAGCTTGCTTCTGTTGAATCGCAGAAATAGACTTAAGGATATGTAACTGATTGCAAAAGCATTGGACATGTTCCAATTTGCTAAACGTCTGAAGTATCGAAGCTTATTAGATTCTGAACACGAAATAAATTTATATAACACTCAATTATCACGAGTATTTGATTTACTTGTTTATTCTGACATCAAATATGTTTGTTCTTTGATAAAACAATTGCACATTAATTTACATGTCATTACTATATGTAGAAGAACATCTTCAATCTTTCTACAACGTCTAGAAACGATTGATAGCCATTAAATTAACGGATATATTTGCAGTCCATTCGATGAAGATGCATCTGTCTTAAAATACATCTGAGTAAGCAAATACGATGGAGACGTAATTACCAAATTCCCAGTGGACCACCCTGCACATTATTACGACATTAAGACAACATTAAATAAACTGTAAAGTGTAAATGTCTGGTTTAAAGTCACCAAAAAAGAAAAGAAAAACAATATATCAAGTAATAAACCTCCACTTAGTGTCAAGCCCATAAAGTGTCAAGTTATATTTTCTTATTCATTCTTTATTTTAATTGCACTAATTTAAGTAATTCCTATGCCAAAGCATCTGGAGGGAAAATGACATGAAAGCAAAAACTACAATTGTCCTATTATAGCTTTTTAATAAATTTAATTGAAGAGATAAAGGTCTGGCAAATTGTCTTGTTATTATATTGCGCCTAGTATTTTTAGTAATTTTGTACAGTAATGACGCAAAATCAGGGGCGGTTCCAGGATTTCGGGTTGGGGGGGAGGCTTTAACATTTGATCGTTAAGATATAATCCCTAAGACATGTTGGTTCATCGGTATGTCATGCACCTGTTTTGGCAGTAAATTGCCCTTATTTGATGTGCTTGTCAACTAAATACGTATTTGACATTCAATGTTATATATATCAGGGACATCTTTAAACATGTAAAATCCATAGCTGACTAAATTCAAATACACACGCATCGAGAATTATTTGTATTATTCATGTACATAAATTCAAACACACACGTATCGATAATTATTTGTATTATTTATGTACTGAAGTGTAATGGTCTCTTTTTGAAGTGAATGTCATTAAATAACTCACACAGTCATGCTCATCAATTGTCTTCAAATGTGCTATGCATTGTTTTGTTTTTTTCATCGAATCGAACTAACTGACAGACAGACGAACATGTTTTTTTACACGAATTATTGTCAAACATACTCGTATGATTGCGTGGTGAAATAATACGGCAACTGATGCTGACGTTGTGTCAATTTCGCTGACATATGAAATTTGGTGTGTTTGCTTACGGAACATTCAGAAAACAACCTGTTTAAACTCGAAAGTAGTCATTGATTTGACTTGAATCTTGGGGGGGACCAAATATTTATCCAGTTTTGACCGTTTTATACATGCTCATATTTGTATGGTCCGAAAGTTTTTTGGGGGAGAGGGCGCGCCGGGTGTGCCCCCCCCCCCTCCATCCGGATCCTCTAGTGAAATGATTAATTATATATTAAAAAGTTACACCGTGTTATATTATTAATATTTTCATGCTGTAATATTGTATTTATTGCCTAACTGTAAACTGTTAATTTTATTTCCTAAAAAATCTGCTAGTATTATTCATGTACATTAATTATCAAATTCAATCTGTCGCCACTTTCCTGGAATAGTAAATTGAAAGGCTTTTGGGCGTAATCCGATTTACAATGTCTCACAGTGCCAGGTTTATTTGTGGGGCAATTACTACCGTACATCTACACGGAAGCTTTACAAAACCAGTATAAATGTTAACGAAAAAAGTTCTGGTGTTTCAGCAGTTAACGCATTTCCGAGTGTGTTCATTTTTTATACATGACGATGCATATGCTTCTGTTTGATAAAAATCCCAATCATGCTTCTGGTTTACTTTAGCAGTCAACAACCCAAATGCATATGATTTGTTACAACATCAAAGTCTTCGATGGTATTTATTGTTACCGATTTGATTATTTCTATCAGTGAGCATGCACGTCATTAGGTTTGTCATGCATTCATTTTGGCAAATGTTAATTGAAATTGAAACAAGTATTGCCTTACGTCATACGAAAAGTTGTTTGATTGCCATCGATAAAAAAACTTGTTATTTAAACCTGTCGGCGTTGTTTCTTGTCATGCAATACGCAATCCTATAAAATTGTTATAACATATATAATTGCTGTAATAGTTCTTAACTCCCAGTCAGCTGTTATCGGGCATCTATTATGAAGGTCGGAAACATTTTTAAGCCAATTATTGTAACGCAAAACAGAACAAAACAAATTGTTGCTGGAAATACATGGCGCATATACATGCGGTGATATAGAAGCGTGTTTCATTAATTACACATCAATGCAATAGGAAATGCAGATATTCACAACCGCAGTAACAATGCTTTAAAATATAACTTTATGGAGTGTGCGCCCTTTACGAAGAAGACGTACTAACTGCTCAGATCATATTTGACATTTCTTTCGGTTCTCCAAAGTTGTTATATTGCAACATGTTTGTTAAGAATGTTATAGAGCTATTCCATGTTCTTGCATACAAGAAAGAAAGCTTCTAGAACCGCGTGTTTGAAGAGAACAGAGGACAAAAATGGTCTTGTCTCAAAACAATGTATTCCTTTTGTGAGTAATTTTGTTGTACTGACCCGATTGTAGATGTTGTGATCATTCCACTGACGCGTGTAGTTTCGTTCAGTGTATTCTGGAAATAAAACTACTTTCAAGTCGATTCCCTGTCAGCGTAAGAGATAATGGAAATTCCCATAAAAGAGGGAAACACTGCGTAAAGAAGTTGACGCCACCTTGATAAAAAAATATTGATTTCATAAGTATGATTATTAGCTATTTGCGGAACTATATTTGGAACATATGGCTCTAGAGTAAAAGTATCATAAATAATGGAAGTTATGGTACGACTCGCGCGTTTTTTGTCTTTTCCGCACTGTCGCCGCGGACTCTTATCGACCGGAAAATCGCCGCGGAACGCTGCAATCCGCAGACCACGAGCATGAACGTGACCGTCCGCTGTGATGAAAATAGTATCATCGAAGACACTCAGCAGGAGGTAGTCACCGCGACTATAATAAATAAACGGAAAAAGCAAAACATGCGCGAGACGTAGTGTATGACATCGCTTTATCATGTCTGTCAAATAATTATGTTATCCGGCTTCGCAATCCCACCACTTAGTCCTTTTGAACAGTTCGCTGTACCTATTTCCGATAATAAATATTTATGCGCGAATGCATTGTCATGTAACTGCAGTGCTACAATTATGTAAGCATATCATGCCATTGTTTGTCGTCGTATTCGACACATGTTTTGTTCTGGAAAATAGTTACTGAAAGCAATTTCACCCAGAAACTGGGTTAGTTGCAAATTTTTGCGTTTTCATAACATAAAATATAATGTATAAATAGCAACACTGCCTGTGGGAATACAAAGAAGCAAATGCTTGCCCTATCTACATATTTCGTAACTTAAAAAATGTCAAAACGTAGTGCCCAAATTTCTTTTCTAACACTGTGTAGGAAATGTCGTTTGCCGAACATGATTACTAGTGAATAAGTAGATATGTCGAACACGTGCGACAACGTGCACAATATATATTTATTTTTAATATATTTTAATATATACATACGTTTCACCAAAGCAAATTAAATGAAATCAATGTTGAACAAATTACAAAAATATTTTATAATGTTGTCATGCACATATCAAACATATGTGCACATATTAAATAATAGCATAGAACATTTATAACATATAACAAATAACATTTAAGTAAGATTACAAAGAATGCTTTTCTGTACCATGCACAAATTTTGTCAATGAAACAATTCCAACCCTATGTCATTTTACCGTTAAGCAAACTAAATATAAAGCAAATACAATTTTGTGTGTTAATCAGAACAGTTTTGAATATTTGTATTTGTATCTGGAAACCAGATATCTATAAACAAACATGCATGCAAAGATCTTTGTTGGAAACAAAGCCGCTTTCAATAACATCAGTTTGTAGGTTTTTGAAATGTTAAATGTTGCTAATAAAACGTTGTTTTTTTCCAGTACAATTATTAAGACAAAATCCACGTTTTAGCCGTCCAACATAAGTTATTGTGTTCAAATCCAATGGTATATTTGTATTTGTCTTTGTATTTGAAAACACTACTGCGTTTTACGTTGCACGTTTTAGTCGTCACATACCAAGTTTGTACACTATACTGCAGGTTTAGGAAAGTATTCGTTTGATTTCTGGTTGCACCCATTATGTTTCTAAAGTATCAATCATTCCGCATTAAATAATTCCCACCACTGAATATTTTTGTCCTTTCCTGGCGGTGAATGGTAAGCCCAAACCTCAAACTAATATTGTGTGTTTCTAGAAGATTCTAGATAATCATTCGTCTGCTCTGAGGACTGAAAAGGTAAATTGTATATAAAAATATGTTTAAAACAACTCTTTTCAAACGAGCCATTAAATGTAAAATATAAACTCTAGCTACATCAACATTTGAGAAAAGTAAAGTTAAGAGTAAGTTAATTTTCGCCCAGCTGTGCTGCGTTGGTCAGTGAACGCGAATGCGTACGTGATAAACTGATCTAAAATGACATCTTTATGTAATGTTAACCGTGTCTGCAGAATAGTAAAATTACGGTTCATCAAGCGAAATGGACAACTTGAAACTAAGCATATGTAAGACGAGAAATGAATACTTCTGAAACAGAATTAATAATTTTTGTGAGAAAGTAATTGAAGACAATATTTCATGTTATGTACATTTGAGATTTCGGAAATGTATAACAAATGATAAATGTTTTTAAAATAACATTATGTAAATATATTTGTTTAATGCTAAAATGTTTAGATATGTTATTAATATTTAAGAATTTTCATTGATGGTTACATTTTCATGACAACAAGCAAATAACATAATGTTATTATACTAAACTGACAAAACCTATTAAGGATGTTCTACTTACGTGAGAATTCTGGTAATAAAGAATAAGGATGACAAGAATGAACACTGTTGGGGCCACCACACTGAAGGCTGTGATGACAAATCCATATTGCTCATTGTCATTATCATTATGATTCCTGTTGTACACGTAAACAGCATCAGTAGCATTGTCCATTATGCAAATATTTTATAAATTTCATTCAGTATACGAAATAAATCCCGCATTCTATATTTTCTATAGATACACTTCATCTACTTACGATTTAGTACTGTATATATACCGATTCAATATTTATAACAATTGTACCCGAAATACATATCCGTTTTGCGAGTTGATTCCAAATGTAGTGACAAATTAATATCTTCTACACTGAAAACCAACCACTTATTCCAAATGTTGTATTGCTATTACATCATTCCAACGTTTCTCTACACGCACTCATGTTTACTGTGAAGAGCTGACAAACAAGACATTGTTGTGCATTGATTATTCCTTCAATCCTAACCGTCCGTTGACACTTGGAGAGGCTAATGATTGACGTACCCTTGAGCAAGTCTATTGCTGCATGAAAAATGTCTTTCTAATTTACGTTAAACCGGGATATTCAGTGTGTTCTTGATTTGCTTGATCTGGCCACTGTTCGAAAAGAAGTTGTGTAATGCATGCTCATTATTAATATTAAATAAAATTTTGACGTAATCTTAGGTAGGCTATGCACACTGTTTATATTTAATGAAATCCCGACATGGTCAGTAGTTCTGTAGTTTAATTAAAAGTCATCTTAGTGTTTAAAATATGTGGCTTTTGCATTTATAAAGTGTTCATTTCGTATTAAATTGTTTTATTATTGAACAGTTTGAGAGGCACCATTATTTACTGTTAATCAGCTAAACTCATCCAATGTCATATTTGAATTCAATCTGAAATGTTGACTTATGTGTTCCTTAAGATTTAAACATTGTGTAAATACTTACTCTGATGTTTGCAAATGCCTCTGTGTCATGCTCTTTTGCAATTATAGTTCAGAGATGCTCACATGAGGTCCATAAAAAATGCAACCACATATTATTTGTATTTGAAATGTGCAACAAATATTCTAAATGGCAAATATTATATAGGTTTGCATTTATATTCCATTATTCCATACTATTCATTAGAGCCGAAGCTTAGACCTGTTATTTTCATATTTTATGTGAACTTGTCTGACCTCACATGTTATCACGTATTTCGTCATATATTAAATCTTACTGTTTCATACCAGAAATGGAATGCGAATTTTAGTTGCCAAGTCCGCAGAGAAATCCAATGTGGTTTTGACGAACGTCATATATAAATTATAACTCCCCACGGAAATAGTTTCACGACCGATTCTATTCTGACATTTAAAGTGCTACTTATTGTGATGCGATATCCACTACCGGTATTTAACAACAATCCAGCAAATGTACGTCCACTTCCCATTTCGCATTGTACTGTGATCCGTTATTGATCGAGCTCGATGTACCCGTGATTTCAATCTGTGGGAAATGCTTGACGTACGAAGGCAAGGCACTGAACCTGTCATATTTGTATTGCCTACCAATAACTCGAAACATTGTCGATGAAGCTTGCTATTGTTGGATCGCAGAAACGTACGTCAGTATATGTAACTGAGTGCCAAAGTTTGGACACGTTCCTATTGGCTGCAAGTCTGAAGTATCAAAGCTTAGTAGAAGTATCGAGGCTTAGTAGAAGTATCGAAGCTTAGTAGATTCCGGACACGAAATCAATTAATACTCGTATAACACTCACATTTATTTTTTATTTGGTTTACCTTTTTATTCTGACTTCAATGTTTTTGTTCTTAGATGAAACAATAAGGCAATCACACATTAATTTACATGTCATTATTATATGTCAAAACATGTCTTCAATCTTTCTTCCAATTGATGGCCATTAACGGATATGTTTGCAGTCCATTCTTTGAAGATACATCTGTCTTAAAATACGTCTGAGTATTAAAGCAAATACGATGGAGATACAATTACCGCATTCCCAGTGGACCACGGTGCACATCATTTCGATATTAAGATAAAATTAAATAAACAGTTAAGTGTCAAAGGCTGGTTTGAACTCACTGACAAATAGAAAAAAACAATCGATTAGAGTATAACCCTCCCATTTGGTCCGTGCTAAGCCCATAATGTTTCAAATTATATATCCTTATTTATTACTACTGTTTGAAATAACGTTTTAAGATACTTTACGTGCAGTAACAATTATCTACAGTTTATGTATTCGAGGATAAAAATTGCAACATATAACTAAGTTAAAAAAAAAAGAAAGATGCCGCTTTTTGTATTGCTTTACATTCTTTATTTTAATTGCAGTAATTTAAGTAATTTCATTACCAAAGCATCTAAAGGGCAAATGATATGAAGGCAAAAATACAATTTTCCTAGCATAGCTCTTTTTTACTCTTTATTGAAGAAGTACCGTTCTGGCAAAGTGTCTTGTTATTATGTTATATTGCGCATAATATTTGTAGTAATTTTGTACAATACATGCGGTGGCGCAAAATGATCAATTATAGATTTAAAAGCTGCAATGTATTCGATTATTAACATTTAGATGCTGTAATAGTGAGTTTATTGCAAACTGTAAACTGTTTATTATTTTTCGTGCACAATCATGCCCCATGACTTAGAACAATCTTATACTTAATCTTGGTGTTAATCTTATATATCAGTATTTTGGTCAGTATTTTAAGATGAGACTTATTTTAAGATTGCGACTTTTCGTAGTCATGGGACCTGCTAGTATTATCCCTGTACATTAATAATAATTCAATCTGTCGACACTTTCCCGGAATAGTACTTTGAACAGCTTCTGAGCATAATCCGATTTACAATAGTTCACAGTGCCAGGCTTATATGTGGGGTAATTACCGTAAGTCTACACGGAAACTTTACAAAAGCAGTATAAGTGTTAACGGGAACAGTCTGGTGCTTCAGCAGTTAATGCTATTCCTAGTGTGTGTCTTTTTTTGTACAGTAATATAAGGACGGTGCATATGCTTCTGTCTCTTAAAAATCCCTCCCAAGTGGCCTTCCGAATTCTGTTGTACGTTAGCAGTCAGCAAGCCAAAATGCATAAGAATTGTTACAACGTCACAGTAATCTGTGGTATTAACAATAGTTTGTGTGTTTTTTTTCGGTGAGCATTTACGTCATCGGCTTGCCCTGCATGCATATTAAAAGATGTTAGTTTGTACTAAACCAACGATTGCCTTACGTCATAAGGACATCTGTGTTTTATTGCCTTCGATAGCACAACCTGTCCGCGTTGTTTCCTGTTCTGCAATACGTAATTTTATATAATTAGTATAGCAAAGTTTGTCACAAATATAATTGTTGTAATTACTCCTGTCTCTCAGACAACTTTTTCCAGCCATCTATCATGATGATTTGAAGCATGATCTGTATGACAAACTAAAACGAAAAATTGTTTTTAGAAACGTATGACGTATATACTTTGCGGTGATATGGAAGTGGGGTCTTTTGAGTAAATACTGTTGCGATTGGAAATACAGGTAAAGACGACCGCAGGTTACAATGTGTTACAATATACCATTTATTGAGTGTGTGCCCCTTACGTATAAAACGTATCAAATTCCCTGATCATATCTGACCTTTTCTTTCAAGTTCTGCAAAGAATAAAAGTCGTTACGTTACAGCGTGTTTGTTAAAAAAAACCTACATTTATTCCATGTTTTTGCATACAAAAATGAAAACTACTTGAACCACAGGCTTGTAGAGAATTCATCGACGGAGGACAACTTTGGTCTTGTCTCCAAACTCTTTATTTGCTTTGGAAAGTAAATGTTTAGGTTATATACTCATCAGGTTCGCGCCTGAAGTTTAATCTAGGATATGCGCTGTATTGGGGAATATGGAGGCCCCTGAACGTGTTTAGTTCCTAGAAATGTGAAGATGCACTTTACAAGACAAATATAGGACTGTGGTTGTAAATTATAAACATAATAAAACTCCAGAGACATCACCAGGCGATAACCCCTTATTAACATCCGCTCCTATTTTATTTAAGGCAAGTGACCAATTGCCTATCTACAATACAAGACAATACGCAAAACACAACACAAAACATAAACATTATTAAAACTGGGGTCACCGCATTGGAACAGTCAATGCAAAACGTTGGGGGTTTAAACCGGTTTAAAGGCACATCGAACCTCACACTTAGCCCAGAACAAATCACAATACACAGACTTGTAAATAAAATTTTACCTCACAGCATAGCAATTTAACTTAAAAAGTAAATCCCCTACAATGGGGATTTAGACAAAATGCTTGGCTCTAGGGTGGGGAATTACTACCCCAAACATATAATTAGTCATATTCCCCTGGGTCAGACCGCCCCGCCCCCTGGGGGATAATTTTGATAGGTGCATAATAGCCTCGGAATGACAGTTAGCTTCTTTTTATAATATTTGTCAAATAATTATGCTTTTTCTGTTTCACATTCCCTCGGTCCATTTAACATATTTCTGATCATACATTTTTCGTTATGAATGTGTATCTTTCTAACAGAACATGACAACATTTAAAGTCGATTGTTCTAACCATCCCACACCGAACGCAAACGCGCAACGAAAGACTTAGTTTATTCCATAGTCAGTATGGATTTTTTAATTACCAAATGTTTTAAAATATCATTGGCAATTATATCAATTATTTCTGCGACAAATTATGCTATGTTGAATAAAGTGGCAACATTTTCATGACGAGAAACAACGCAAATACGCTGGGTTATTTTCTCTGAAGAAAATTCAATAAATTATATGTATTACGTAGGCGTACAATAGACTGCAATTACCAAACAGGAAAGTACGTCGAATGTTAGATCCCAGTAATGAAAGAAGGCGGTTTATTGAAGATTTTGATTTTGTCTCTGCCAAAAAGAGACAGTACGCATGTCAGGCTATAGTTAACTAAATATTTTCCAAGAACAGTTCGTCTCCTGGGCATTTTGCGTATTGTGGTGTGTCAGAGAGTAATTGCCATTGACTATAAATTGGGATGTTGCTTGTCCGGACCATGGATGAAGGGATTTTAAAATTACTCGGTAAAAATGTTTGCTGCAATGAAAGGTCCCTCGGTTAAATGTCAAAGTAGCACTTAGAGGTCCAAGGTCAATATTTGGTTTTTGCTTGTCCTATAACTGGGCCATTAGTGAGATTTAGTATTGTAAAATTACTTGGCGCAAACATTTGCCTTCATGCGATGACATGTCATGCGTATAAATCGGGTCTTTAGGCTAAAGGTCAAGGTCATGTATATATGGTGCAATTGTCTTTTTGCTTGTCCGGTCTTATAACAAGGCCATGAAGGGATGGATTTTAAAATAACTTTAACACAAATGTTTGCCTCAACAAGACAGAGTGTCGTGATATGACTCATGTCACAGGTTTAATGTCAATGGCACAATTTAGAGGTCAAAGCGGAATCGGGGCGGATCCGAGAAACTAAAAATCAACAAACTCTGACCTCTGTTCCTGAGTTTAATAATAAATAATGGTTCGTAACATTTTAAAAACATATTCAGAGGTGAAGTAAAAATTGACGAATTACGTCAACGATGGACCACGGACAACCATGTTTTAGCGTATCTAAATACTTTGAAGGAATTGAGTAAATAGTCACCCATGAAGTTTTTGTATTAAATTATTTCAAAATACAGCCACTGGTTATATAATATAGTAAAGCCATATAAGGAAAACTACTACCCTGGCGGCCATGTTTTTTAGCTCAACTGACCACGAACTGCTCAAGGGTGAGCTATTCTGGTCAGTCACCGTCCGTCGTCGTCGTCATCATCAACAATTTACTTAAACAACTTCTCCTAAATCGCTTAGTGGATTTTAACCAAACTTGACAGGAATGTTTCTGGCATGGTCCTTTAACGAATGCCTTCAATTCATTTGAATATATAGAAAACTCTGGTTGCCGATGCATCCAAAATCTTAAAAAACTGGTAAACTTAAAAAAAAAAAAAATCTTGTCCGAAACCACTGGCTTGTTTTTTTTTTTTTTTTATTATTTCACAGAAATGTTCCTTGGGTAACCCTCTACATATTTGTTCAAATTATTTTGATTTCGTTTATAAACATGGCAGCCAGGGTGCGGGCAGTTTTCCTTATATGTCTATAGTGAAAATTTTTTCATCTTCTTGTCCAAAACCACTGGCTTGATTACAAAATAATGTCACAGAAATGTTCCTTGGGTTAACCTCTTCCAAATGTCTTCAAATTATTTTAATCGTTAAAATACATTGCCTTCAGGGGGCGGGGCAGTTTTCCTTATATGGCTTTATTTAAAACTTTTTTTAAAAATCTTCTTGTCTGAAACTTGTAGCAGGATTTTGTAATAATTTCACAGAAATATTCCTTGGGTGAACCTAGACCAAATTCCTTCAAATTATGTGTAATTGTTAACAAACATGGCAGCCAAGGGGCTTTGCAGTTTTCTTTATAAGGCTTATTAAAAACTTTAAAAATCCTCTTGTTTGAAATCTATGGCTGAATTTTGACATAATTTCACAGAAATGTTCCTTGGATGAAACTCTGCCAAATTCCAAAAATCATTTTGATTCTTTACAAAAACAATACCGCCAGAGGGTTTGGCAGTTTTCCTTATATATCTATATAGAGAACTTGGAAAATCTTCCTGTCTGAAACCACCCGCAGGATTTCCCAATAATGTCAAAGAAATGTTCCTTAACTGACTATCTACCAGATTTCTTCCAATTATTTGATTCATCAAAAAACATGGCCGCCGGCGCGGGACAGTTTTCTTATATGTCTGAAACCACTTGCTTTCAAATTAAGTTCACATACATGTTCCTAGTGTGACTTTCTACCAAAATCTTTAACATTATTTTGATTCGCTACAGTGGTCTATTATTGACAACTGTTGTCAAATTTAATTCAAACATCTTAATTCTTATAACACGCGATTAATTTTTAAAACCCTTTTTATTTCATTTCACTCAGGTGAGCGACCTAGAGCCATTTTTACCCTCTTGTTTTAAATCATAATGGATTAAAGGAATTTAGTAGAAGGTCACCCAAGGAATATTTCAGTGAAATTATTTCGAAATCCAACCCGTAGTTACTGAAAGTAGATTTTTATGTTGTTTATATAGCCATATAACGAAAAAGGCCCCACCCCATGCGGGCCCTGTGCTTAAACGTATCAAAATAATTTTAAGTTTTTTGGTAGAAGGTCACACAAGGAACAATTCTGTGAAATTATTTCTAAATCCAAGCAGTGCTTACTGACAAGAAGTGTTAATGTTTTCTAGCGCATCAAAATAATTTCATTATTTTGGTAGAGGGTCTCCCAAGAAACAATTATGTGAATTATTTCGAAATCCATTTAGTGGTTACTGACAGGAAGATTTTGTTACGTTTTTTTATATAGCGATATAAGGAAAAAGGCCCCGCCCCTTGGGTGCCATGTTTTTAACGTATCAAAATAATTTGATGTATTTTGGCAAAGGCTCACCCAAGGATTATTTCTGTGAAATTATTTCGAAATCCAACCAGTGGTTATTGACAAGAGTTTCAAAGTTTTCAATACAGCCATATAAGGAAAAAAGCCCCGCCTCTTGGGGTCATGTTTTTAACGTATCAAAATAATTTGAAGTATTATAAATGGTCACCCAAGGAATATTTCTGTGACATTATTTCGATATCCAGTCAGTGGTTGCTGACACTAGTTTCAAAGTTTTCAAAATAGCCATATAAGGAAAAAAGCCCCGCCTCTTGCGGTCATGTTTTTAACGTATCAAAACAATTTGAAGTCATTTGGTAAATGGTCACCCAAGGAACATTTCTGAGACATTATTTCGAAATCCAACCTGTGGTTTCAGACAAGAAGATTTTTTAGCTTTTCAATAAGGAAACAAGGCCGTTGGTGGCCATGTTTCTTTAACGACTCAAAATAATTTTAAGTATTTTGGTGGAGGACCAGTCAAGAAACATTCATACCAAGTTCAGTTAATTTCTACAAAGTGGTTTAAGAGGAGATTTTTTAAGTAAATGTTGATGACAAACAGCGGCAAACCTGTAAACATTAACTGTTTTGGGCAAGGAAGTGTGAGTATAATTACTTACTTTTTATGTAGAACAACATACACATGTATAAGCTAAAGTATTATGGCATATGACTTTTCATATGACCAAATACTTTTCACGAAAATATTACTCATTTTCAACAAAAGACACAGTTTACATGAAAACGTTTTTTTTCACTTTACTTGGTGTCACCATATTAGAATGTACGTGTACGTATATTTTATATATTATATGTGTGTAAGGTTGGGGACGCATTACTGACAACCTACAGCATAATTTAAACAACTTTTGTAAAGGACCATTACACAAATTCTACAAATTAAAAGCATATAAAGAAATATATTAAAACGTGCGTTAATTACATATGGTATTCTTACGAATGCAATATTTATATAACAAATTCAAATACAAGAATACAAGAAGAAAGCGTATACATTTATTGCATAAATGGTACAACAAACTGAACATAAGTATTATATAGAAAACAAAACATCTGTAATAGAGTATATATAAAAAAAAAAAAAAAAAACATACCCGAAACCATGTTAAAACAAGCATTAGATGGAAATATAAAAGATTAAAATAAAAGGGAAGATGACATTATGTCAATAGTAAGAGTGTTACAAAACCAACAACGTACAACCATTTCCAATGCACCTTTACTTCATGTTTGTCAAGTAATTTCTTGCAGTAATCTCTGACATGTTTAACTCATAAATTCAATTGAATTCTATATGTTTATTGCGTAACATATAATAACATGATTCTAGCAATTAGAACATATAAGACAATGTTAAGGCCTGGATAATTCAAAGTAAAACAATAGTTTTATCAGAACAGCACATACATTGTGGAACAAATTGTAAATATCAAGAGTAATTGATTTCTTTACATCTTAACATCATATGTGAATTTTGATAAGTTAATTAATGTCGTTTTTGAACTATAAGATAACAAACTGGTAGATGTTTATATTGTAGGCCATGTGTAATAATACATTCTTGTATATTTGCTTCGAAGTTCCGAATACTAGTATTAGGTCACATTTATAAGAAGAGATACTCATTTTCAGTCATTGAAAACCAGAAGGTCAATAGCAAGTACCATACGACGAACGACGCAGAGAGGTCCCCTAAACCAATAGCTCACCGAGCACTTCGTGCTCAGGCGAGCTATAAAGCTAAAAGCCTGATCGCATTTTACATTGGAATAAAAGCAAAGCCAGATATAATTTGCTATTAAATACGATAAAGAAAGATACAATTTGCTATTAAAACCGATAAAGAAAGATATAATTTGCTATTAAAAACGACAAAGAAAGATATACTTTGCAATTAAAAACGATAAAGAAAGATACAAATTGCTATTAAAAACGATAAAGCATCGAGTAACAACTTCGTAATCATCAAGACGGAAGCAAATGTGCTTCTAAAACATTACGATGGCATAATTTCAAGACCTCTTTACAACAGATTTCTAAAAATTAGTGTATGCGACTATATTTCTGAACGCGCATATATTTAAACATATTCGCGTGTTTTCTGAATTCACTAACAAAATCAAACTCTTAAGATTTGAAATATACTGAAAGTATATTTAATTGTCATTGGACAGTTATTTCATTATGTTAGTAGGTGTAAAAACAAATATAAAATACTGTTTAACAATTGGCAATAATTGGCTTTATTTATGCTATCATTATTCAAATATGACACGTTACCCTCTTTGCTATCATTATTCGATGATGTCACGTTAGCCCCTTGGCTATCATTATTCGAATATGTCACGTAACCATCTTTGCTATCATTATTTAAATGTCACTTTACCCTCTTTGTTATCATTATTCAAATATGTCACGTTACCTTCTTTGCTATTATTATGCAAATATGTCACGTTACCCTCAAAATTGATGTAAGGCAATAATTTATATCCAGTGTTAGGAATATGTCTTACATGCGATCACAACTAAGAGCAATATTAAAATCTTTAAATCTTGAACTTTGCTCTTCTTCAATTCATCGGCGAGCGAATTCGATTCGACGGCGGGCGATTCTGTGTCCATGCTAGTATTATCTTCGCGAGCCCTTTGTCGCTTCGCCAAGCTTGCTTTTTGTGTGTTTTCCCGCAGTTCAACATTCACCCACGGCCGCCACTGTGATCCCATACTTCCAACAATAGTCAGATTCCCAGTGTCCACAATTATTTCGTTATTCTTTCCTTTCTTTATTGTTTTTAGTTCAAACACGTCTACACCATCAAGTTCATCATTGTCGATCAATTGATGAAAATCTAAAAACTTGACGTCACTGGATGCGTTGACGTCATCGCACGTTTTAGTCAAGCCAACGCCAAGTTTTCGCTCATGCAACAATTTCGCACTCCACAATACAACGAGCTTCTGAGTTTTTAACTCTTTATTGGGATCCGATGTATCCGGCGTTATCTCCCATGAAGCAACGCCTTTGGAACCTAGATATGGAAACCACAGATTGGGAAAAACCCAGAAAGAAGACGCTTGTTTCGATTTAATTTCATGAGTAAATGTGTCTTTAAAGATGAAACCCTCTGTCAGTTTCACCTGGGGGATGGCTAAGTGTGCCTTCGCAGAGTTTTTTATCCTTATTTTCACATCCCCCAAAAAGGTCGTGGTTTGAAAGACAACAAAGCCGATGCCCCCGATAGCTAACGACGCTTTCCTGAAAATGTTCGAATTCCACATGTTCGTGTGTTTTGTGTTCTTTTGCTTATACGTTCGTTTCAATTTACCCCCTTCACAACTCCCCAGCAACACTTCTTTTGTTATATGCTTTATGAAATAGTGGTTTATTACAGATCGTTTATTTATAGTAAATGAAATATACTTAACGGAATTGAAACATGAGTTGCTTCCCTTTAATGAATTCACTTTCGGTTTATATTATCGACGTTTGACAAAATATCTTATTTTTGTTACTTATAAGCACAATGTATCCATATATAAACACCACAGCACACAGACAGCGCAATTGCCTGGAAATATATTCAGCACTGATTCATGTTAATATCGAAACAACAACAAACATTCCAAGTCTTTCTTGGCACACACTTTATTCTCATAAATGTGACTTAAGTCTTAAATGTTTTCATTACTCGGCTTACCGCTATTTCATTCAAATGCATTCATCCCTAACTTTGTTAAAAAGCAAAAGGTAAACTGCTTATTTTAAAAGTGAAGACAAAACTTAAGAAACGTCAGAAAAAAAACCGTTGCACTGTAAAGGGACATATTCACAAACTGGTTTATTTACTTATTTCTTTCTATTTCACGGATTCAAAACAGGACAGGATATGTATATAGGATCTGACACGATTTGTCATTTCATACCATATTTTATTAAACGAGTTCAGGAATTTTGTAAGTAAGCGAGCCTTTGGCGAGCTTACTAACGAAATTCCTGGACGGGTTTAATAAAATATGGTATGAAATGACAACGAGTGTCAGATCTTTGCTTTTAAACGAAAAAAACCGTCTAATTTTGCCAAAACATGTTGATAAATCCTAAAAGTTGTGTATTGGCATGACGTCATTTCATGTTGACAACGTTATTTCACCAAAATAACGTCATGCGATTGGTCAGTCTGACTCAGTCAAAGAATATACATGTAGCCAATGAAAACGCTCAAAATGTTGTCTTACACATGTGTAAGATAGAAATATTCGTAATGGTTGTATTACACGGGAGACAATGTATAGCATGTGATAAATAGAGGATATTTGTTTATTTCGGTGTAAGATCGTATTTTATTTCACGAGTGTTCATAGAAAATGATATTTTTACGAGTGGCGCAGCCACGAGCGAAAATATATATTTTCTATGATCACGAGTGAATAACATACGATCTAACACCGAAACCAACATTTTTTAAAAATGCTTTTGGACAATAAATATATAAAATTGCGCGAGATAAGCTTTAAAAACGTCACAAGATCGTGTATTCTGACGTCATAAAAATGACGTCATAAATGATTCCAAAACTGTCACTCGTTAGTATGGTGGGGAAAAAGGCCATATTTTGTGAGTTGTTGTCGCTAAATTAATTTTTTTTTAATTTCATAAACCACTTCTTGTAGATCGATGCTATTTATGGAAAAATATTCCGTTTCATGTTATATTTTCACTGCTCGAACAGTGAAAATATAAAATTTTATAACACCAATAAAATTCGATATTTCACTGAAAAGCATTCAATAAAAAGGCTTCTGATATATACATATACAATGTATTTGAAATAATGTGTGAGTTATGAATATTCATAAACATGGATAAATTGTAATTTGTAACGCAATACGATTTAACGTTTTATTTGCGTGTATAGAACGTGTTTCACGTACGAAGTGTTTACAATACACAGTATTGTACATCAGACAAACGGTCTTAGTGGTTCTGCTTTTATTCTGAGGTCTGAGGTCCAATCTCTGGAGCCGACATCACTATTTCTTTGCCTTTTATGTGTGTTTGTCAAGGTGTACACTACGGTAAAAATTGATATGTGTAAGTTCGCGCAATGTATTAAACTACATGTACCAACGCAATACTTTTAAATCAAGATTCCAATATTTCAACATTTACTTGAAACTAGGCCTCATAGAGGCATCAGTTTTTACACAAACAGTATCAAATTGCAGTCCACCCGCGGAATACCGGTAAAAATGAGTACCCCTGTGAAAAAAGATAAACATACGTATTCCATAAATACCTTTACACCATGTCAAATTCGCTTGGTTAAGAACTTTGATTTTAATTTTAAAAAGTGTTTAATATACTATTAACGAAACTATATTTCGCCCCTTTACCGTTTTGAACGTGGATAAAAGCAAATACGTGTCTGTGGTGTTAAACGTTCTAATATCGAGGTCTGTGTGTGTGTGACGCGACGCTATTTATACTCGTAAAATGCGCGTTTTTTTGGAATAAATGTTTAAATTGTTTGTCCCGAGTATGAAGTTTTTTATAGTCAAGAAATTTCAACTTTGTTTAACCATTCAAAATACGTAAAAATGCGCATTTAATTAACATTTTGAAAAGCATTATTATGCTAAACCCATGAGAGATTTTCACGAGTATTATGATACAACCACTGTAGCGAAAATGGATATGTCGCACCGGGATTGTCTCCCATATGACCATCGCCCCCCAGAAGGCGTGTTAGTTGGTTACGGGGGACAGTGCATTTACAGAAGACTCCCAGTTCCAGAGGCGACTCTGGGTCTCCTAGTGCCCCGTGTGAAGCGCCTAGTACACTTACCCTCGGTTCAACGTCTCATGCGAAAGAAGAGCGAGTACATGCAGGTTATTGTGTAGCGAGGCTCGAACCTGCGACGCCTGGGTTGTGAAGCCAGTGCGTTACCACTTTACCACGGATCCGTTACATTGGGTATAGTGGAAATCTTGCGATCAGGGGATCCTGTGTTCAACTAGAAAGCTCTCTGAGTCGGAGAGCGCAGACCACCGCCAAGGCATCTAATCTCTCCCCACCCCCCAAAATAAATCCACATGTGCAACTAAGGAGTTGTGCAGCATGATGTAGCAGTTTTTCATAACTCCCAACAATAATAAAGACTCCTTTGCAAAAATCTTGGATCCATACGAGGATCCGAATCACCACCAAAATAAAAGTCCAATCAGTAATCATGACGTGCACTTCGGCGGAGGTAAAACAGAACGTCTGTAGCAATCTGAGTACAAACTCCATCTGAGTACAAACTCCATCTGAGTACAAACTCCATCTGAGTACAAAGTCCATCTGAGTACAAACTCCATCTGAGTACAAACTCCATCTGAGTACAAACTGAGTACAAACTCCATCTGAGTACAAACTCCATCTGAGTACAAACTCCATCTGAGTACAAACTCCATCTGAGTACAAACTCCATCTGAGTACAAACTGAGTACAAACTCCATCTGAGTACAAACTCCATCTGAGTACAAACTCCATCTGAGTACAAACTCCATATTCTACCGAAATCAACACATTGTTTTTTATTGTATGCCTTTTCCACACAATTTTGAGTTCGGCATCGTTGAATATCCAATTCATTTACTGTATTAAATCAGGAGCCAGTGTGAAACAGTGATCATTACCAGAGTGGTAATTTTCACCGTTTTAAAACAGTAACAATTATCAGAGTGGCAATTTTCACTGTTTTAAACCAGTACATTACCAATTTTAATTCACTGATATTTCCCTATAAATTACTGGAAAACATAAATAAAAAATGTTCATACATGCTCCAAAACGTACACATTTTGGCACTGCATACAACTGTACAGCTACGTCGCTTAGGGTACTGCAGATTCCACTCAGCTTATATTTAAAGGGACCTGTTCACAGATTTACGAATTGACAATTTTTCAACATTTTGTCACCGATTCCAAAAATAAAAGAACATTGTATACAAGGGAGCAAAATAACACTACGGACCTAGAAATATACTGTAAAAACTGTTTCGTTTAAGAGTAATCATCCATTGAAATTGATAAAATTATGAAGCGTTTGTAACGCTAACGATGGAATAATTTGGAGTGTTTTTGTTGTTTTCGTTAAAACTGTTGACATCACGTCGAACACTTGTAACATCAAGTTAATAATGAACAGTGATACACTGAAGTCGGAATGACCGAGTGGTTAAGGCGATTGCCTTTAAATCCGGAGGTCCCGGGTTCGAACCACAGTTGCCCAATTGTTTTTCTTTTCTTTTTTTTCTAAATACTTGTATTGTCATTATACTTGAGCTTTTTAGTTCAGATGCTTAAATCTGTCAAGTTAAGACATTTAATGGCATATTTCAAACAGGAGGGCCCCGAGGGCCCTCACCGGAGACCTTGAAACCCAATCGGAATTTGCATCTCCGAGGCGTGGCTTATTTTTATCCCAGGGGCATATTTTGAACAATCTTGAACAAACCTCTGGGCCTTGCGGTTTCAGGTAAAGATTTTTAAAGTCATTTTGGTATTTAAGTCTATATAAACCATGTGACCCCTCAAGGTGTGGCCAGATTTAACCCCAGGGGCATAATTTGAACAATCTTTGGACCACTATGCAATGTTACGTACCAAATACAGAAAAGCTGTGGGCCTTGCTGTTTCAGAGGAGAAGATTTTTAAAGAACTTTTGCTATTTAAGTTTATATAAGCAATGTTACCCCAGGGGCGTGACCACTGTTGACCACATGGGGAATAATTTGAACAATCTTTGTAGAGGACCACTATACGATGTAACATACCAAATAAGAAACATCTGGGTCTTGCAGTTTCTGATGAGAAGATTTTTAAAGTCATTTTGCTATTTAAGTCTATATAAATCATGTGCCCCCGGGGCGTGGCCAGTTTTGACCCCAGGGGCATATATTGAACAATATTTGTAGAGGACCAACTATGCAATGTTACATACCAAATATGAAACATCTGGTCCTTGCGGTTTCAGAGAAGATTTTTAAAGACATTTTGCTATTTTAGTTTTTATAAACCATATGACACCCGTGGCGTGACCAGTTCTGACCCCAGGGGCATAATTTGAACACTTTTTGTAGAGGACCACTATAGAATGTTACATACCAAATATGAAACCTCTGGGCCTCGTGGTTTCGTCGGAGATTTTTAAAGTCATTTTGCTGTATATTCTATATAAAGCACGTGACCCCCGGGGCGTGGCCAGTTTTGACCCCAGGGGCATAATTCGAACAATCTTTGTAGAGGACCATTATGGGATGTTACATACCAAATATGAAACCTCTGGGCCCTGCGTTTTCAGAGAAGATTATTAAAGTTTATACTTTTAAAATCTATTTTTAGCTCTGGTGACCTACATATTACAGCGGACTGTAACGATTTGAACAACTTTGAAAGAGGGTCACCCAGTGATCATTATTATTATTATTGTTATGTATGTATATTATACATTGAAAATTAAAAGTATTAAATATCTACTTGTATGCTTTATAATATATTCAATATTATATTCATCTATTTCGCCATCGTACATGGAATCTCAAAGAATGCATCAAGAAGTTAAATTTAAGTATTTTAAAAATAGTAAGTACATCATAAGTTGGAAATATTGTGAGTGCTGAAGTGTCTATCTGCAAGTGCCAAAGTGGCCAATTGTAAGTGCCGAACCGACTCGCTAGTGCCGAAGTGACTAGGTGCCGAATTCACCAGGTGCCGAAGTAACTAGCATTCGTAAAATGAACTAGCCACATACTTATAACACGGAATTATATGTACTTAAGTTTTCATTAAGGAGCTTTGTGAATATGGACCCCGATTAATCATGGTCTGTAATCACTGGCGCCACCTCTTTTTGGAGATGCATTGGAAAGAGTCAATTATACTTCCGAGGTGGCGCTAATGACAGGAAGTGGTAGGAAAAGGTAAACAATGATGGAAAGTGAGTCGGTTTTATATGTTTAATGACCATTGAAGACGCTGTTTTAAAAATCGGACAATGTAGTGCGATTCGGAAACAATTTGACTTCTAACAATGCCTCTCCAAAACGAGATGGCGCCAGTGATTACAGACCGTGTACATGTATGAAATAAAAAATGATAAAAATAGTAAACATTTTATGTAATAGAAAAGTAATATAAATGAGTATAATAAAAGTAATACAGACAACAACACTTGACAGAATGTTTAAAACTGTTAATTGATGCAAGTGAACAAAAACAATAGCAGAATGAACACCTTAAAATCAGATCCGTTTTTTGCAGTAACTTCAGCTATTTCATCAATTTGCACCGGTATTATTGCGAGGACTGTGTTGCTATTTTCGTCAGTCGCAGGGGTTTCCTTAGGGTCATGTTTAACCTCAGTAAGCTGTTCTTTTTGGAGGATGTTTTCTCTAATGTCAATGTTTATCCACGGTTGCAACTTCGACCCCATTCGTCCGACTATAGACAGATTTCCAGAATTTAGAACAATTTCATTTGTCTTCCCTTTCTCTACGTGTTGTAATTCAAAAACACCCGTACCCTTCGCTTTACTCCAGTTCATCAACTCATCGAAATGCATGTAATCGACTTTGCTGGCATCATTAGCGAAACCATTGACATCCAGTACGCCAATCCCGAACTGGCGATCTTGTAACAATCGAGCGCTCCACATCAAAACAAGCCTTTGACGATTCGACGATTTATAGGATCCAGTGGTTTCCGGAGTTATCTCCCATGATGCAACACCTCTAGTACCTCGATAAGGAAACCAAATTTTTGGGAAAACCCAAAACGAAGACGCTTGTTTTGGTTCAATTGTATGTCCAACTGTTTCATTAAATACAAAACCCTCAGTAAGTTTCAGCTCTGGATTAATTAAGTACGACCCAGCGGAGTTGTCTATCTTTATTTTCACATCCCCGAAAAACGAAGTTGCCTGATAGGCGATCAGTCCAAAACCACCAATGGCTAATGACGCTCTTCTAAAAGCATTCTGTTTAAACATCCCCCGTTTGATAAAAGTTATGCTTTTACAACCCAACAGTGGTGAATAAATCTTTGACGAATTGTTTACATAAATTTTTGGTGAATTAGGTATCTTTCCCTAACGAAGAGAAGAATGTAGATGTTATCTCCCTTTTCCGAGTCGTATTAACCGTATCAAATTTCAGTGTGTACTTCCTTATCATTCCTTATTTACTGCAAGTTGCTTGGTTTAATATTCAAGTATCTTCACAAATATAAACAGTAAAAAGGTAGATCAAAAATATATATGGCGAAATTTCACTTTCTACCTTCCACTGTTCCAAACAGGTGTACCACTTGACGCGTACGTTAAATGCATTTTCACTTAATTATGCAAACTTATTATCTTTCCTGTTTCAATCACACAACTCCCTTGTAACACAGTGATGATGTCGCTCATTGTTCAGTACTTAAGCACATACTATTCTGGAATCTCTGGAAAATTGCGATAATAAATATGTAAACAAGATCAAGGTCCGGCGGTCTATAAATAGATGCATAATTTTTCGTCAAGTGGTTCTACTGGGTCGAGTTCGGTCTACAATTTAACCTTAGTAACAGGGAGATAACAGCGACAAGACGAAATAGGTTACAATGCAGTTAAATGATAGACGACAAAAGTAAACAAATTAATTTGTACATTAGTTGTTTTAATATAATGCTACAATGCATTTTATGCAAAGAATATTTATTAATTAAAACAACAACAGCGGAACAAATTCATTTGTTTCATTTTAATTGGATGCATTACCTAGGGACTTGAGCTCCCCAAGCGATGATTTCAAAAATACTTGTCTAATTTTCTATTTTTAAGGTAGTTTTACTGGATTATTTAACATGTATGCTTGTAATATACCAATTCGTAACAAATAATATAATATTTTATAGTTGTTTGGTTACCCCGATTATTTTTTTAATTATTGTAAATTAATATTGAATATAACTTGTTTAGCACCAGGAATGTGTCTTATATGAAGACTGATTTTGCTATAAACCACGAATAGTACTATCAGTTGGATCTCTTATGAACATAAAATGTATGTGTATGCAGATTATATTGGGTAGTCGCTCCAGATAAATGTTACTTAAACTTTAAAAGGGTACATAAATCCCTAACTGTTATTACAAATGATGCTTAACTCTTTGCAAGCAAAATATAAAATAAATGTTTAAAATAAAGTATGTTAACATTTTTAAAGATGCATAAATTGTGCAGGAACTATTGTTATTCTATTCAGAGATCTATTAATAAACATTGATAGATCTTTGTTGTATTGAATTATACAATAATTTAATCGATACTGTATATTTTCAGGAAAAATAAAGTTTCAATTGAAAACATAGTAATTAAAGTATTTTTTGAAGATTTTAATGCTGATTGAGTACATTTATTTTTAAAGATTAGTAGCGATATTGTAAGGAGAATTTGCACAAATACTCTTGCTGAATAACCACTAGTTGATAACGCCTTTTGTTATATATACAAAGTGGGATGTAACCTATGTGAGTATTTTCCACAACACAATATTTTGTTAACACCGACATGAATGTCATCAAACATTAAAATTAAAACGAGTTAAATTATTGTGTGCATTGAACACTATTACAGAGTGTCACTCATAAAGTATTGCGAGTTTCCAGTGACTAGTCTTTATTATTTCATAAAATGCACAGCAGTCGACTTATACGTTCGCATATTTTCCGTAAACGATGGAGAAAGTTGGACGTACTTTTGAGTGCAATTGGTTCAAGGGAGGCACACACCACTAAAAGACTGAGGTCGGTCGAATTAACAAGCGTGCGGTACCCGTTCCTGAAACGTGGAAATTACGGCAGGCTTAATAAGCAGGATGTGGCACAGTTCGAGAGACTCTTACCTGGAGCTCAGAGGGTTCTGTCAAACCCTTCAGAACTGGAAGGCTACAACACTGACTGGATCAAAAACTGCAGAGGTTCTTATCTGAACATAAGGGTTTTGTATCCGGACTCACTGAATTAAACAGAGATTAGGGAATACTACCATGTCCTGTGAATAATAATTTGCCCGCGGTAATTTTAACCCGGCATGGGCAAGCGGGCATCCGCTTTACAAAGTCCCTGTACAACATTGAAATAACAGCTGAGGGGCCGATTCTCAAGTCTAACCCATAATTTTTACCATGTGGATTTAGACCAGAAATAATAAGGGGAAATAAAATATCTTATTTACAAATTTAACATGACTCGTATACTGTTTATACATTAACCATGGCTATTGTAGATTGTATATATAATTTTGTATATAAATAGACTTAGAGCTATACTACTCACCCATTTGTGGGCATCAGCGTGATGCTGTGGTTAAGGTTTGCGTGCAACAAGTCCATATCTCTGTAACTACTACAGATATTCAATTAAAACTTCAGGTTTATGTTAGTGTGCAACAACTCCATATCTCAATATCTACTACAGATATTCAGTTCAAACACATGCCTATAGGGTGATTATATAAGGTCACTTGCCAAGACCCATAACTGTGACCAGCATTTTAGCAGAATTATGCCCCTTTTTGTACTTATAAAAGTCAGGTTAAGGTTTGCTTGCAAGAGAAAATAAAGGTTAAGGTTTTCGTTCAACAAGTACATATATCGGTAACTACTACAGATATTCAATTGAAACTTCACGCATGTCTTCGGGGTCATTATGTAAAGTCACTGACCAAGGCCCACAAATCTGACCTGCAATAAAGCAGAATTTTGCCCCTTTTTGTACAAAAATTCGGTTAAAATTTGCGTGCATCTAGTCGGTATCTCTATAACTACTCCATCTATTCAATTGAAATTTCACATACGTTTTCAAGGTCATTATGTTAGGTCACTGACAGAATATATATACTATCAAAGCGGAGTGAATTGTTGAGCATGCTGTCCTGAGACAACTCTTATATAATAAATTATAATGTGCCTCATGTTATTTAATCTGAAGGAAAACCAGGCAACATAATTGCCATTAACACTGAATCAACTACAGTATACAATCAAGAATTAAACAATTTGTATTAAAAAAATAAAAAATGAAATAACATTTTGTAATTGATGCAAGGCCACACTAAACTGATGGCTAGGACTAGTATGCAAGTAAAGTTGTCTTATGCTTATAGTTGAATTAATATTGATATAAATGTATACAATATAATGTTTTATAGGAAACAGCAAGCTGGTTCTGAAACCAAAGACAACAGAGGAAGTGTCAGCCATCCTGAAAATCTGCAATGAGAAGAAGTTAGCAGTAGTTCCACAGGTATTGGTTATCTGTTCACTACTGCCAAACATTTTGCACAGCAAGTATTAGTGGTTAAGAAATGAAATAATTAAAATAAACAAATGTGAAACTACTGTGTATATTAATAGAATACTCATACTTTCGTCTTTGACTCAGTATAACATTCAACAAGACTTTGCTCAACTGTACCAGTCACCAAAGCTAGCAGTTTGGCCAAGCAAGCCCAAATTCATATGAGGCGCGTCATGAGAAAATCGGACTGAATGCATGTGCGTAAAGTGTCTTCCCGCACAGGCTAATCCGCGACGGCACTTTCCGTTTCCTTCTGTTTCAAGGAAGTCTCTTCTAAACATAAATCCACTGTAGGGGGAAAGTGCCGTCCTGGATAAGCCTGTGCGGACAGCACAGGTTAATCCGGGACGACACTTTATGCACATGCATTAAGTCCGGTTTTCCCACGATGCGCCTCATATATATAATTGCAAACAATTTATTTTTACAAGACCACCGATATAAAACGAAGATTTTGAGTAAGCCCAGTTCAAAATTCTCAAGATCAGGGCTTACGGGGTTGTGCCAATTTTGATCACTGCTGTACATGTTGAACCAAAATCCAGTTTCTGGGTTATTGTACCTATTGTCCAAAGTATTCAATTAAATTACTTTCTACTGCAATTATATACTTGAATAAACAACAGCATTTCTGATATATTTGTCTGTATATTTCCGATAAAAACATTAAAGGTGTGTCGAGGGAAAACCGGACTTCATGGACGTGCATAAAGTGTCTACCCAGATCCGCCTGTGCAGTTCGCCTCAATCTCATTTAAACCATCTCCAGTCTGATGCTGCTATATTATCCCCTGTCTGGATCTGATGACTTCGCATTAGGGGTCACGTTCAGACGACCTTTTCATGAGCAAATCAAATTGTTGCCTTCAAAATGTTGTGGTATAACTTTATATGTAAACCACAAAAACTATGCACGAAATTAAAGTGAACTTTGGATGTTTACTTGCCTAAGGTACCACAATATACATTGTTATCCACCTGTGCCTGTGCGACATATATTTGTCATTTCTTCTCAAGGGAGGCAACACAGGGCTGGTAGGGGGCAGCGTTCCAGTGTTCGATGAAATTATTCTGTCGACGGCACTCATGAACAACATCATCAGTTTAGATGCTCTCTCAGGTATTGTTATGTCTTTTGTTTTAAATAATCTTTGATGCTAAACAAACAATATAATGACACTACTTAAAGAGATGCTAAACAAACAATATAATTACACTACTTAAAGCGATGCTTAACAAACAATATAATTACACTACTTAAAGCGATGCTTAACAAACAATATAATTACACTACTTAAAGCGATGCTAAACAAACAATATAATTACACTACTGAAAGCGATGCTTAACAAACAATATAATTACACTACTTAAAGAGATGCTAAACAAACAATATAATTACACTACTTAAAGCGATGCTTAAACAATATAATTACACTACTTAAAGAGATGCTAAACAAACAATATAATTACACTAATTAAAGCTTCTTTGTCCATACAGATTCATATCACAATAAAAATTGTGTTATTTAGTGTGTTTTAATGGCACAAACCAAAGATCTATCAAGTTTGTTAATAGATCTCTGCATAAACTTCAAATTCTTTGATGAAAACATTTGTATATACCACAAATATTATTTATTGTGTATTGTAAATTTTAAAAAATCTGTTGTAGTATCGGTTTTACTATATTGTGATATTTTAAAATAGTTGGTATTTATAAGTTTTAAGGAGTGAACTTTAGTTTATGTACAGTTAAATAGCAAGTTTGACGCATGCACTTGTATTTGTGTTGTTGTTTTTAGCTGACCTGAGCACAACATGCTTATGGTGAGCTTTTTTGATCACCTTTGTCCGTCGTGCATCAACATTTTCATTCAAACAACATCTCTACCTAAACCGCTGGGCAGTTTTTCACCAAACTTCACAGAAATGATCCTTGGGTGACCCTCTTTCGAAATTGTTCAAATCTTTTCGGTCAGTGAAACCTTTAAAAATCTTTTTCTCTAAAACTGAATGGCTGAAAGCTTTCATATTTGGTATTTAGCATCCTCTAGTGGTCCTCTACAAAGATTGTTCAAATGATGCCCCTGGAGTCAAAACTTGCCACGCCCCGGGGGTCACATGGTTTATATAGACTTACATAGCAAAATGACTTTAAAAATCTTTTTCTCTGAAACCACAGGGCCCAAAGGTTTCGTATTTGGTATGTAACATTGCATAGTGGTCCTCTACAAAGATTGTTCAAATGATGCCCCTGGTGTGAAAACTGGCCACACCCCAGTGGTCACATGGTTATATAGACTTAAACAGCTAAATGACTTTGAAAATCTTCTCCGAAACCGCAAGGCCGAGAGGTTTGGTATTTGGTTGGTAACATTGTATAGGGGTCCTCTACAAAGATTGTTCAAATTATGCCCCTGGGGTCAAAACTTGCCATGCCCCGGGGGTCACATGGTTTATACAGAATTACATAGCAAAATGACTTTAAAAATCTTCTCCTCTGAAACCGCAGGGCCCAAAGGTTTCGTGTTTGGTATGTAACATTGCATACTGGTCCTCTACAAAGATTGTTCAAATGATGCCCCTGGTGTTAAAACTGGCCACGCCCCAGTGGTCACAGGGTTTATATAGACTTAAATAGCTAAATGACTTTGAAAATCTTCTTCTTCGAAACCGCAAGGCCGAGACGTTTTGGATTTGGTTGGTAACATTGTATAGGGGTCCTCTAGAAAGATTGTTCAAATGATACCCCTGGGATAAAAACTGGCCACGCCCCGGGGGTCACATGGTTTATATAGACTTAAATAGCTTAATGACTGAAAGTTTTCTTCTCTGAAACCGCCAGGCTCAGATGTTTGTTATTTGCTTGGTAACATTGTATAGGGGTCCTCTACAAAGATTGTTCAAATGATGCACTGGTGTCAAAACTGGCCACGCCCCGGGGGGCACATTGTTTGTATAGACTTAAATAGCAAAATTACTTCAAGAATTACTTCAAGGCCCAGTGGTTTCATATTTGGTATGTAATATTGTATACCAGTCTTCTACAAAGATTGTTCAAATGATGCTCCTGGGGTCAAAACTGGGATGCCTTAAACTCAGGTCAGCGACCTAGGGCCATCGTGGCCCTCTTGTTTTTTCAAATTTAGCAAACAACGTTTCCTTACAAGCATTACAATTTATACACGTGTGTATAGAAGTATGGTGAGTTAAACTGCTGCTTTCAATCATTGTTGTTCTTTTATCAAATGGTTATTTCTTATGTTTGTGACAACGTAACCTGGATACTCTTCGACCACTTTGAGGGTTGAGCATGAAGCTGTTGTATGTGATTTATGTTTCTATATCAAATACAACAGTTTCAGTTTTAAGCTTCAACATAGATTTGCTCTCTCAGGGATTCTCACCTGCCAGGCTGGCTGTATCCTAGGCAACCTAAATGATCACGTATCCGAGCACAACCTCATCATGCCTCTTGACCTTGGGGCCAAGGGGTCGTGTCACATTGGCGGTAACCTGGCAACCAATGCTGGAGGAATCCGGTTGCTAAGATACGGCTCTCTTCATGGCAGTGTTCTAGGCCTTGAGGCTGTAAGTCGTATTTATTATTACTACAGCCAAATCGATCAAATTACAACCCATCAGATAAACTTTAGTTTTATTCGATCGCTTTTTTTATTTTAGTACACGTTTATCATTTATTTAATCGTTATTTTTAGAACACTATGCAATTCAATGTGACGTTATACTAAATGCTGACGTTTTAGTAAACAAAAGAACCTGGTGTTGAAAATGGGAAACCAAAGCTTTTTTTTTATTGTTGACATATTTTCACTCCGTTTACATGATTTTCGAGTACAGCATAATAGGACATAAAGAATAATACGTAAGTGTTGGATAAAGATCATGTTTGTCATGCTTTGCTAGAAACAGGGTAGAGCTCGGCAAGCCTCATGCTACCATGTTTCTCGGCCTCGCATGATAAACTTGATCTTTATCCAACTGTTACATAATGTTCTCTATTTATTGATACCTTCATGTATCCAAATAAAAGTTTGAATGTCGATGGTGTGCACACTCAAACCAGAATTTATGGGGGTAAATGGACAATCTGTCCGAAACGTATGGATGTATTAAATGTAATTTCAGTCATAAATTCATTGGTTTGTATAAAAATGCAAAGAAAACAATGGAGCAACTGTAAATAATGACTATAATGAAGATATTGCAGAATGGCATGCACATGTTTAAAATATGGAATTTCTACACCTTTAAAAGTCGTATATCTTTTATGGGTCTTTTTTTCATTTCAATGTGTATGCAAAAATTTGAATTTTGTGGATTTCTGTGCGTAAATTATGCATGAACGCGTCTAATCTGGTCCTCTGCCTCATTATACCTCATACAGTAAAAAGGTTACACATATTAGAATAGAAATCATGAACATTTTTAATGTAACTAAAATAAATGTGTACAGATGATGTTACAAAATCTGATATGTTCACAAAGTCTGTAAACATGAAAAATTGTAAACATCGACTAAAAATATATTGTGGGTCTAAATGTGCTACTTTCTAAATAAACTGCCTGTAATGTGCAGCAAAAATAAAAAGGTTTCTAGAATAGTATGTTGCAGTGATAATATTTTATATTATTATCATGGAATTATTAATTATGAAATAAATTGATAGAAATGTACGTTGTTATGTTTGTTCACTTAAAATCCCATGTTTTCAATTCTTTCAATAATTAGTAGTAGTAGTGACCAGTAGTCGATAGTTTAGAGTAAAGTAGTTCAATCAGCGTAATTCGTTCTGTTTACCACCAACTAATCCGTGTTTCACTTCAAATCAGTTTGAGTTCACCATTTTGCACGATTTTCTTTTTATATGCGAATTTAAATTGACCATTGGCGATTTTCTGAAGTACAGCGAATCACGTTTTCACGTCATTCGTTGTTCTTTGTTACATCTATACAGATGTTTATTTATGATTTTATATTTTAAATAATAATATTATTTACAGCCTTTGCACGAGTTATTGTTTTCCCCACTTTCTTCGCTTGAAAGTTAACTCATACCCAACCCTGGCAACAAGTATATTTGAAGTATAAGAGATTCCTACTCTTCTTGAAAATCTGCAGGTTTTAGCAAATGGAGAGATACTGGACTGCATGTCAACCTTGCGGAAAGACAACACTGGCTACGATCTTAAACAGATATTTATAGGCTCCGAAGGAACTCTGGGAGTTATCACCAAGGCAGCCATTTTGTGCCCGCAAAAATCGCAGGCAGTCAATGTGGCATTTCTAGGTACTGTTGTCACTGCAGCAGAACTTTGTCATCTTGAAATCGCTGGCATAGGCTTTGACTTTAATCCAAAGTTGGACTAATCCGAATAAAGACTTATAAAACTCTAGTGTCAAATTATTAATGGTTATACATTTGGAAGAAAGTTAGGAATTAATTTCCACTTTGACTTATCAAAACATAAATTCCAGATATCAAAGTTCAGATGTACTAATATTCTGGTATTGTAGTATTTTGTAACCTAGATCAGTAACATAGTGTTCATTCGCCAGGCATCACTTTGTTAACATCAGTTTAAACTTTATATGTGTGTGCATTTATTATAGTTGTTTCCTTAGACCAGGTATATGTTGTTTTTCAAATCTACAGTACTTCTTTTATTTATCTTTTATTAATAGTATACATATACGAGTATTTAGTAATTTTATTGGGATTTTCGAAGGGTAATACCTAAATAAAAATATTTTTGTACTCTCACATCCAGGGATCCACAGTTTCGAAGATGTTCTTGACGTGTTCCGAGACAGCAAGAAGCATCTGGCGGAGATTATGTCAGCATTCGAATTCCTCGACAGCGAGGCGCTGAAAGTGTGCACCTCCAACCTTCAGCTGTCCAGCCCGATAGCCCAACATCCATTCTACGTCCTCATCGAGACCTCAGGTTTGTCTGTGCTAGCATAAATATTAGTACAAAAACCTCCATAAAACACTAATTGTATATTGTATATCACTCACCATTTCGCCACGAAAAGTGCATATCTTACATGTGTTAAAGAAGTAGATATACCCTTTTCATTCGAAGGTGACGATTTATCCATCAGTCATGTAGCAGGACAGTAATCTTCAAAATCCTTTTCCTAAAGTTCTTCAAAATCCAGTTCTCCATTAATCTGTCGGTCACTGCATGATAGTTATCTTCGTATCCTCCTCCCCATTAATCCATCCGTCACATATCAGGATATTAATCTTCAGTATCTCACTAACTTTTAATCCATTAATCACAAAACATGATATTAATGTTCAGTATCCCATTCCCCATGAATCCATAAGTCGCATATCATGCTATTAATCCAATATGGCACTCCCCATGAATCCATCAGTCACATATCAGGACATTAATCATCAGTATGGCACTCCCCACATATGCACCAGTTACATACCAGACTATTAATCTTCAGTATCCCACTAACCATGTATACATCAGTTACATAGCAGACTTATAATCTTCAGTATCCCACTTACCATGTATACACCAGTTACATAGCAGACTATTAATCTTCATTATCCCACTAACCATGTATACACCAGTTACGTAGCAGACTATTAATCTTCAGTATCCCACTAACCATGTATACACCAGTTAAATAGCAGACTATAATTTTCAGTATCCCAGTAACCATTTATACATCAGTTACATAGCAGACTTAATCTTCATTATCCCACTACCCATGTATACACCAGTTAAGCAGTTACATAGCAGGCTGTTAATCTTCAGTATTCCACTACCCATGTATACATCAGTCACCTATCAGTCTATTAATCTTCAGCATCCCACTAACCATGTATGCACCAGTTACATATCAGACTGTTAATCTTCAGTATCCCACTATCCGTGTATACACCAGTTACATAGCAGACTACTAATCTTTAGTATCCCACTAACCATGTATACAACAGTTACATAGCAGACTACTAATCTTCAGTATCCCACTAACCATGTATTCACCAGTTACATAGCAGACTACTAATCTTCAGTATCCAACTAACCATGTATACACCAGTTACATAGCAGACTATTAATCTTCAGTATCCAACTACCCATGTATACATCAGTTACATAGCAGACTGTTAATCTTCAGTATCCCACTACCATGTATACATCAGTTACACATCAAACTGTTAATCTTCAGTATCCAACTACCATGTATACATCAGTTACATAGTAGACTGTTATTCTTCAGTATCCCACTACCATGTATACATCAGTTATATAGGAGACTATTAATCTTCAGTATCCCACTATCCATGTATACATCAGTTACATATCAGACTGTTAATGTTCAGTATCCCACTACCATGTATACACCAGTTACATATCAGACTGTTAATCTGCAGTTTCCCACTATCCGTGTATGCACCAATTACATAGCATACTACTAATCTTTAGTATCCCACTAACCATATATACACCAGTTACATATCAGACTGTTAATCTTCAGTATCCCACTACCCATGTATGCATCAGTTACATATCAGACTATTAATCTTCAGTATCCCACTACCCATGTATACATCAGTTACATATCAGACTGTTAATCTTCAGTATCCCACTACCATGTATACACCAGTTATATATCAGACTATTAATCTTCAGTATCCCACTAGCCATGTATACATCAGTTATATATTAAACTGTTAATCTTCAGTGTCCCACTATCCATGTATACATCAGTTACATAACAAACTGTTAATCTTCAGTATCCCACTACCATGTATACACCAGTTACATATCAGATTGTTAATCTGCAGTATCCCACTATCCTTGTATACATCAGTTACATAGCAGACTGTTTATCTTCAGTATCCCACTATCCGTGTATTCACCAGTTACATATCAGAGTGTTAATCTTCAGTATCCCATTATCCGTGTAGACACCAGTTACATATCAGACTGTTGATCTTCAGTATCCCTCTATCCGTGTATACATCAGTTACATAGCAGACTGTTAATCTTCAGTATCCCACTAACCATGTATACACCAGTTACATAGCAGACTACTAATCTTCAGTATCTGTGTTTTGATTACATGGGGGTGCCTGAGCCAAAATGTGTATTTAATTCATAGAAATCAGTCAAAATACTAGAATATTTTTACACACTTTAATGCAATAGAGAGAAATATTGTATAAAACGTGTTCATTTTTGGTTTGAGCTATTTGGTGTGCTGCGATATGCACAAGACGAGTTCCGTACTGTTTTAGCTCACGTGAGCACCAAGTATAGGGGACCGCTCCTGCTTCGTCCGACGTATGTCGTCCGTGTACCGTCAAAAATTTGTTTCGTTCTCACGCTGGAGACTTCACTTTTTATCCAATCTTTACCAAACTTGCACAGTTTATGTATGACAATAAAATCTTGGACAGGATTATTATTGGGCCAGATCACACCCGTAACACTGGAGTTATTGCCCCTTTTTCATGCATAAAAGTGCAAAAATGCCTTTTTTCCAACATATAGACTTTATTTTCCATCCAATCTTAACCAAACTTTCTCAGTTTGTGTATGAACATCAGATCTCAGCAGACGCCAAAAATGGTCCACATCGTTTTTCAAACACCGGAGTAATTGCCCTTTGTTTATGAAAAAAATATACAAAAATGGACATTATTCAGGATAGAGACTTCGTTTTTCATCCCAGTCTTGCACAGTTTGTCTATGACCAAGAGACCATTACAGTTGAAGTCGAATATAAGCAAGAACGGAACGGAAACACCGGAGTTATTACCCTTTGTTTGTGTAAAAAATATGCAAAAAATGGACATTATTCTGGATAGAGACATTTTTCATCCAATCTTGCACAGTTTGTCTATGACCATAAGAGTACAGGTCAAGTTGAATATGAACTAAATCGGGCCAGAAACACCGGAGTTATTGCCCTTTGTTTGTGGAAAAAATATTAAAAAATGGACATTATTCAGGATAGAGACTAAATATTTCATCCAATTTTCACCAATCTGCACAGTTTGTCTATGACCATAAAATTAAAGGTAAAACCGAATATAAGCAAAATCGTGCAGAAACACCGTATTTATAGCCCTTTGTTTGTGAAAAACAATATACGAAAATGGACATTATTCAGGATAGAGACTTCATTTTTCATCCAATCTTCACCAATTATGGACAGTTTGTCTATGAATGTAAGGTGAAGTCGATAAAGCATATTCAGGCCAGAAACACCAGAGTTATTGTCCCTTGTGTGCGGAAAAAAACATCAATAAGTTATCAGTGATTGGCTTTCACACACGAATTTTTTTCAATGTTGACCAAACGTACACAGTTTGCATATGACCATACACATTGATTAATAAAATTTGAATTTCAACAGTTGCAAACCTTGCATGCAGTTATTGGTAAATTAATGGCTTCAGAGCCTGCATTAACATCATTTATCATTATTGGGCAGAAAATTATCAACGAAAAAGCAAAACTTGACCTTATAGAACAGTCATCGCAATTATCGCACTGCAGCTATTTCTACAAAATTGTCCGCGAAAAAGACATCAAAGTCTACTATTTCTGCATTTTCCAGAATTGTCACTGACTTAATGAAAAAGGGTCAGGGAAAAATATCGAGAAAAATGATTTGAGAGCAATTAGCAAAAGCACCGCACATCCACTACCCAACTCGAACTTTAGTTAGCCCATCGCACTAACCGATGTTTAAAATCAAATCGATGCTATCCCCCTTTGCGTATTGTTCAGATACATTAATTTTCACCCCTTTCACATCAGTATGGTCATCATCTGTACCAGTTCTCAGATGAGCGCTTTGGGCCATCATGGCCCTCTTGTTTCTTTGTTTATGGCCCCCGGCATCTTGATGCGGGAGGCATATTGTGATTGTCCTGTCCGTCCGTCCTTCCGTCCATCCATGACTAGGTTAAATAGATTTTACCGTTTCGTCTAGCACCAACACCGCTTACTACAACACTTCCCAATGACCTAATTTGGGCTTGGAATAATTCAAATAGGCTATTTCTTAACAAGATATTACCGTTTTGTCTATCACTACCACGGCTTACTACAGCACTTGTATAACTTACACAGTTGTTGCCGATGACAATTCCCAATCCACCCATATCACCCAACCTCACTTTGACCTTGACATAATCAGGACTTGGAATAATTCAAATGGGCTGTCCAGCACTGACCGGGGGGCATGTGCGTTTTATCAGAGTTTTGTTTGTTTTCGCGGTGAAAATCGTAATGCACATTCAATTCATGATATTTATCGCATTTTTTCCGTGAAACATATTACAGCCAATAAAACCACACAGTAACATGGTGGTTTTTGTGAACATTGCCCCTTTAGTGCCACTCCATGTTTTGTGTTTAGGTTACAATATATACTAATTCCAATCCTTATGTAAGTTAATGTAAAAGCGATAACTTTAACCAAAAATAAATGCAACATCTTGCACATAGGGACCCTCATAACCATACTTTTTCTTAAAGAGCATTCTAAGCTGAATTCATTTAAGCAATAAAAAGGGTATGTCATGTAATATGTAAATGAGAACTCGACACTAAACAAAGTTGACTGTTTTACTTTAATACCCCACAGAACGTAAATTGTTTGTATTATGTTCTTAAGATTAGGATAGTCTTCAAAATTTTACCTCCCCATTACTACATCAAAATTTTACCTCCCCATTACTACATCAAAATTTTACCTCCCCATTACTACATCAGTAACAGTGCCGGATAAAACACCAATACTGATAGAGGATATGTAAATTGCTATACGGGATCTTCAAAAACTTAATATTATATATTTGCACACTCACTTACTACCGGAACATAGATATATTAGGACAGCATTTATTATAGCTTATTTATCTGTATAAAATAATGTGTGAAAAATGGAGCTATCCAAAATGAGCAAAATGATTTGGGCTTGTTATGTTGAATATTTGAAAAGTATATTTAATTAAACTAGAGCTATTACTAAAGATTTATTACCACACATACTCACTACATAGATAATGGCCTTTAATTGTAACAAAGACCTTTGACAGGCAAGCATCGGTGGTCACCGATGCCCGCAAAAAAACACCATCTCAGGGCTCACGCTGCTATTTGGCAATAGCTAAAATTTGGAATATTTGGTTAAAGAAATTTCTGTTTTTCATTCAACGGAAACCCTGCATCTGTTTATGGGGAATAATACTCTAAAATATATGAAAATACTTACAGGCCTTTAACTTTATGTAGCGGCAACAAAATATACGGAAGACGAACGGACGTACAGACGTTAGAAAATAATATAAATATATAAGTATAATTATTAATATGTTTGTATAAGTCATTGTTACACTCTGAAAATTAATCAAGGAACTTTGATGATCAAATTGTTAAACTAATATCAGTTTTAATTCACTATAATCTCTTTTTATATTGTGTTAATAAATCATGCGTGGTTTGGTTCACAACTTAAATTTACCTTAAAGGCTTTTCACGCTACTTAACTCGAATTTTTTATACGTATTGGGAAAAAAATAACCAATATTGTGATTGAGAATGGATTCTTTTACAGGACCCTGTCAAGGAAGGAAACAAAATCATTTAATTTATGACAATAGGTCTTTGATTTCAGGGGCCAACGGGGCCCACGACGAAGAGAAGTTGACACAGTTTCTGGAGACATTAATGATGATAGGAAAGGTCAAGGACGGAACAGTAGCCGTGGACGACAAACAAATGCAGGTGCTCGTTTTTCTATTTAAACTAGCAATTGTGGGCGTTTCCATAAATGTCAATCATATTGAAATGAACTGGCTGACAAACTCGACGTATGCACCTTTTTTATCACCAGGGTCCATATTCACGAAACTATTCTTAGACTTAAAGGCCTAGTTTAAGGAATGTCTGGCGTCGCCGTGAGGTATTCCACTCTGTGTATTGGTCCACCATGAAATCTCTTATCATTATCTGCAATATTTTCTCTCAGCTGACTGAGCAATGGCTTGGTGCACAGTTTCAATTGCAGCAGTGTATTGATAAGGGTCGCCACACTGTGTCCACACTGTGACCGCAGCTGGTTGCTAATACACAGGGGTACAATACCCCAGATTTAGGGGGGGGGGGGTCAAATAAAGAAGGCTTAAACAAGGCCTTTAAGACTAAGAATCAAGAATATTCTGGAAACTGTTATGTTCTAAAAAGCGCTGTAAGTCTGAAATTTACCTGGTTATCATGCACTTTCATTTACTGCATTCTTGATTTAGAACGATCTATTTATGACATAAGCAAAATTGGTACCCATCATATCTGCGAACGCACATATATTTTTTCTTGAGTCTAAGTCTGTTCTTTATGCTTAAGTCTAAGAATGGGTTGGTGAATATGGGCTATTAGTAACCTAGTATTATAGTCTAAGAATGGGTTGGTGAATGCGGGCTATTAGTAACCTAGTATTATAGTCTAAGAATGGGTTGGTGAATGCGGGCCATTAGTAACCTAGTATTATAGTCTAAGAATGGGTTGGTGAATGCGGGCTATTAGTAACCTAGTATTATAGTTGACATTAAGGAGCAAATGATAAGTCTAAGAATGGGTTGGTGAATGCGGGCTATTAGTAACCTAGTATTATAGTCTAAGAATGGGTTGGTGAATGCGGGCCATTAGTAACCTAGTATTATAGTCTAAGAATGGGTTGGTGAATACGGGCCATTAGTAACCTAGTATTATAGTCTAAGAATGGGTTGGTGAATGCGGGCTATTAGTAACCTAGTATTATAGTCTAAGAATGGGTTGGTGAATGCGGGCTATTAGTAACCTAGTATTATAGTCTAAGAATGGGTTGGTGAATGCGGGCCATTAGTAACCTAGTATTATAGTCTAAGAATGGGTTGGTGAATACGGGCTATTAGTAACCTAGTATTATAGTCTAAGAATGGGTTGGTGAATGCGGGCCATTAGTAACCTAGTATTATAGTCTAAGAATGGGTTGGTGAATGTGGGCCATTAGTAACCTAGTATTATAGTCTAAGAATGGGTTGGTGAATGTGGGCCATTAGTAACCTAGTATTATAGTCTAAGAATGGGTTGGTGAATGCGGGCTATTAGTAACCTAGTATTATAGTCTAAGAATGGGTTGGTGAATGTGGGCCATTAGTAACCTAGTATTATAGTCTAAGAATGGGTTGGTAAATGCGGGCTATTAGTAACCTAGTATTATAGTCTAAGAATGGGTTGGTGAATACGGGCTATTAGTAACCTAGTATTATAGTCTAAGAATGGGTTGGTGAATGCGGGCTATTAGTAACCTAGTATTATAGTCTAAGAATGGGTTGGTGAATGCGGGCTATTAGTAACCTAGTATTATAGTCTAAGAATGGGTTGGTGAATGCGGGCCATTAGTAACCTAGTATTATAGTCTAAGAATGGGTTGGTGAATGCGGGCCATTAGTAACCTAGTATTATAGTCTAAGAATGGGTTGGTGAATGTGGGCCATTAGTAACCTAGTATTATAGTCTAAGAATGGGTTGGTGAATATGGGCTATTAGTAACCTATTATTATAGTCTAAGAATGGGTTGTTGAATATGGGCCATTAGTAACCTAGTATTATAGTCTAAGAATGGGTTGGTGAATATGGGCTATTAGTAACCTAGTATTATAGTCTAAGAATGGGTTGGTGAATGTGGGCCATTAGTAACCTAGTATTATAGTCTAAGAATGGGTTGGTGAATGCGGGCCATTAGTAACCTAGTATTATAGTCTAAGAATGGGTTGGTGAATGCGGGCCATTAGTAGCCTAGTATTATAGTCTAAGAATGGGTTGGTGAATGCAGGCTATTAGTAACCTAGTATTATAGTCTAAGAATGGGTTGGTGAATGCGGGCCATTAGTAACCTAGTATTATAGTCTAAGAATGGGTTGGTGAATGCGGGCTATTAGTAACCTAGTTCTATAGTCTAAGAATGGGTTGGTGAATGCGGGCCATTAGTAACCTAGTATTATAATCTAAGAATGGGTTGGTGAATGCGGGCCATTAGTAACCTAGTATTATAGTCTAAGAATGGGTTGGTGAATGCGGGCCATTAGTAGCCTAGTATTATAGTGTAAGAATGGGTTGGTGAATGCGGGCCATTAGTAACCTAGTATTATAGTCTAAGAATGGGTTGGTGAATGCGGGCTATTAGTAACCTAGTTCTATAGTCTAAGAATGGGTTGGTGAATGCGGGCCATTAGTAACCTAGTATTATAATCTAAGAATGGGTTGGTGAATGCGGGCCATTAGTAACCTAGTATTATAGTCTAAGAATGGGTTGGTGAATGCGGGCCATTAGTAGCCTAGTATTATAGTGTAAGAATGGGTTGGTGAATGCGGGCCATTAGTAACCTAGTATTATAGTCTAAGAATGGGTTGGTGAATACGGGCTATTAGTAACCTAGTATTATAGTCTAAGAATGGGTTGGTGAATGCGGGCTATTAGTAACCTAGTATTATAGTCTAAGAATGGGTTGGTGAATGTGGGCCATTAGTAACCTAGTATTATAGTCTAAGAATGGGTTGGTGAATGCGGGCCATTAGTAACCTAGTATTATAGTCTAAGAATGGGTTGGTGAATGCGGGCCATTAGTAACCTAGTATTATAGTCTAAGAATGGGTTGGTGAATGCCGGCCATTAGTAACCTAGTATTATAGTCTAAGAATGGGTTGGTGAATGCGGGCCATTAGTAACCTAGTATTATAGTCTAAGAATGGGTTGGTGAATGCGGGCTATTAGTAACCTAGTATTATAGTTGACATTAAGGAGCAAATGATAAGTCTAAGAATGGGTTGGTGAATGCGGGCCATTAGTAACCTAGTATTATAGTCTAAGAATGGGTTGGTGAATGCGGGCCATTAGTAACCTTGTATTATAGTCTAAGAATGGGTTGGTGAATGCGGGCCATTAGTAACCTAGTATTATTGTCTAAGAATGGGTTGGTGAATGCGGGCTATTAGTAACCTAGTATTATAGTTGACATTAAGGAGCAAATGATAAGTCTAAGAATGGGTTGGTGAATGCGTGCCATTAGTAACCTCGTATTATAGTCTAAGAATGGGTTGGTGAATGCGGGCTATTAGTAACCTAGTATTATAGTTGACATTAAGGAGCAAATGATAAGTCTAAGAATGGGTTGGTGAATGCGGGCTATTAGTAACCTAGTATTATAGTCTAAGAATGGGTTGGTGAATGCGGGCTATTAGTAACCTAGTAATTATAGTTGACATTAAGGAGCAAATGATAAGTCTAAGAATGGGTTGGTGAATGCGGGCCATTAGTAACCTAGTATTATAGTTGACATTAAGGAGCAAATGATAAGTCTAAGAATGGGTTGGTGAATGCGGGCCATTAGTAACCTAGTATTATAGTTGACGTTAAGGAGCAAAGGATAAGTCTAAGAATGGGTTGGTGAATGCGGGCTATTAGTAACCTAGTATTATAGTCTAAGAATGGTTGGTGAATGCGGGCCATTAGTAACCTAGTATTATAGTTGACATTAAGGAGCAAAGGATAAGTCTAAGAATGGGTTGGTGAATGCGGGCCATTAGTAACCTAGTATTATAGTTGACATTAAGGAGCAAAGGATAAGTCTAAGAATGGGTTGGTGAATGCGGGCCATTAGTAACCTAGTATTATAGTTGACATTAAGGAGCAAATGATAAGTCTAAGAATGGGTTGGTGAATGCGGGCCATTAGTAACCTAGTATTATAGTTGACATTAAGGAGCAAAGGATAAGTCTAAGAATGGGTTGGTGAATGCGGGCTATTAGTAACATAGTATTATAGTCTAAGAATGGGTTGGTGAATGCGGGCCATTAGTAACCTAGTATTATAGTCTAAGAATGGGTTGGTGAATGCGGGCTATTAGTAACCTAGTATTATAGTTGACATTAAGGAGCAAAGGATAAGTCTAAGAATGGGTTGGTGAATGCGGGCTATTAGTAACCTAGTATTATAGTCTAAGAATGGGTTGGTGAATGCGGGCCATTAGTAACCTAGTATTATAGTCTAAGAATGGGTTGGTGAATGTGGGCCATTAGTAACCTAGTATTATAGTCTAAGAATGGGTTGGTGAATGCGGGCCATTAGTAACCTAGTATTATAGTCTAAGAATGGGTTGGTGAATGCGGGCTATTAGTAACCTAGTATTATAGTCTAAGAATGGGTTGGTGAATGCGGGCCATTAGTAACCTAGTATTATAGTCTAAGAATGGGTTGGTGAATGCGGGCCATTAGTAACCTAGTATTATAGTCTAAGAATGGGTTGGTGAATGCGGGCCATTAGTTACCTAGTATTATAGTCTAAGAATGGGTTGGTGAATGCGGGCCATTAGTAACCTAGTATTATAGTTGACGTTAAGGAGCAAACGATAAGACATGTGAATATAAATAAATTAGGGCTTCAACAAGATTCCAATATATTGTATTGAATTGCAATATGTGTTTTGCCTCATTGTATTGCAATACGACTTTGGTCATGACAATATATTGTCACAGGATAAACATCAGTATAATTACTGATAAATGCAGTCTCTCTGCTCAGTACAGAGTAAAAAAAGCATCACTTTTATTCGAAGAAGAAATGTCGTCTGTGTAGCTGCAAAGTTTAGTCTTACTTATAATATAAAATAATGTTGCCAGATGTGTTACACAAACATGTCATTTTGGTTAAATGTTATGTACCCAGATTTGTTACATAATCTGTATGTCATTTTGGTTGTAGTTTGGTGTTAGAGATAAAAAACATTACATTTATATCATCTAAACATTTTTGTACATATGAAAATTGAAATACCATACGCATTTGCTTACCTTTCCTGTGCAGTATTACTATAATCCATTTTACGGTTTGTGACCTTTAAAATGACGTCGTATTTCTCAGCATATTTGGGGCCTACGAGAGCGTGTCGCGGAGGCACTGTTGCATGATGGGTATTGCTACAAGTATGACGTGTCACTTCCGCTCAACGCCTTCTATAATCTCGTCACGGACATGCGTTCTCGGGTTGGCCACAAGGCAACCAGGGTGGTGGGATACGGACATGTCGGTGACGGTAAGTGTTTTTATGCTCCCACGAAGGGACGTCCGTACGTACGTCCCGAAATTTCGTGGACTAAACTCCTCTTTATTTGCTTGGCGGATTTCGCTCAAAGTTTCACAGCTGAAGAACCTTAACGTGTAGATCGTAAAAGAAGGATTTTGGCAGAATTATGGCCCACTGTCATTTTTCCAATATAGATTATATATTTCCCGAAAATTTGTGGACTCAACTTCTCAGTAACTGCTTGGCGAATTTTACTGAAACATTCACAGCTGAAGAACCTTAATGATAGGTGATCGCAAAGTACGGCATCCTGGCTGTGACCAATTTTAGCCAATTTATGGCACTTAGTCATTTTTTACACAATATAATATATATATTATGAAAAGTAATTTTTGAGGCAAAAATAAGCGTTAGCGACAGGCCCATTGTCTGTGTCCAAACATGTTTCGTGGGGACATCCGTTTCAGTGACACATCTAGTTTGATAGGGAAATGTCATTGTTTCAGGATGTTTACTTTGTCGACTTTACTCTGTCTTAGCGAGAGTGGTGCTCAGAGATATGGATTACGTGCTTGAAAATATAAAACTAGTAAACCTTTTTCAAAAATACTTAACAGAAATTAGTGACTACCAATTTTCGTCAAATCATTTTATTCGTAAAATACATTTCTCAAGGGGACGGGGCATTTGTTCTCATATGGTTTTAAGTTGGAAAGTTAAAAAATCTCGAAGTGAGAGCACTGGATCAATTTCTAAAGTACATTATAAAAAAAATGTTTCTTTGGTAACCATCCACTAAATTCCTTCAAATTATTTTGATTTGTTGAAAACATGAAAAACTTCTTGCAAGCAGGTGAGCGACCCAGGGCAACATTTTGGCCCTCTTGATTGTCATTTTATTTTGGTGTAGTGGCCAGAAATTCGGATTAGGGTTTGATGATAGTTACTGCATTAAGTAATATAAAATACTAAAGACTAAAATGCATAACTAATTTCTCGGTATGGGACTATTATTGTTTCATCGTCGGCGTTTCTTGCGAAAACAATTAGTAAAATCACAAAACAAAAGCTGTTTCTACATGTGTCAATCGTTTGCACATTGATTAGGTGTTGTTTTATTTGGCAATCGTTGCACTGGAAGATCACATGTTAACTGTTAAACTAGTTAATACAAAACAGCACATCGTAAGGTGGTCAGATAAATGTAACTCCGTTACCGAAGAGAAGTTTCCTGATGTTCCTTACGTTCGTCGTGCATTTCCATATACAGTAGCTAAATAGTTGTTTATAATTATGATAACCAGATACAGTGATTAGATAACATATACAATCATTCTGAATATCATTGGCATTGATGGAACTTTGAGGTTCATAATGATGGATGTTGAAATTCTGTATTTCATGAATCATATATTACACATTTCTAACATTCCTTTGGTGTATGAACTTTTCATGTATAGTTCAACATGCATTGAAATGTTGGTAAATAGTGAACATCTTATTATATTACCGTAAAAATAGGTTTACATATAAGCCTTAGTCTTACATTTGCAAAAACTCACCTTAAGTTAGAATTTTCCTCGAGGTCAGGAGTTTTAAAAAAACTGCCCCAGGTTTCGGTAAATAAACTCAACTGTTCCCTCCGCATTGGTATAAACAGTGTGTGCCATTTTAAACCATATAATTTGTATAATACTTGTAATTTTACTTCCAGGAAATCTCCATTTGAATGTTACTAGTCCAGAATACGACGCGGAAGTGGCCTCATTGATCGAGCCGTTCGTTTACGACTGGGTGGCGGAGCGCAAGTATGTTATAACTCAAATCCCTTTATTTTGTTATTTAAGGTTTTGAGTCCGTCCGTGTCTTAGGCGATTCCTTCTGTGTTTTAGGCTACACTAAGTGCGAATCTGTCGACCAGTAGATGATATTTCGTGCTTGTATTGGTACGTTGAAGTGTAATGTATCACGCAGTATTATAAGTAGATATATGTGCATTTGGTTGCGCGTGCAGGGTGATCATGCTGGTAAGTTTTGTTTATTAAATAACGCAACTTAATATAGTAGCGACAGTATTAATACCTACTTTTAATATATCCTCGATTACCGTAAATTCGCGACCCTAACATTTAATGTCAATTATCAAATTATTTCAACAATTTGAACATAATAATTAGAACAAATATTTGAAAATAAATATATATACCGCTGTTTTTTTAACTTATTTATCCAAAACAACGTTTAAAACTTTTAGCAGGTCAACATTGTTTACGTAAGTGTCAAGCAGTCGCCATGTTATCTAACTATCATTGATTCGCGGATATGACGTCATCCCGTCATTCCTAGAAAATAATCTTTAATTAGGCCACATGTACAACAAGTTTTCGATTATCATATTAAACAGTGAATTTTATTTAAAAAAAGAAATCTGAAATGTAATTCTTTCTTATCACAAATGCACATTTAAGTAATGCTATACCAGTGGGGAAAAACGTTTTTAGGTAAATGGATTTTTTCTTTTAAGGGGGCTTACAGAATCTAAAATCCATGATGATTTAAGTTTAAGCAAAAAAAACATAAACAATTACTGTTTTCATTTTGTTTTCAGTATATCATTGTAGGGTGTGTTTTTAATTTGTGATGATTAGAGCTTGTACAATTTCCTAAATGCCTCTTGTGTAACCATATTTCCATATAAAAAAAGGCTAAACTTCACTTAAAATTAAGGTACTGAAAAACACAAGAAAAATTTTGCTCGGCCTTAGTTACGATACACTGACGAATCATGTCCCATATATGGAAGTTCTACTGCAACATCGGACAAAAACAACTATTTCGGTTTGTATTTTTATTGAAAAAAAACAAAATGTAACTTCCTGGTGTTTTGGGAATAAGAAATCATGGTGTTTTTATATCAGGTATCATGTCCAGTTCTTTTGTCTGTTTAAAATGCAGTATATTCACACAATATTCGGTCACATGGTCCATTGGACATGTGCAAAGAAATTCCCGCGGCCACGTTTGCGCATGCGCAAATGCCAAAGACGATCACGTGACAATAACAACATCCGCGAATCAGTGGTAGTCGCGAATTTAGGGGAGTTGACGATATCGTATGTTTATTAAAATAAAATTTGGCGTTTAAGAAGGGAGCAGTCAGTTTTGTATGTAAATTATTTCTATGAGAAATGATTCGTGCTGTTTTAAATCAATGCTAAGGCTATAAATTTCCGTAGATAGGAATCCTGGAACCGTATTCGCAAAGCTCCTTAGGAAAATCTTAAGTAAATTCCTTAAATTCATAAAATTCCTTAAGTCTGTGGCGGTTTTATGGTAGGTCATTTTACACTAAAATGTCTCAAACAAGTAAATATTGCTTAGACGTTTCATTTTTTACCCTTTGATAAACAGAAATTATTGGATTTCACTTATACAATTTTATCTGAAAATTTCCCTGAAGTACAACTGAAGTTAAGATTTCCCTTAGGGGCTTTGTGAATACCAGCCCTGGTAAACAGTAACCTTTTAGCCGTTCAGCTCCTTAAATCCAACAATTTTAATCCGATATTCACCAAACTTGATATTTTAGAAATTGCTCTGCGCCTAGATCGGGCAAACCTGTTTTACAAACAGCTCGTGTTTCATGGGTATCATCCAAACGAGAGTTTTAAAAATGGTTAAACGCCATACTTATATTTTCAGAGGCAGTATAAGCGCCGAACACGGTCTTGGTTTCAAAAAGCGCCACTATATCTACCATTCAAAGTCACGGTCTGCTGTGACTGCAATGAAAGCCATCAAGCAGCTGTTTGACCCCAATGGAATCCTGAACCCCTACAAGACCTTGCCAGATGACTAGATTTTGATAACACCAATTACATCCCCAATCACTACAAGACATTGCCCGATGACTAGACGTTGATAACCACAATGACATTCTCATTCACTACAAGACATTGCCCGATGACTAGACGCTGATAACCACAATGACATTCTCATTCACTACAAGACATTGCCCGATGACTAGACGTTGATAACCACAATGACATTCTCATTCACTACAAGACATTGCCCGATGACTAGACGTTGATAACCACAATGACATTCTCATTCACTACAAGACATTGCCCGATGACTAGACGTTGATAACCACAATGACATTCTCATTCACTACAAGACATTGCCCGATGACTAGACGTTGATAACCACAATGACATTCTCATTCACTACAAGACATTGCCTGATGACTAGACGCTGATAACCACAATGACATTCTCATTCACTACAAGACATTGCCCGATGACTAGACGTTGATAACCCCAATGACATCCCAGCCACTACAAGACATTGCCCGATGACTAGACGTTGATAACCCCAATGACATCCCAGCCACTACAAGACATTGCACGATGACTAGACGTTGATACCCCCAATGACATCCTCGACCACTACAAGACATTGCCCGCTGACTAGACGTTGATAACCCCAACGACATTCTCATTCACTACAAGACATTGCCCGATGACTAGACGTTGATAACCCCAATGACATCCTCAACAACTACAAGACATTGCACGATGACAAGACGTTGATAACCCCAATGACACCCCAGACACTACAAGACATTGCCCGATGAAAAAAAGACGTTGATAACCCCAATCAAATTCTCATTCACTACAAGACATTGCCCGATGACTACAGGTTGATAACCCTAATGACATTCTCATTCACTACAAGACATTGCCCGATGACTATACGTTGATAACCCCAATGACATTCTCATTCACTACAAGACATTGCCCGATGACTAGACGTTGATAACCCCAATGCCATCCCAGCCACTACAAGACATTGCCTGATGACTAGACGTTGATAACACCAGTGACATCCCCGCCACTACAAGACATTGCCTGCTGACTAGACGTTGATAACAAAAATGACATCGTGAACCACTACAAGACATTGCCCGATGACTAGACGTTGATAACCCTAATGTTTATCCCAGCAACTACAAGCCTGATGACTAGACGTTGATAACACCAATGACATCTTCAACCACTACAAGACATTGCCCGATGACTAGACGTTGATAACACTATGACATCCTCGCATTTCCCGATGACTAGACGTTGATAACCCCAATCACATCCCAGCCACTACAAGACATTGCCCGATGACTAGACGTTGATAACCCCAATGACATCCTCAACCACTACAAGACATTGCCCGATGACTAGACGTTGATAACCCCAATGACATCCCAGCCACTACAAGACATTGCCCGATGACTAGACGTTGATAACCCCAATGACATCCTCAACCACTACAAGACATTGCCCGATGACTACACGTTGATAACCCCAATCACATCCCAGCCACTACAAGGCATTGCCCGATGACTAGACGTTGATAACCCCAATGACATCCTCGACCACTACAAGACATTTCCCGATGACTAGACGTTGATAACCCCAATGACATCCTCGACCACTACAAGACATTTCCCGATGACTAGACGTTGATAACCCCAATCACATTACAGCCACTACAAGACATTGCCCGATGACTAGACGTTGATAATACCATGACATCCTCAACCACTACAAGACATTGCCCGATGACTAGACGTTGATAACCCCAATGACATCGTGAACAACTACAAGACATTGCCCGATGACTAGACGTTGATAACCCCAATGACATCCTCGACCACTTCAAGACATTGCCCGATGACTAGACGTTGATAACCCCAATGACATCCTCAACAACTACAAGACATTGCCCGATGACTAGACGTTGATAACCCCAATGACATCCTCAACAACTACAAGACATTGCCCGATGACTAGACGTTGATAACCCCAATGACATCCTCAACCACTACAAGACATTGCCCGATGACTAGACGTTGATAACCCCAATGACATCCTCAACCACTACAAGACATTGCCCGATGACTAGACGTTGATAACCCCAATATATAGCAGAGAACTGCAGATGTTAGCATTATTAAAGATTATTAGTGACTGGTGTTTAAAACACGAATCACCAACTAAAAGAAGTGCATACGAATGTGGTTGAATATCGGTACGGAACTATTTATGATGAATAACGTCCTAGCATGGAACTATTTTTAAGGATTTTTAAATTGATCGATACATAGATAGATTTCAACATAAAATGTACAAAAGCATGGCAATTACATTGCCAAGACATACAAACAACTTAAAATAGAATCTATGCATTGCAACATGAGCCATGTCAACATTAGATGTCAGTGATGACAGAAGAACTCTGACTTCCACTGTATTCTTTGAATACATAGTAAGGAACTCTACTGTGCCGGATTTCGTCTTAGCAAGGGACTGTCTTTACGGATGTATTGGTGTTTCCAAAAAGTTATACTATGAAACTGCGGTATTTTTCCAATTTCTTATTTATAGTAAAATGTTGTTATAGCAATGCATTGTTATATTTTCAGAGTTTTTCTTTCATTCCATCATATCATAAAACTATTACTTTTATAATTTTGCACATTTTTATTGATTTTTGGTGGATTAGCTATGTTGAGTAGCTTTAGCAGGAACTTTGGGGGGGGGGGGGGCTTTGGTTTGACTATCAGCATATATAGGAACTAATGTTACAGATTATTGGTTGATTATCGTATTAGCCAGGAACTAATTTTGTCGTTAGAAGGAAAGTTTTTACTGATTTTTAATTTACTATCGCAATTATATATAAGCATCCATAATGCTGAATACTGGTTTAAATGGTATCATGAAAAATAACTTATTTTATTGATGGAATATTATGGCGTCAGCATGTTAGGAAGTAATTTTGCAATTATTGATTTTATTAATTTACATGTTCTATCTTTGCTGTTTATTTTTGAAGTTTGTTATAATAACGGGCTAATTCAACAGATTAGTAGTTGAATAACGTACTAGACAGGAACTTATTTTACGGTTTTCATTGGCCTAAAATTGCCATAGTTCGAACTAACTGTGCCATTATTGATAATTATCATATCGTACTAATAATGAACTAAGTCTGAGGGTTATTGTATGAATATTGTTATAATTAGAAGAAAATATTTTGCAGTGTGTTGGCAGTCTTACTTCAAAGTTAGTTTTATGGCCAAGATTATATTTAATTTGCTCACGTCTTGTTGTAAGAACTGTATTTTTGTGCCAAACAGCCTAACATCCGTCAACTGTAGACGAAATGCATGGATTGTTTATTGTGCATTTTAATTGAAAAGTATACTTTGTGTTGACTAATTACTGAAAGTGGGTATAAATTAATATTTTTACTTATATTCGCGTTCAGAATTATATGACGAAATCACAGTGCATGCGTTATTTTAAGCTCTGTATTTATGTTTGTTGAAGAATGACGGTGACATAATGTTGTTGTTTTTTACAATATTTATGTTATTAATGAGAGAGAAAACAATAAAATGGAACCAGTGTTTGTTTCTTAGTTAGAGCTGATAAACACTATCAATAACAATGAATATACACATATGGATTCAGTTGCTAATAATTTAATTTGTGTCTTTCTAGTACGTTTTGACCAGTGGCCGTATTCATACAGTACATTTTGTCAAACCGTAAAATTCCTTAAGTTTGTGATTGTTTCCTCTTTGAAATGCAGTAAATGCAAAATGAAGTTTTAGTGTAGCAAATAATTAACTACGTATTTCTTGTTATTACAGATGAATATTTTGTATTACATATAGAACATTATGCTTGAATGGTGCTCTAGAACTTATATCAGTCGAGTTGGTTGTGTGAAGTCGTATCTATCGATGCTACTTGACACAACCAATATGTAATATTCCATTTATTATACCTGTTTCAGCATAATATTCTTTAAAATACCAAAACAAGTTACGAACTATTTTATTCGCGTAAACCATGATTATCTCGGAAATGAGTTATGTAATGATGACGTCATTATATGCCACTTAACGACTATTTCAAAACATTAGCTCCGAGTGATGCTGTGTTCAGTGGACATTATTGAGTCTTTTTTAATTGGTTGGATTAAATACACAATAAATCGCAATCGCTGTTTGTTATTCTCGTTTGCCTTTTGTTTGACGAGGGTGAATTTGAATAATAATGGTTGATCGTGATAAAACCGCAGTAAACATATGTGGTTTGTTTGTATCTGGATATGTTGAAATTTGCTGAAGAAATGCTGTATTGGATGCATTTAGGAAGAAACGTTAACCAGAGTTGAGATAAGCAATTGATTTTATTTATTGTCTGTTTATTTGATAAAGGTATATGCCAAATTAGAAATGCAGATCTCCGATATAAATCTTGAAGTTGTAAATATGCATTCCGATAAATGCCGAATTCGACCGAGTGTTGTGTTAACACGGGCTACTAGTATGATAAGGAAAACGAAAACCTAGTAGCGAATACGGTTTCCCGTATTTGAGTGTTGAATACAGTATATTGATGACAGAAAAACGACAGTTATATAACAAAATTGAATATTATGTGAACATTTATCTTCAAAATAAACAATGTTTGTTTTTTTATTGCTATACAAATAAGATGTTTCTTAAAAGCTTTACGGATGCCTGAAAATCTTAGTTTAAAATTATTATACCTAGAAAAATTTGAGTCGGTGACTTCCAATTTATAGCAGAATTGTTATCAACTACAGCATCATATGCAGACATTCGTTAAGTCAAATGTTGCGCGATGATATACAGTTCTTTTACCTCGAAATTTCACATTAAAGCTTTGATTCATAAGTCTGTTAATTTGTTAACTTCATAATTTTGAAATAAACATGAGAATTAAATGTGTTCATCAAATTCTAGGTAACATACAACACTCCTCATTACTTGTGTGTTTAACTTTACTGAGAAAGCTAACAATCGTCTATATATGAATATATCTATTTTATGTGTTGGTAGTGATTTCACTAACGTATCATTCAGGCGCGGTTACAGGATTTTGAGCTAGGGAGGTTGGAAATATGCAGAAACTGAAAAAAAAACACTGCCACAGAATTGTTTTTGGTTCCTGTACATGTTGAGATAGATATTGTTAAGGTGAGTTTATGTCATCAGAGAGTAACGATATAAAGAAAATACCTAAGAATGGGGTTGATTATGACAATGAATTTATATAAGAACGCATCAATGACAACGAAATGCATGATGATGTTTTTAAACAGTGCGAGTTTCAACATCCGAATGGTGTGCAATTGTAGAGGAGTACGCCGCTTCCGCCCCCTCTCAATGCGCCTATGTCATTGTGGCAAATATCTTTTGGGTTGAAATCGTTTCTTTCTCGCATCCTCTCCAAAAATCACCATCTGGAATCAGTTGTTTGAATAGTCGAGCATATTGTCCATTGACAACTGTTGTTTTTATAAAAGGCATGACTTTGAAATATTGATGTCAAGATAAGAGATGGATCATTTCGGTATAAATTATATTGCAGTGTGATTCATTAAACAAAGGTAATAACAAGATCTGAGTTATACATGTCTCCATATCAGAAGGTTATTTATGGCCTTATTTGTGTATTTCACCAGGCACCATAGCAATAAAGGGCAAATAACATCTAATTGATGTTTAAATTACAGTAAAAAGTATTTGTCCTGAAATTGTCTCCTTTGTTTGTGAAAATTAACCATTGTCAAAAGAAAGGTACATGCATATGGTATTGTGAAATGTATAACATTAGTAGCAAAACAAGTGCTGAGTTCAATGTTTGATAGTTGAGGAAATCATATCTAATGAAGTAAACATTGATCCCTTAAAAATCTGCTTTGTGAGCGTTATCAATATAGGATAGGGATCGCAAAATCTTTTTTTTTTTACAGTCATTTTTAGCCGGATTTTTCAACAAAAAATCTCGGCTTATAGATTAGCGAAAACCGGTCTGTTGGGCGGGCTGGCGGGCGGTTGATCGGGCGTTGCGACGTCGTTAACAATTTGCGTTAAAGTTTCGTATTCCTGTCATATGTTCTAAAGTTCTTGATCAATCTTGATGAAACTTTACACTCAACCAAACTTATTCAAATGGTTCCGCCTCACTGCACCAAATGGCCACTAGAGCTAAAAATAGAATTTGCCTTAAGGTTTTGTTTTCCTGTCATATTTTCAAAAGTTCTTGGTCAATCTTCATGAAACTTTACAGAAATGTTCCTTGGATGGTCGTCTTCCAAATCTGTGGAAATGGTTCCGCTTCACTGCACAAGATGGCCGTCAGAGCTAAAAATAGAAATATGTCAAAACGCCAATTTCTTTTAGACCTATGTCTAGATTTTCAAATAATTTAACACCAATGTTCGTTTAGTTGTCCTCTACCAAACTTATTCAAATGGTTCCGCCTCACTGCACAAAATGGCCACTAGAGCTAAAGATAGCATTTGCGTTTTGTATTCCTGTCATATTTTCTAAAGTTCTTGATCAATACAAGGAACATTTTCATCCATCTTGCATTTGATCATTATTTTCCAAAAAAAAGATAGCATGTCCAGTGGTGAAAAGTTCCTTTGACGGACACTTTCTTAAATGCAAATATGCAACATTGCGTAGAAACAAACATATTATGTCTGTAATTTAATGCAATCTCTCTAGTCCACACTTTTTTCCCATTTTATTTTGAGACCAAATTGTTGCCAAGTCTCACCAACCTGCATACATTTTAGATCATCCACATGAAACTTCCATACTTCTTCACCATTAGTGACTTGTACATGTACCCCCATAGGCAAAATAAAAAAAATCCGGCTTTTATGCGGTTTCCGCATTTTTCTCTTGTTTTAACAAAATTAATGCTGCTTGACACTTGTCCGTACAGTAAGTTATATTGTACATTCTGGTAAAACTTCACTTGTCCATGCAATCAGATCATGCTCTAATTATGCCATTACTATGCAACGTACATGCTCAAGCCTTGCAACATGGGCTAGTATGGCTGGCGCAGTGGCTGACTTACTTGTTTCTCACCTTGGCCAGTATTCACCAATCCATTCTTAGATTTAAGAATAAAGAATAGACTGAGACGCAAGAAAAAATCATCGTGTGTTTGCAAATATGCTGGTACGAATGTCGCTTATGTTATCAACAAATCGTCTAAATAAATATGGTATAAGTGAATACCAAGTGTGATTCAAATTAATGGCCTTTTAGAACAAACCAGTTTCAAGAATATTCTTTATTCTTAAGTCTTAAGTCTAAGAATCGGTTGGCGAATACGGGTCTTGGACGATCAGGGTTAAATTCCAGGTTCTAATTCACGTATGCTCAGCATGGTTAAATGGTCATCATACCTGATGGCGTGGGTTTTCTCAGTTTCCTCCCACAGCTCAAGACCACACCACACCCACATTTTAAAAAAGGTGTTTCATTAATAAATGAAAAGCAGAAAATTGCATCGGTTCAAAATATAAATAATGTACGTGTGAGGAGACACACCTCGGGTACTCCCATAATAATGCATTGGCGCGTAAACTTCGAATTACACGCGCACACACACGCATAGACTTCTTTGAATCAACAAACTCTGCTTGGAAATGGCCATTAAAATGCTGACACCATCTATCCTCTCTAAGCAGAATGACTTCGCATTGATTAATTTAGACCGACCAAGTGCATTTTACAGCTAATAATGTTTCGTAAAAATTAAGTTTGTTCCTTTAACATTATTTTATCAACAGTGATATTGCAATTTGTTTGCCAAAAGGCCATAAATATAATGGAGTGTGCTTTATCAGGTTATTTCGATATTACTAGATTAAACCAGTTTTACGTCCTAAGGTGTTCAACAGTGATAATACACATGTATTTACAGCCCAAAAAGTAATGTTTATAGATAACACTGCTAACCCACCGCTGATAGTGCAATATATTAAAGGTACTTGTTCACAGAGTGCAATATATTGAAGGGACTTGTTCACAGTTTTTTTGTATTTTTGTAATATGCCATTCAACGTTTAAACTAGAAAAACGGAAGCATCGGTACTAAAGAGCTCAATTGTTGTAACAAGAAAAGCATCAAACACGAATTAAAAAGGTGCTTTCAGCAGCGCTCGACCTACGACTAGTGATGGGCTGATTAATCATTTAGTCAAATAGTCATGACGAACAGAGCCATGAGGTGACGATGACGATTGGAAAAATTAATCGACGAAATGTGTACATGTCATCGGTAGTACTTTTGGCCAAAACTGTATTCTGTAGTAAAAATAAAATAAAATAGTGTTTTGCAAATCTAAACTGTTAACTACACTATAAATAAAATACATTGTATATCTAATGCAATATACAACGCTATAAAACATTCCTTATCGGTTGTCATTGTGTTCACTAAAAGATGTTTATGATTTTATATGCATTTTAGTATGGATTGTTTAATGATAAATTTTTTTATATCATTTATGTAACACATATTACACAAGTAAATTCTTGCCTTTGATTTTAAGATCGTAAAATGTATTATATTTGTATGTACATGCACTTCCTTATAAAAAACACTTTTACTTAGTTTTGTTTCAAGACATTATGTCTTTTAAATTACATGAATAACTGACAAATCACTACAATGTCAAGGGGGAGGTGTGGTTATTGTTTTACACTACATTTTCTCTATTACGTGCCTTTTTAGATATAAGTTTATTACGTTTTTATTAATTTATCAACTCATTTTTGTTTAACCTAAGAGCAAGTTTAACCAAATAAATTGACAAACATTAAAGTTGGTAAAATATAATTAGATGACGTATTTCTAATAAAAAGCAAACAACAATGCACATATTTAGGCATGATTATTTGATTATCATCAGCAGATGATTACGCATTAGCGAAACGTTATTTCCAATATAAAAATAGTGGAAATTGTCAATTCGTCACTGGTAAATTAATACAAAAGAAGTCCTTCGTGTGAGTGTGGTTTAGGTTAAACTACAGTCGATTTATATTTTGTTGATAATATAATCGTCTGTAATTTAAATCGTTCGATTTACCTGTATCGATCAGTCCATGTTTATAACGGTCCTCAATTGCATTTTTACCGACTGTATGTTTATGTGATAGTTGGCATAGTGTTATCTGTTTACTGGTTTTTATATCTGGTATATTCTAAGTTTCAAGTGAATTACTAATGTAGTTTTGCAGTTACAAACTTTTGAATATAAACTTTAACCAGAAAATCTATGTTAAAAATGGACATAACTCTGTCAAAATACAAACAGAGTTATGGGAATAGTTGTTCCTGATACTGGAGTTGATGACAAAGGTATATTTCAAATTTCAAGTGAAGAACTTACGTAGTTTTGAAGTTACAAAACGTTTGAATATAAACTTCAACCAGAAAATCTAAATGAAAAAGGGGCACAACTCTGTCAAAATACAAATAGAGTTATGGGGAATGTTGCCGCTGACACTGGATGACAAAGGTATATTTCAGGTTTCAAATGAATAACTTCGAATAGTCAAGCTAAAAACGAAATCCTTCCAGATCAGGAAGGATTTTACTTGTGATGGCAGTGGTTACTGTTAACCGCTAGGGGAGATAACCGCTGAAGGGGAGTTTGAAAAAGACCTATAAAAATCCAGATTCAGATTGTGATGCGGATCATCACCAAAATCTAATGGAGGCGTGTCGTGTGAAAACCGGGATTAATGCGCGTGCGTAAAGTGTCGTCCCGGATTAGCCTGTGCAGTCCGCAATATTTTCCTCCAAGGGGGGGGGGGGGGGGGGCGGCGGGCTGACCCAGGGGAATTTGACTAATTTTATTTTGTGGCCTCTAATTCCCCACCCTAGAGCCAAGCATTATTGTCTAAATCTCCTCAGTGGGAGATGCTTGGGTCTATCAAATTGCCCGGGGGCCAATATTACCGGGATCTAAACTCCGACCAAAGTCTTTTTCCCGGGACCCGCATTCATTTAGCGTGTCAGATTCCCGCCAGTCAGGAATCATTTTCAGTCTAAAGTCCCGTATATGCTCACCGCTCTGCATAGGTGCATAATAACGTAGGAAAGGAACCCTATCATTCTTTTAAACTAAGATGCTTATTGTTTCCCTTATTAATAATTCATATAAGGCTTGTCGTGGGAAAACCGGCCTTAATTCATGTGCATAAAGTGTCGTCCCGGATCAGCCTGTGCAGTCCCCGGGACGACACTTTCCGCTTTTATGGTATTTTCTGTTTCAAGGAAGTCTCTTCGAAACATAAATCCACTGTTAGCGGAAAATGCCGTCCTGATCCGGGACGACACGTTACGCACATGCATATTTGTCCACGATACGCCTCGTAGATATTGTGAAGTCGAACATTTGGATTAAAGCACTGTTTTTCCAAAATATTCTGCTGCAATGTGTTCTGTTTATTATGGAAATATGCCACGATTAATTCTATAGATAGATTTTATTCGCAACTTGTACTCTTATTCTGGCGTCTATAGCCCCTTTAACATCTTAAGCCTGTCGCCATTGATGTAAACTATAATATGGTCAAGTCTCGTCGATTCACGCTCGGTAAACAATCCAGCCCATTGTTTTATTGCCGTAGCCTGGCAAGCGTAACCTAATACTCATCCACGCGACGATCAGAACGCTAGTCGTTGGAATTAACGTCGATGTGTGAGCATGAACTTCAACTGTCGTAAGTAACCATTTGTTCGTTCTATAAAATACATTAAATGGCTTAAACATGTCATGTTAATGCGCTTTCTTTTTGCTATGTTATTGATGGTGGAAGTGGCGATGATGCTGCTGACAATGCTGCTGTTGTTGATAATGATCACGATGATGATGATGATGATAATGATGATGATGATAATAATGCTGCTGATGATCATGCTGATGCTAATTACAATTATTATAGTAATAATGATGATGATGATGATGATGATGATACAGTATATAATTAAAATGTTATTAATGTTATTATTTAGTAAAAAAAATAAAATATTTTTTTATCACAGCATATTTAAAGTGTGTCAACATATTTTTGAATCGATTCCTAGAGCTTCTTGAAATTTACATTTCCAAAATTATAAATGTTATACATATAATTGATAATAATGTTGTTGTTGCTGATGATGATAACTGTGATGTCATTGTTAGTACTTAGGGTGGAGGCGGCATTAGATAGCATTAACATTATAATTTATAAAGAACAATGCTACTCTTCTTTAAAAACGTTGCTCATATTACAACCAGAACAAATCAATTGTTATAGGGACTATGTCTACGTAAAGGGCCTCAGCGGGACAACTGCAGTAACAAATCTGAAATTTACCTATAAATATTGGCATATAATAAAAAATAAAGGGTAAAATAATGACTATGTACATATAATGTACATAGATTATATGCATTCTGAGATATTTTAGGTCGTGTCCGTTTGGCCCTTTTCTTGTTTATATTTTTGCGTCAGATTTGTCTGTATCTTAATTATAACTATAGTGTGCACGTTTAATTTACAAGTCAGAATAGCGCTTTGGCGAATGCGTTGTCAATTGTCATTTGTTCTTACAACTGCGACCTCGTCAGTTCGATACCCACTCTGGCTTTTCTATATTTCAAGTACTTTTGTTTGTTTATCATCCCACAAACGATTTTTTATTTCTTCTTTTATTTTTTTTTTTTTGGGGGGGGGGCGGTATATAGGAGTGAGCTTGTCGGTGTGTCGGTCTGTTGTTTTTTGTGTTTCCGGATGATAACTCAATACGGGCTTGACCTATTCACATAATGTTTGATACATATGTGTAACATCATACAATACAGGTCAAGTTCGACTTTGGTTACAAACCACTAAATTTTGACAGAGTTATGGCCCCTTTTCGACTAAAATTCCGTAAAAACATGGTTTCCCGGAGATAACTCAAATATGGCTTGATATATTCAAATAATTCTTGGTATACATATGTAGCATCATAAAATACGGGTCAAGTTCGACATTGGTTACAAACCACTTAAATATTGACAGTGTTATGGCCCTGTTTTGACTTACATTCCCTAAAAACATGGTTTCCGGACAATAACTCATGAAAGGCTTCACATATTTAAATTATTTTTGGTACATAGGTGTAACATCATAAAATACAGATCAAGTTCAACTTTGATTACAAACCACTAAATGTTGACAGGGTTATGGCTCCTATTGAAATTATTTTTTTCCAAATACACTGTTAAAGACGTTCGCAACAAAAAGAATATAATTGGGTTAATTTCTCCTTTTGCTTCATTATTTCTTAATTGTATATAGGTTACAATATACTACATGTATTTTTCCATAGGCGCTTGGTTGTTAAAAAACCCCTATTCCCTATAGTATAAATATTGACAAGGTAGACCACTCGCCATTTTCGATCGTAAGGCTTTAAAAATATAAGTTTGTTTCAGGTTACCCGACCTACCCTTAAAAAATGCCCCGACCCTAGAAAATTGTATTGGGTTTGTGAAATTGATTTTTGTTTTATTTACCTGTTTCAATAATTAAATGTGTTTTTTGGATAAATAAGTGTTTTGTTTTAATAGTATCCACTTGTAAACAATGTTTAAGGATATTACTGATATGTTTGGAATATTTATTCAGTTTTAGAATCTTCAAGTTGACCATTTACCAAATAGAAAAAAAAAAAATCCCGACCTACCTACCCTAATTTGTTTGGGCATGTATCCTGAAACAAACATTTCTTTACGCCTAACGAAAGTTGATTGAGACAGATTGACTGGTTATAAGTTTAAGTAGTAACCGGTCCTAAATGCATGGGCTATGTAAATGTCGGGAACTAAACATGTAATTTTATACATTGAAGCCAGCCAATCGACTTTCGTTACGATAGAAAATGGCGAGTGAGCTACCTTGTGCATGCATATATAAAGGAAAATGATTTTTTATTTGGTGAACAACCAAGCGCCTATGGTAATTTCAATCAATAAATATAAATCTGTGTAAGTCATTAAGTTCCAGTCAATGGTTAAACGTTCGTAAAGCATTATAATAATCAAAAACACACGTATACATATAATGTATTGCCAAACAAATTAGTTAAAAAAGATCCATTAAATATCTCCATTATATTTTGGCAATGGATACGTTGTTTACGTAGACACGAACATCAATCAAAACGTTGACAGCATAGAAAGACTGTTGGTGACAAAATAAACTAAGAATTATGAGTGAAATTTCGATAAAAAGGAAACATTTGTTTCAATGAAGTTCAATTTTACACTTTTAAACTTGATAATATATGGCTTCTTATTCTATACATGACATCATAATAAAATATTTGCAAGTAACAAACGCATATTTTTCAAGCTAATTATCTAATTCAAACGGAATTATATACATGCCAGTTAACCAGTCAATCTGCAATGAGCCATGCAGATATAGCGTTGTAATCAGGAGCATCGATCATAGGTGATTCGTAGCCTACTGAGTCAAAAGTAGGTCAAACGACGTGTGCTCTCGATTTTCCTTACTAGAGTTTAAAATTGATACACTGAAGCAATTTGTTTTCCAAATATTCAGAATAAGGATCGGTAAATATAATTAACACTTTCACAACGAGTAAAAAATAACCGATGTAGAGTTTTCTTATTCCAGGACACCCAAAGAGAATATTTCGGTTACATTCAAGTAAATAGCATAATAGGGGTGTCATTAATTTGACGTAACATTGGTAATAAATTTACTTTTTTCTAAACTGTAATTGTAATAAATCACATGATATACACATTATAATACACATGACATACATCATCTTAAGTAATTAAAAGAAAGCATTAATGAATTTTTTTGTTTTGAAGAAGGACCCTTTCAGGTTTCGATTTACTGACTCGGTGAGTGCCAAGAAAAGAAGTAGTTTTCCGCGATACCTGTTTTGGAATTACCCTCTCAAAGGCTACACAGGCACCCTATTTAAAGTCCAATATTTCCTAAACAAGTTCGGTGAGCCATTCTTTTTATTAATGTTTTGTAACTATACATCGGTGCACGCATGTGCGAAAAAAAAAACAAAACTGTCGTTTGGAACAAAATATATTGATGCATAATAAATGACGTTTCAGAAGGTATTATTAGTACCCATTTGATCTACTTAAATGCCCAGTCAAATATATAATTTTTACAGTAAATGTAGGTAACGCGTTTTTTATTACCAAAATACACTTGTATATTGCCAAACAAGACAAAACATATCAATTGACAGAACCATAACCTTGTTTGAAAAAAACATGTGCAACAATGTCGCTTCTCAGCACGGCGCAAAAATCGATACTTCTCACGTAAAATTTACATTGATTTGATAGGGAGCTCTAAATATTATTTGCTGTAACTTCCATATCTTTTTTTCTCAGAAAAGTACAAACGGATTCAAAAAGATAATTTTATGTTCTTTAACCTGGTACCATTTATTTTATTTTATTTCAAAATTTAGGCGGGCAATTAGCACTTTTGTAACAACACCCTATTTCCTATAGAAATCAATAGGACCTCGGTCGGTGCATTTTCAACTATATCGCATAAAATAAACTTCCCCTTGTTGGTCAGAAAAGTACAGACGGATTTCATTCTTTACAAGTTCGAGTGGTGTTTATTTTGTTTATGTACTTACAATTTTAGGCGGGGGAATTTAGACTTAAATAAGGAACCCATTGTTTAAAATTCATTTCCCTGACTCAATACGGAAATTAACGAGCGTTGTAGAACGATACCGAGTTGGTTTGTGGACAACTACCGTTCTAGCAGTATATGTTCCCCGCGGCGTTTATTGGGGGTAATAAACAGATTACAATCTTGGTATCCGTATCATAGACCTTATAATCTGCAGTTTAGCTTATTATAGAAAATGAAATCCAGGGAAATTAAGATGTATTTTTTTTTTATAACAATGCATTGTAGTTATATTTATTTAGATATTTCAAAGTATGCAACTATGCATGTAAATTTATAACAGAATACATACTTTCAATTTTAGTTCAAAGCGCTCACCCGAGTACTGGTACAGATAAAGACCATACTGTTGTGACTGGTTTGAAAATTAAGGTACCTGAACAATATGCAGAGGGGGATAGGATCAATTTTGGTTTAAACATCGGTTAGTGCAATGGGCTAACTAAAGTATAAGTTGGGTAGTGGATGTGCGTTTTTTTGCTAATGGTTCTCAAATAATTTTTCTCGATATTCTTACCTGACCTTTTTTCATTTAGTCATTGACAATTCTGGAAAATGCAGAAACAGTAGATTTTGATGTTTTTTTCGCAAACAGTTTTGAAAAACTAGTTGCAATGCGATGATTGCGATGGCTGTGCTATAAGGTAACGTTTTGCTTTTTCTTTGATAATTTTCTGTCCAATGATGATAAATGATGTTAATGCAGGCTCTGAATACAACAATTTTGCATGTACAAATAACTGCTTGCAAGTCTTGCAACTGTTGGAAATCAAATTTTATTAATCAATTTTTATGGTTATGCGCAAACTGTGTAAGTTTGGTCAACATTGAATCAAAAATCGCGTTTGCAAGCCAATCATTGATAACTTGTTGATGTTTTTTTCCAAACACAAGGGGCAATAACTCTGGTTTTTCTGGTCCGATCATGCTTATATTCGGCGCAACCTGTAGTCTTACGTTCATAGACAAACTGTACACGAATGATGAAGATAGATGAAAAATGAAGTCTCTATCCTGAATGATGTCCATTTTTGCATATTTTTTTCACAAACAAAGGGCAAAAACTCTGGTGTTACTGGTCCGATCTTGCTTATATTCGACTTCACCTTTAACCTTAATGTCCTAGACAAACTTTGCAAGATTGGTGACGATTGGATGAAAAATGAAGTCTCTATCCTGAATAATGTCAATTTTTGCATATTTTTTTACAAACAAAGGGCAATAACTCTGGTGTTTCTGGTCAGATCTTGCTTATAATCGAGTTCAACTCTAATCTCATAATTATAGACAAACTTTGCAAGATTGGTGAAGATTGGATGAAAAATGAAGTCTCTATCTTGAATTATGTCCATTTTGGTATATTTTTTAAAAACAAAGGGCAATTACTCTGGTGTTTGAAACACGATCTGGCCCATTTTGGCGTTTGCTGAGATCTGATTGTCATACACAAACTGTAAACGTTTGGTTACGATTGGATGGAAAATAACGTCTATACTTTGGAAAAGGGCATTTTTTGCACTTATTTTGCATGAAAAAGGGGCATTAACTCTGGTGTGACTGCAGTGATCTGACCCTATAACAATCCCATCCGAGATTTTATGGTCATACACAAACTGTGCAAGTTAGGTCAAGATTGAATAAAAAATGTAGTGTTTATCGCGATAACGGTCCAAATTGTTGACGGCATACGGACGACGGAAGACGCCGGAGAAGACCCCTATACCAATAGCTCACCGAGCCCTTCGTGCTCAGATGAACTAATAATGTGACTATAAAAATGTGTAACTTTAAATGATATAACTTTTTTTGAAGTGTCTATATAAATACATTATATAACATATTAAATGAAAATGGGATCATACAGGCACTATATGGGTCGGTGGTATAATCAGCTGATAACGATCATGGGTGCTGTCCTAGGTAATTGTTTTTTAAAATTATATTGTTGGGTCCTAAGTGCCAGTGTGGATGAATTGGGATCCAGCTGTAAATTATCACTTTGCGTAGAGAACTAGCTGCAATGCATTCGTTGTGATATAACTGTTTTATATCTCAATTGTTGTTGCTATTATTGTTTCATCTTTTTCTTCTTCTTCTTCTTATTCTTCTTCTTATGATGATGATGATCATGATGATACAGATGATGATACAGATGATGATGATTATTAACATTTATTATTATTATTATTATTAGTAGTAGTAGTAGTAGTAGTAGAAGTAGTAGTAGTAGTAGTAGTAATAGTAGTAGTAGTAGTAGTAGTAGTAGTAGTAGTAGTAGTAGTAGTAGTAGCAGTTGTAGTAGTTGTAGTAGTAGTGGTGGTAGTGGTAGTGGTTGTTGTTGTTGTTGTAGTTTGTTGTTAATATTAAATATTTATGGATTAATTGTGAACCTTAATATTTTCCAACAGAGAATAAAATTGAAAATACTAACAGAAGTGTGTCGCTTTATCTCTTGCATACTGATATACACTTGCAAAAACACTGCGCTAACAGGACAGCCAGATTAAATTGTTGATGGTATGAAAGCGTAAATTAATTACCGATTGAATCTTAAATAAGACAGTATCAGTGCGTGAAGTGTCGTCCAGGATGAGCCTTGCTCTCCGCACAGGTTAATCTAGGGCGGCAATTTCTGCCTACAGTGGTTTTATGTTTCGAAGAGACTTCCTTGAAACAGAAAATGCCATACAAGCGGAAAGTGCCGTCCTGGATTAGCATGTGCGGTCTGCACAGGGTGATCCGGGACGACGTTTATGCACATGCATTAAGCCCGGGTTTCCCACGACACGCCTCATCTCATTTGTAAACAAGATTCTGTGTTTGATAAACACACATGCCCTCCGTTAGTGCTGGGTAGCCCATTTCTTAGTGCAAATTAGGTCAAGGTCAAGGTCAAAGTGTGGTTGGGTGATATGGGTGGATCGGGAACGGTCATAAATAACATCTGTGTAAATATCCAAGTGTTGTAGTAAGCGAAAGCCGTAAGCACCAAAGCGGTGCTAGACGAAACGGTAAAATCTAGTTAACCAAGAAATGGCATTTTTGAATTATTATAAGTGAATATTAGGTCAAGTTCAAGGTCAAAGTGAGGTTGGGTGATATGGTTGGATAGGGAATGGTCATAAGCAACACCTGTGTAAGTATCAACTTGTAGTAAGCGGTGTTGGTGCTAGACGAAACGGTAAAATCTACTTAACCTTGGACGTAAGGACGGACGGAAGGACGTACAGGACGATCCCTATATGCCTCCTGCATCAAGATGCCGGGGGCATAAAAAGAACAACATCGTAATAGGTAGGGCTGCAACAATATACATGTACCAATATATTGTATTGTATTGCAATATGTGCTTTTAATGGCGTACAATTAGGTTCTAAATTGATAGGACTTGGTCCGACCAGGTCGTACCTGAGGTAGGGCTGGTAGAACCTATTCGAAGCAGGAACTTCTAAATTGATAGGACTTGGTCCTACCAGGTCGTACCTGAGGTAGGGCTGGTAGAACCTATTCGAAGCAGGAACGACCTGGTCGGACCCGAGGGACCTCGTTTGCGACAGTTATGACTCTCCACTATGTCGCTAATGTTTAGGGCTTCTGATGTAATATAAGGTCCTAACTTGGTAGGACCTGGTAGAAGCAGACCAGGTCTTACTAATTTAGGACCTAATGGTACGCCATAGTTTTACTCAGTGTATTGCAATACTACTCTTGTCTGACAGTCATGACAATATATTGTCGCATTTAAAAATGTCAATAAACTACTGGTAATTGCAGTTTGTGTGCTCAATTTTGACTAAATGATGACTCCGATCCACTTCTTTGAACGCGTCTTTTAAACTCCAGCAACAATTATGTCAATTTCTTCTTATATATCCACGAAGTGGACCGTGAACTCGTACACAGCTGAAATACTCCTATTGGACTCGCCTATCGGCTCGTCCGCTATGGTATTTCAGCTGCGTACTCGTCCAAATATTTCACCGTATTGTACACAACGCTGTTAAACAACCTAACATTACATTTTAAATGGCCTAGCTGGATCAGGAATGAATTGGCATTTTGATTTTTTTTTCTGATTTAAACTTGATGTTTTTTTATTAGTACTTAATTATTTTTTTATTTGTTCGAAGTTGATATAGTATCATGAATGCTTTGTCATCCTAAAGTAGAACTATATTTTACAATATATTGCAATATACTGCAATATGATTTTTAGACTGTTTGCGCAAGCCAACAGGATTTAGTAGTGTTTTTAGAAATCGAGCGTGAGGGAACTACTTTTTTACTCTGCAGGCTACGAGTCGTTAAATCGATAAATGACTGTGCTTCGCTCGCTGAACAGTGAGGCTTCCTGTTACCGATGCTACTTTCTATGAATAGATGGCAAGAAATAGATCCGACTTAAAACACTAAAAAACAACAATAATAATCCATTTAGTCAACATCTACAAGTCAATTCATGTTTAGTCTATTCAATTGTATTGACTCAGTACATATAGCAGAGCAATCGTAACCATTCGATTGACGACTGATATTCATTTTTACGTATGCATAATACTTTTGGAAAAGCATTGTACTTCTAAAGAGAGTTTTGAATGTATTTTACTAATTTAACTTATTTTAAATTAAATTGGTATTTCATGAGCGAGCACAGCGCTTGTTATAAATAGCACTGAGCATTGATTCGAACTTTCACGGTTCATCGACTATTTTTACCCGTTGTAGATTGACTCGTATGCATACAACTCTGTTTACTTTTTGAATAGTTTGTCCCAAAAATATTTGCCTCCCACGAATTACAAAAAACTGATGATGAGAATGTCGTACACAAATAGCATTGAATTAGACGCACGATATGTAGGTCTTAATTTGCAAAAGACAGTGGCCTGGATCTCCATTTTCAATAAGGTCAAATACCAGCGTATACCACTTTGTTTTAAGTAGAGTATATAGTTATGAGTTTCGAGATTTGTTTTGTAGAAATGATATAGCAGACAGGTGACTTACGTCAATAAATGTTCCTGCGATATGATAAGAATGCTCTTATAATTCATTTTGCTTTTAGTTTCTTTTCTCACCAATAGTCTTTATACGCTGTCAGCGTTTTGATTACTTCTGGCATTATATTGCAGTATGGGTTTTGTGATATTGTTGCAGCCCTATAGATGTGTAAATAGCTGTGTAAAATAGTATGGAACGAAATTTATTTAGGTAAATAGATGTGTAAATAGCATGGAACGGAATTTATTTAGGTAAATAGATGTGTAAATAGTATGGAACGACATTTATTTAGTTAAATAGATGTGTAAATAGTATGGAACGAAATTTATTAAGGTAAATAGATGTGTAAATAGCATGGAACGAAATTTATTTAGGTAAATAGATGTGTAAATAGCTGTGTTAATAGTATGGAACGAAATTTACATAGGTAAACAGCTGTGTAAAAGCATGGAACGAAATTTATTTAGGTAAATAATTGTGTAAATAGCATGGAACGAAATTTATTTAGGTAAATAGATGTGTAAATAGCTGTGTAAATAGCATGGAACGAAATTTATTTAGGTAAATAGATGTGTAAATAGCATGGAACGAAATTTATATAGGTAAATAGATGTGTAAATAAACATATAACGAAATTTATATAGATGTATTATTCTAACTTCATTTTTGAAATGGCGACCCAACTATATTCTCAAATTAAAACTTTAAATGAAGCGTGTCGATGGAAAATCGGGCTGAACGCATGTGCGTAAAGTGTCGTCCCGGATTAGCCTGTGAAGATGGGTATGAAAATACCACTAAACACATGTGCATTTAGCCCGGTTTTCCCAGGACACGCCTTATTTGTTTTTGTTCCACAGGTCTACGGTTGAAGTCCCTGGTAAAATGGTGCGCTGTATTGTGCGGAGCCGGACTGTTTGTCCTGGTGATGAAGTATGATCCGTCAGGTATGAACACTTAGAACTGGAACAAGGCCCGTATTCACAAAGCTCCTTTGGGAAAACTTAAGTAAATTCATAAAATTCCTTAAGTCTGGAGGTTTCGGTTATACGTCTCTTACATTAAAATGCTTCAAGACAGTTAATATGGCTTACATATTTCATATTTTAACCTTTTGGTAGAGAAGTATTTGGATTTCACATACAAAATATGATCTGAAATTTTCACTTAAGTACCACTTTAGTTAAAATTTCGCTCAGGAGCTTTGTGAATATAATCATTTAAAAATCTGCATGATTGTGGTATGTTTTCTTCTTGAAAACGTGACAAATTGATCTTAATTAGTTACATTTTTCAGTATGAGAGTATGCGGTAACCTCTGCATTGTTACAAAAATCATAGGACAGAGGGCAATCCTGACTCCAGTTTCCAGATATTCCATAACAATTGTATAATTCATCGACCTTTCGCGGAGTGCCAACTTAAGAATCGTTTGAAAAGTGACTAAGTTTGTTTTTGCACCACGCCTTTTATTTTTACGAATTAGCAACAAGGGGTATAACAAAAAGCTTTTCTATAATTTGCTGTTGTTTCCATGGCAAAAACAGCTTTACGATGTATTACCACCGCTCAGGAAGTTATGTTTTGGTTAGCATTTGACAAACATAAATGATATTCAGAACGCATAGGCGATAATAGACAAACGCGTTGCGGTCTGCTAAAATTCAAAACGCACGACAGCCGTGCGGTGATTGCACGGTGCCTGTACGTTCTCCACACGGTTTTGCAAAACGCACATGTTTGTCTTGCGGCCTACGGTTGGTTTGCGGCCTGCGGCGACCACAGAGGGCTGTGACTGAGGCTTTACTAAAGGCGTGTCTTCCCTCCGCAGCAATGAAAGCCGGGCCTGAGCAGATGCGGGTTATTCCTGAGAACAGATACATGGGTACCAGCCCTCAGATCACAACGACACAACCCCAATATAATAATTCAGGTACTACTACTACTCCTCCTCCTAATCATCATCGTCGTTCTTGGCTTTGCTAGCTTTATACTCTTTATCATCTACCAAAACATCACTATCCACAGTAACATTAGCCCTATCTCCATCATCAAAATTATTATCATCATCTTCATCATCATCATCATCATCTTCTTCTTCTTCTTCTTCTTCTTCTTCATCTGCATCATCATCATCGCAATCATCATCATCATCATCGTCATCATCATCATTATGACCAACAGGATCATCATCATTATCGTCATCATCATCATCGTTATCCTCCTCATCGTCGTCAACAGAACCATAAAAATGATGACGATGATGATGATTATTATTATTATTAGGATAATGATCATCATCATGATCATGATCATCATCGTCATCACAACCATCACCATCTTCTTCACCACCGTCACCACCATCATCATTATCATCATCAGCAGCACAGCAGTAGCAGCATCACCACCATTACTTACACACCATCATCATCATCTTCACCACCACCATCATCATCATCCTAATAATAGCCATCATCGATACTACAAGTACTACCGTCATCAGCGTATTTTTCAAACTGCACACCGTAACTATTCCTTCCAGAGGGCTCGGACATAATCCTGCTGGCCTATATGCGCTCCGGCTCGACTTTCCTCGGAAATGTGCTCGGCTGGAGACCGGATGTGTTCTACTGGTTTGAGCCACTGCGCCAGTTCCGGTCGTGGGACTACATCCGGGACAAAGACCTTTTATGCAGCTACGTTGAACCCTTATGCAATATAATGTAAGTCCCTTAGGCTCGTATTTCAGGTTTTCTAAGCCATAGTAAACACTAACCTAGTACTCTCTTAATGCTTGCATTTGGTCACTTGCCTTAAAGGACACGCGGTTGATAATGGGACTTTCTCTGTTGCTACTGCTCATGCTAAGTGTCATAGCTTTTCCAAAGTTTTCTTTCACTAGCGACTTTAACAAGTCAAATAAACATATTCAAATTTGAATAATTTTATTTACAACGTATTTGCCAGATGACAGGCGTGTGTCGTATTTGAAACGCGTTATTGTTTTAATTGTGCGTCTTCGAAATGCGCTCGTGACAGCTACGTACTTGTGTATCTAGTTGGGACGTTACGCTACGCGCGACGTCTTCTGCGTTGTAAAATTAAGAAATACTTTTCTATTTATCGTTGTTTATCGGCCAATAAACAACGATTTGGAGTTCTGATGCGTAGGAATTAAACCACGAGGGCGTTAATAGCCACGCATCAGAACGACACAGAGTTGTTTATTGGCCGATAAACAACGATAATGCGAAAATTATTTCGATTCTAACATGATTGGACATATCTTTTTGCAATTGTAATTGCAACTATTTTTTACTATGCTTTTTACTTTGCTCCGTTCAGAATCGGGACTTCTTTCTGAATTGTTTATTGACGAGTATCGTGTTAGAATACAAATGAACGTACATTGTTTGTGGCAAGGCTTTGTTTGGCTTAAATAAAGGTATGGTGGCCACTGATTGTCAAAAACAGAGAAAAACAGTCAAGTGGGTGAAAATGCATGAAAAGAAAAGTGGGTGAAAATCTATTCAGGGAAAAATCAGGAAATTTTAAAGTTTCGAAGAAATCCGTGTAAAATCTGAGAATGTGCGCAACAGTAAAAGAAATAATGATCTTACTTATTACAATGGCTGGTATGAGTAATTGAGTACCCGGGTGACGGTCCTTGTAATCTTACTAAGGCGTAAAAAAAAAAATGATTGTTTCATGTTACACGCCCCCCCCCCCCCCCCAAATAAATAAGATAAGGTAGTTAGGTAGGGGATTTGTATTATTATTATTATTATTTTATATTATTTATTTATTTATTATTATTTTTTTTATTTGGTAAATGGTCAACTTTAAGATTCTACAAGTAAATGAATATTCAAAACATATATGTCACATCCTGTAATAATGTTTTGAAGTGGATGCTATCAAAACAATACAACATTTTAATTATTGGAAGAAGGTAAATAAAACAACAAATATCAGACAAACTTAATAAAATGTTCTAGGGTCGGGGCATTTTAAGGTAACCTGAAACAAACATATTTTTTACGCATAATCGGAAAGCACATTATTACTCCGCTTGTACTTTAATGGGCATATCGACGGTATTTAGCTTAAATACAATAAAGACATATTAAACAAGTTAAATGTCAATTTTTCTGGAATATATATTTGAGTAGCAGCAATATAATGATGGAGTCGTTAAGAAAAAATATCGACTATGACAAAACTAATTGGGGGCTACACGGTTTCAATAGGATTCGAACTCGCGCCTACAAAATCGCGCACTTCAATGAAAACTTCCATACGGAAATATTATTAACGAGGCGTATGCGCGTAACCGTTCATCATGTACAGTTCATTCTTTAGCGATTTTACCACTAATACTATTTTTCCGCCACCCTTGAAAGTATCACTGTTTATATAATAAAATACTGTACGCTTGCCAACTGTTTATAGAATCAAAGTCCTCGTATGCAATAATGCTTAAATACCTTCCGTCGATACGCCCCTTTAACCTTTTACGTTATGTTTTTAACAGCCCTGATGCGGACAAGAGATCCCTACATCACGCTCTTTCGTTAATGGACGACATTTTTCACTGCCGACTTGCTGGTCGTATAAACGAAACCACGGATATCAACTACTACCCGGAACACGCCGGTAAATTAATCTGGCCGAGTTTTAAACCCGCTGTTATTTGTAAAAGTAATTCCTCTGTCATCCGTCTAATTCCCTTGCATTCATCTGTCTTCTCTCGCATTCTTCTGTCTTCCCTCTCATACCTCTTTCTCCCCTTTCATTCCTCTCTCCTCCCTGTCATACCTCTGTTCTCCCTGTCATCACTTTGTCCGTCATCTTATTTCTCTATCCTCCATCTCTTTTTTCTGTCCTCACTCTCATTACTCTGTCGTCCCTCTCGTTTCTTTGTCCTCCCTCTCATTCCTCTGTCTTCCGTCTCATTCCTCTGTATTTCGTCTCAATCATCTGTCCTCTCTCTTATTCCTCTGTCCTCAGTCTCATTCCTCTGTCGTCCGACTCATTCCTCTTTTCTCCCTCGCATCCCTCTTTTCTCCCTCGCATTCCTCTGTCCTCTCTCTCATTCCTCTGTCATCCGTCTCATTCCTTTGACCTCACTTTGCACTGCCCTCATTTCTTTTTCCCCAATCTCATTCCTATCTCTTCACTCTTATTTCTTTGTCCTCTGTCTCATTCTCCTGTCATCTATATCATTACTCTGTCCTTTTTCTGTCATTCTTCTATCCTCCATCTCTTTTCTCTGTCCTCACTCTAATTACTCTGTCGTCCTCTCATTCCTCTGTCTTCCCTCGCATTCCTCTGTCTTTGATCCTATTCCTCTGTCCTCCCTTTAATTGCTTTTTCACCCTATCATACCTATGTCCTTCCTCCAATTACTATGTATCTCCCGCTAATTTATCTGTCCGTCCTCTCATTCCTCTGTTCTCCGTCTTATTCCCCTGTTTTCTATATTTCATCCCTCTCATACCTATGACAGTGAGGACAGAAAAAATAGATAGAGGATAGAGAAATAAGATGACGGACAAAGGGATGACAGGGAGAACAGAGGTATGACAAGAACAGAGGAATGGAAGGGGAGAAAGAGAAATGAGAGGGAAGACAGAAGAATGAGAGGGAAGACAGATAAATGCGAGGGAAGACAGGGGAATGAGACGGAGGAAAGAGGAATTTGAAGGGGAAAAGAGGGTGGAGGACAGAGGAGGAAAATTGAGGCAGGGGAATGAGACGGGGACAGGGGAATGATGGGGAGGACGGATGAATCAGAGGGAAGACAAAGGAACGAGATGGAGGACAGAGGAATGGGACGGAGGACAGAGGAATAAGACGGAGAACATGGTAGTGGGACGGAGGACAGAGGGATGAGACGGGATACGGAGGATTAAGAGGGAGAACAGAGGAATGAGAGAATTACAAACTTCCGTACTTTTAATAGCAGCTGTGTCCGGTTTAAGCATAAACAATATATTCACAGTAAAGCGTGTAAAAGTGACATATACCTACATTGTTTTAATATTGGCAATTTCAAAAACTGGTCTTCTTGTTTATCAATATAAATAAACCGACTGGGGCTGTAGCTCAGTGGTAGAGCATTTAACTGCAGATCGAGAGGTCCCCGGTTCGAACTACATTTTAATTGAATTACGACTTTGACGACGACCAAGACAACAATACTACTACTACTACTACGACTACTACTACTACTACTTCTACTAAAAAAAAATTTATAATGCCGTTGTTTCAGCACCAAGTTGGAGAAACCATATAAACTGTTCAGCAGCCACCAACGGAAGTAGACTGCATCCAAAGTGTGTGTCCTATCTGGTTGAAAACTGCCATAAAGCGTCTCATCGAATGGTCAAAGCACTCCGAATAGACCTGAAAACCGTCTCTGTGCTGCTCGACAATAACCCGCGACTGAAAATAGTCCAGTTGCTACGCGACCCTCGCGGAATAATCAACAGTCGTTTACGCACGTATTGGTACGCAGAGCTGTTAAAAACAAACATTTCAATAAACGATGACATACAGGTGATGTGTTCTCGTCTGCGTAATAATATAGCAACCGGAAATCATCTGATTAACAAATACCCGAACAGGGTGAAGTTAATTCAGTATGAGGACGGTTTTAATGTGAAAAGCCTAACAATTAGTAAATTGTATGAATTTCTTGGAATAAATGCGCCAGCTGAAGTTCACGCGAACGAGATTGATAAACTGTCGCTGCCGTACTACGCTAACAGGACGCAAACATTTAATCCATTCTTTTACCGGATGCAATTGCCGTGGCACGTGGTTGCCATGGTGAACAATCACTGCGAAGACGTGTTAGCTAAAATGGGACTGCGCATGTTCAGCAGCGAAGCGGAACTTCGAAATGAAAGTTTACCTGTGATATATTCGAAGTTAACGTATACGATACTGTGATTAAACGGCCTTAGGAGTCATAATAATATTGTACGATAATTTATTTAATTATTTTCAAAATTAGCAGATGAAAGTGACAATATAACGTGAAAGCAGACAGGTAAACATAAACACAACGAAGGAAACACTAAACTATCGAATAAATCAACAAATACGATTGTCGACTTTTGTATCATTTATTAGTGTTGTGTTTTTAATTACCACACCCCCTCTTTTGCTAAACACATAAAAAACTGAAAAGCTATAGGCATCTTTACAAATGAAATACTTAAATAATATTTAATAAACTTCATATAAATAAACATTTATGAATGGTGTATTGAACACATATTATGAAAAAAATAAACAATTATTCTTGAATGAATTTATATGGAAGTAATATGTACTCATATTGCTAATTATATTTATGATCAATGAGAATGTTCCTGTTCTATTTTTTGAAAGCCATAAAAAAAAATTGATAAACTTGCTTATTTTATGCATGTTCTGACTCTAAACCATAATATATTTTATTCTTGGAGTATAAGCCACACAATGAAGGCAAAACAAATAAACTTTACCATGCAAATTTGAAAATTTAAAACAGTTTTTAACACAACCCCCATAAAAAATTAAGCTGGATTTTTTTCAGAGATACCTTTAAAAAAAAATTTTTTTTAATAATTATTGAGAACCTAAGAAAGATACTCCCATAAAACTTTAAAAAGTTCTTAGATACAAAATACAAGCAATATATAAAATTAGTTCCATAACTTTGGAACATGAAACATTAAAATTAAACTTTGTTTCATCATTGTATATTCTATCATAAACAAGATTTATTCAAAAAGTCTTAAACACATAATCTAGAATATGAACCAAACAAAAAGAGTTGAATTAACTAAATTTACAATTACTACATTTTATAATTGAAATAAATATAAACATAATAGACAGAACCAATATGTGCTGCATTAACACATTTTCATCTAAAACATTTTAACGTTCCAGGCCATGTCCATCATGAACTTTACTGGGTTAAAAAAATGAGTGTATAAAAAAAAAATCCGCTAATTTGTGTTATAAAAGTTTCTAACGTCCTTTTTGCAACTGTAATATAGGGCTTACCATCCATTATATTTACATGTTAAATACTAAATAAACTGTCAGCGCCTTCACAGTTGAATGTTTCGATGGTAAATAAACCGGAGCCAGCGATGTCCTCTGCTGTAGTATTTTTATCACGTCAGTATAGGCAAGAAGACCCAGAGAATCAATGTTTCTGGCCTTCTCATGTTTGAACATCAGCTGGTTGCGCCCAGCTGTTGATGGGAATGCGACTGCTACTAGCGATGCCTCTGGTTGAACACTAACAGCCTGGTCGCCCATCGTACTGGATGTGTGTTTGCTTTTCTGAACAGCAGCATCACTGAAAATAAGTTTTCAGTACACAGTTTTACAATAGATTCTACTTACAGACTGATATTAATTTACACAACAATCATTGCTTAAATAATTGTCGGATATGACACCGATGCCAGTTGAGCAAAATTTAATGCCAAATGTTGAATTTTTACAGATGTTTAAGTAACCGACTTATAAGGTTATGTTATAACACTTAACAGAATGACAAAGCAAAATTGATGGCATTTTCAATATGGAAATTGTAACATAATTATATGATTATTTCAAAACAGAACTTTGTTAAATAAGCTTGGAAACTAATACTAGTACTTCATCTTATTATATTTCCAAACTTTATGTTCCGTGTATAAATAAAAATCAAACATTTGTATTAAGTATATTTACACGACCATTCACGAGTTGTCATTATCTTAGTAACTATTACCATACAAACAAATGGCTTTACAATGAGATAATGAACTGATACTAACCCGTACACAGCTTGGTATTAGGCTTGCCGTTTGACTTGGTTTCTTTGTCAGTTTTCCAATAGAGAACATTATTGGGGAACGACTCTTTTCCATTGTCGAGATAGTCACGGTGGCCATAGGTGACTTTCATTCCAATGTTCAAGTGAATGATTGTAGGCTATATACTACTAAATTATAAAATAACTGTTTGATCTGGAATAAGGACTATAATTTATATTACATTTTACATGTATTACACAAAATGGAGCTAGTGTAATTGATTAGCACATTATGTCAACAGAATTATCTAAGTTTATTACGAAGTTTAGTAACCCACTTCGTGACGAATCAGACCATTTCCCTATTTATGCTACTTTGACGTTTGATAGGAAAAACGAACATACCGATGTTCATTTTCTGTGTTCGCACGATAATTATAACCACACTGATGGTGACAATTTGGAACTTGTGAAATTTAAATGGAATGATTCTTATAAGAATCAATTCATTGGGACTTTTATAAATTTGTATGATACATGCAAAGACGACATAGTGCAAGAAATTGCCACGAATATAAATCGCGCTCTTGAAAAAAATAGTATCACTCTATAAAACAGCTGCAGAGAACATGCAAGTTCGTCATAAACAAATTTACGCAAATCTACAAATGCACAAAATAAGCGGTGGTGGGATCATGAATGTGATACACTGATACGCTAAGTATTATGCTCTTAGAAAATTCCGATTAACACATTCACAGGAAGACTTGCAAATTTATCCTAACGAAAAGAGACAACTTAAAGTTAAGTGTAGAGAGAAGACGGAAGTATACCAGTTTGATATGAAAACTAAGTTATGTCAGGCAAGTTGTAATCCAAATTTATTTTGGCAAACAATAAAATGCGCTCAGAGTAAACAATCTGTTCAGCCTAGTTTTGCGCACCAAATTAAACAAAGTGACTGGTTGCAGTATTTTAGTACATTATTATTTCGGGAAAACTTACCTGCGATTCCGGTCTCTGAAGAAAGCGCAGTACCTGAATACGATTTGATTCTAAATAGTCCTATTACACAGGAAGAATTTCATGTGTTTTTTCATTGTTGTAAATTTCACGAAGAACGTAATATATACCTTTTTTCTTGGTATAACGGAAACAGAGATCTAAATGGTTTAATTACTTTGATGAAAACGAAAAATGAACTAATATTAAAGACAATTGCAATATTTGTTTATACTTTTATGCAAAAAGTTAAAAAATCACAACTCTTTCATCTAAAGTTTGACGGACTTGTATTTTGTATTTTGGGCCGGAGGCCTTTTATTACGAAATAAATTGTCTTGTCTTGTATTAAATCTACGAATTAATATCAAACCACTAATAATAGTTGACACATTAACATTATTTATTTTGAAAATGAATAAATGCTTAAAATATACATGTAATACTAGAGTACATTGCTAGTTTTATGGGAATATTTGCATATCAGGTAACCTATGGCGATTTTTATGAGAAAAGACGCATATCAAGTAACCTATGGCTACAGAAATGGGCGATTTGTATGATAATATAGGCCACAGTAAATGGCAATTTCAATGATAATATACACACATCCAGTGGCCTATGGCCACAGTAAATTTCCTTTCCTATGTGAATATACGCACATCCAATGGCCTATGGCCACAGTAAATGTCCATTTCTATGTGAATATACGCACATCCAGCGGCCTATGACCACAGTAAATGGCCATTTCTATGATAATATACGCACATCTAGTGGTCTATGACCACAGTAAATGGCCATTTCTATGTGAATATACGCACATCTAGAGGCCTTTGGTCACAGTAAACGGCCATTTCAATGATAATATACGCACATCCAGTGGCCTATGGCCACAGTAAATGGCCGTTTCTATGACAATATACGCACATCCAGTGGCCTATGGCCACACTAAATGGCAATTTCTATGACAATATACGCACATCCAGTGACCTATGGCCACAGTAAACGGCCATTTCTATAATAATATGCGCACATCCAGTGGCCTATGGCCGCAGTAAATGGCCATTTCTATGTAAATATACGCACATCCAGTGGCCTATGGCCACAGTGAATGGCCATTTTTATGAGAATATACGCACATCCAGTGAGCTATGGCCACAGTGAATGGCCATTTCTATGATAATATACGCACATCCAGTGGCATATGGCCACAGTGAATGGCCATTTCTATGTGAATATACGCACATCAAGTGACCTATGGCCACAGTGAATGGCCATTTTTATGAGAATATACGCACATCCAGTGACCTATGGCCACAGTGAATAGCCATTTCTATGACAATATACGCACATCCAGTGGCCTATGGCCACAGTGAATGTCCATTTCTATGTGAATATATGCACAGTAAAGGACGATGTTTATTAGAAGATAAGCACATCCATTTACCTATGGGCACAGTAAAGGTAGAATTCTTTGAGAATATACGTAAATAAAGTGACATATGACAACAGGAAATGGCGATTTTAATGTGAATATATAAACATCTACTGACCTATGACCATAGTAAAGGGCTATTGAAATACGAATATATGTGCTGCCATTGACCGTTGGCCACAGCAAATTGCCATTTCTATAAACATATACTTCAACAAAGCGACCTATGACCAAAGTAAAGGGCGATTTCTATAGGAATATAACCTCACGCAGTGACCTATGGCCACAGAATATAAACACATACAGTGACCTATGGCTACAATAACTGTTCAATGGGAATGCATGAATAATAAGTGACCTTTATTTGTATTAAATACATTTACATTTGAGGCTTTGAGATTCAGTAGAGACTTTGCAGAGTACTTGTGTCATGTTATGAGCAACTGAAAAGCCGCCGGTTTTTTTGTCCATTGGTGAGCAAACCGGCTACACAAAAGATCCTACAAGGACTGACATAAGTGTGACCAGTCACCAGTCTTCGAGCGATGGGTACTGACGGCGACTGCTTTGAAAGTTCATGCACGTCCAGACGTCGTCAACGTCATGCACTGCTGACATCGACACAAACTAAGCACTTGATTTTGCTTGTATCTTGAAAACAAAATGCGCTATCACATTAAAATATCACTAGAAGTTCTTGTTTGTTTTGTGATTTTTTAAAACACCCTTCGACGTCTGTTTGCTTATTACTTCAATACCCAGTTATCAATATCAACAGTACATAGTGTTGTATGTGTAAATATGGGAATACACTCCATTGGGTATTAAGTTAACTGTGATCAGATTCAATGCTAACATACCAATATATTCAATTATTTACAATTTCATGTCGATTAGATATATATTGTGCACAGGAAGTACGATTATACAGGCAGGGGTTCTTAAACAAGTTAATGTTCACTTAGCAGACTCTATTATACATGTTGGGCTAAAAGGAAAAGAAGGAAAACAATGATTATTCAGGTTTTAATCCAAGAGAACTGCATCCGATTTTAATTTCAGTTTAACATCCGTTGACTGGTATGCATTTTTTGTACCGAAGAATTGATCATTGATATATTTGAAATATATACATACATGTATGTCAAAACATAATTAAGTACAGTTATAGTTCAAACACCAGTAGTACTGACTCCATACATATGTTGCGCAAAATGATAATTCTTTGAAAATACATCTTAAGATAGTCTGTACTGAAATAAACATTCCGATAACTGAGCCAAATTACACGCTCCATAAACGCCAGTTGTTGGTATTAAATCAATTAATTATTATTATTAACATCGTTTATTGTCAATAAACATTATTGCTGCAAAAAATATCAAAATAGCTATGTCTGTGTGGTTAAAATGCGTTGTATACTTTGTCATAATAGCGTACCCAGTTGATACAGATTAATGTATCTAAACAAGATGGACAAAGTGTTCGTGGTCGCTCACCTATGTAAAAATCAAGTTAACCAACAACTAACTATTTGTAGCCAATATTTGGTTATCTCCGCTTACTATTTGGTTGTCTCCCCTTACATAAAAAATAACATTTTCTCACTAACTATAATTAGTCATCGACATTAAGTGACATCAAAACAAGACTGTTGCAAGACATAGAAGAAAGCCAAAAGCTAAAGAAAATAGAATTGTGTTTTAAACACAAACATATATGGTGTCTAATGACTTGTACTGGTATGAGCGGACCAATATGCCTATATGATATGTGACAATTTGTAACATACCCTTTCAATGTTCAGACATGCTGATGGGAAGCAGCTTTCAGCTTCGTGGATAAATGCCTTGACGATTATTATTCAATTTGTTAACAGTAATTTTAATGACGATGGACGACGAACAATGGATGTCCGACAGTGATGACCACTATATCTCACCCTTGAGCAATTTGGCTCAGGTGAGCTTAATACCTAATTAAAAGAAAAAAGTTAGTGAAGAGGTTATTTATGCCACACAGTGAATCTTATTTATGAAAGGAATTGAATAATTAACAAAAACAGATAATCGTTTTAGTAGGTCAAAGGGATAGTCATAGAGACCATAAATATAGTTCATATCTTACATATATCCCAGCAAGCAAGCCCATATGGGCCCAAAATGGGCTTTACCTGGGCAAATATACCATATGGGCCCCATGTAGGTCCCATATAATATTTTTCTGCCCATATCGGGCCCATATCGGACCAAGCAACAAGCAAACATGGGATCCCAGCAAATAGGCCCATTTGGGTAGTAGTAAGTTATCCCATTTGGGCCCGATATGGGCTTTATCTGGGCTAATGTACCACATGGGCCCGATGTTAGACCCATGTGTGTGGTCTTGCTCATATCAGAACCAGTTGGGTCCTAGGCAATCAAACCCAGGTGGGTCCCAGAAAGAAAGCCCAAATGGGCGCATAACAAGAAAGCCCATAAGGTCCTAGCAAGAAAGCTCATATAGGTCCACAGGAAAGCAAGCGCATATGGGTCACAGCAAGAAAGTCTATATCGGTCCCGAACAATCAGGCCCATATGGATCAACAACAGCAAGCCTATATGGGTCCCAGCAAGAGAACCCTCATGGGGTTCCAAAGAATCAAGCCCATATGGGCCCCAGCCAAAAAGGCCCATATGGGTCGCAACATACAAGCCCATATGGGTCACAGAGAGCAAGCCGACAAGGGTCCCCAATAATCAAGCCCATATGGAACCCATTCAAGCAACCCAATATGGGTCCCACAGAAAAAGCCCCTTTGGGTCCGTAGCAATTAATCGCATATAGGTCCCGGCAAGCCAGCCCATGTGGGCCCGATATGGGCTATACCTGGGCTTATTAACTACATGGGCCCCATGTAGGTCCCACATACATGTCATGCCCATATCAGTCTCAGATGATTTCCAGGCCAACAAGCTTAAATGGGTCCCAGCAAGAAAGCCCACATTGGTCCACATCCATGTGAGTGCCATCAAGAAAGCTCATGTGGGTCCCCAAAAAGCAAGCCCATATGGGTCTCGGCAAAAAAGCCCATAAGGGCCCCCAATAAGAAGGCCTAAATGGGTCACCTATAGCAAGCCCATATGTGCCCCTTCAAGAAAGCCCATGTGGGTCCCCAAAAAGCAAGCCAATATGGGCCCGAGCAAGAAAGCCCATATGGGCCCCCAACAAGCTTGTCTAGATGGGTCACCAATAGCAAGCCCATTTGGGTCCCGTCAAGATAGACCATATGGGTTTCTAACTAGCCCCATATCGGTTTTTGTATCTCTGATCAGTTTGGCAGTTATTTTTACGGCGGCCATCTTGACTTCAAAATTGTTTCCTCAACTGCAGATTTTCTTTCGAGAAGCACCATGCAGCCTGCATTCCTTAAATTCCTTAAATTACACGTAGGTCAATAATTGTGTTGCACTTAAAAATATTTTTCGTAACTTTATTATCATAATTGCACTTAAAATAATAACTGAACTAAAATGCCACTATTGTCATGTATTTTCGCGACCATTCTTTTAAAATATGTTTTATCTAATGATCTATCTCTTATTTGTTTGTTGTTTACTTTGTGTAAATAAAACATTTATCATCAGTAGGCTTGTATGCTTTTTGAAGTTGAATTATTTTAATGTCGATAAATAAATAAATAAATCCATTACAAAGACACAATACAATCATTATCATGTTTTTATTTATTCAGTATTAAAACATGTTATTGCAAGAAATGAACACTAAATTCATGCGTGTTAATGCTGTTATACATCATCTGTAAACCTGCTATACAATATAAATTATCTAATTTAAAATATTCACATGTAGATCTATATGCAAAGTTTGCTTCAAAAGAAAAACTTAAATTTTAATCACAATTTATTCAGAAATATATACACATGTATAAAATAACTCAGTATGTGAATAATTTGATTCTTTTGTACACCATGTCACTTTCAGTCAGTTCATATGTGTCTTTGGTTATTGTACGAAAACACACACCATAATATATATCTCTTTCTTTACACAGGTATGAAGATCATTTACGAGCTACCTGGTATTCACCACAATCGACTCTGCAGTACATTATTCTGCAGCAGTACTGAAGGTAACTACCTCTTGCTCAAGCTTGATGAAGTAAATTTGGTATTAAACAAAAAAAATGTTGTTTATTTTATGTAAATGAAGTTATTGTTTGTTTATAAGAATACTTTGTGGCTGTCAAACAACGTAATAATATTCATGTTTTAAACTTTATTTAAGCACATAATATTTTATTAATTACATGTATCTTTAAACTGATTTCTTAATTAAATATAAATTATTGTTTTCAAAGACAATTTAAAAGATTTACATCAACTTTCATCAGAACAAAATGTTTTGTGTTGAATCCTATGTACAGGTATTTACTAATGTATATAATTAACACATATTTTTTCAGTTTGTGCTTTCATAAGGTTGAGGAACCAAGAAAGCATGGCAAGCGTACAGACTGAACAAATGACATGTTGGTGAGAGGAATACGGAAAAGCAGCGAATGTAAAGACATGAATGTGAAACACCCCATAATTCTGAAGACAAAACAGTAATCAGTTCAATTAACTATTAAAACTTAAGCATTTTCTGGTTAAAAAGGCAGTGATTGCAGAACTGGTATGGAGTCCAGTATTTTTGTGCTTATTAGAAGAGACAGTCGCTTAGCAATGAAGTTTATTAGCCCTTACATCACTAAATAAAACACAAACACTGCATGATATAATTACTGATGTCATTGACGTTTGATATTTAAATCCAGTGGTTGTTAATTTCAGCACATGCGATTGTAATTGCTGTAATTGAAATGATTGCAATCATAGTCTAAATGTTATATTATATCGACTTGAATTTGATAATTGTATGTTGTTTCTGTAAATTCACATATTCCTTATCAGGTTCGTAATTTAACATGTTTATAAAGATATTTGACAATTTTTTTTTAAAATGGTAAAGTTAAGCAAAATAGAACATTTGAATATTTAAAGATTGATAACAAATACTTGATAGTGTAGAGCTGCTAGGTTACAGTTTGATTTTACCATATTTGTCCTCTTTATATTGTACATTATCTTGATCATACTTTATGTTTGTTTTATTAAACATATTTATTATCACAGTTTGAATTGTTGTTTAATAAAGGCTCAGTATTAAATGTTGGACAAGTTTATTTCTTAACCATTTTTGCACGTTAGTAGTATTTAGATATGGCTTTAAGAAATTAACATTTAATAACATCTTAACTCTTTGCATACTTGAATTACTTTAGTACTTTGTGAGCCTTAATTTTGTAAGCATTCTCATGTGTCTTATAACAATAATATTACTGAAAATAATAATTATGCAACTACTTGATAATATACTAAAACGTCTCTGCTGGGTTAATTGGTCCATACTATACTGTTACATTAAGTATGGTATTTCTACTTGTGGAATTACCAATAGTATAGTTATATTAAATGAATGTCTCACCAGTGAATGCATTTTTTACTTGGAATAGTACTTTTGTCGATGATGAAATCCTCAAATTACACCTGTGGTGTTAGGAGAACTGTTTGATGCATAATTTCAATTTATATTTATAGAAGTGCTCTCTTAGCATGATGGCATACATGTATAGTACTTATAGAAGCAATGGCATCTACGTGCTATAGTCATATCAAGAGGTAGGTTTGTCCACTGTGTGTGGCTTTTAAGTATGTCTGAATTTACTCATGGTGTTCTATTGTTTCATTGGTGTTTATTGTGCCACATTTGTGCATTTTACAATCATGATTTATTTCAGAGTTGTATCTTTCTAGATTATTCAATCATGATAATCTTAATAGTATGGTCCATTGTTGTAATACAATGACAAAATGTTGTCCTGTATATGTGTGCTATGTATTTGATGTGTATTTTATATAATATTGTTGTAAGCAGTGTATCTTTAATATATTCTAAACATTTATGTTAAGCTATGCTTAAGTTTTCCTGTGTTAATGAAGGAAGAAAAAAAGTGATTAACTGTAAATAGTACATATAAAAGGAACTAACAAATATTTTCAATAATCTAAAAAACAACAAGTACATGTGTTTATTACTAGTAAGTGTTTACATTCTGCAAATGGCAATCCAATTAAAGTAAGAAAAGATTAAATGTGTTGATATTTTCAATATTGAACTAAATTATATTTGTATCTATATGCCCTACAGTTTGTGAGTTGCATTCATAGAATAGTTACGGTTTATTGTATTTTGCAATGCATCATATACAGTAAAACCCCGCTAATACGACCACTTAGGGGTCTTAATAAAAGTGGTCTTAATAGCGGGGTGGTCGTATTATCGAGGTCCGGCAGATCACCGAGTCAGTACATGCATACTTGTGTGTAATTTTTTTTTCATGAAAATAATGAATAATCAATAGATAACGAAACTTTCATATTTGTTTTCAATAATATGTTTTATTGAATAGAGATAATGTAACTTATAGTTATGGATACATGTATGAACTTTACATTTAGTAAGAAAATAAATAAAACTTGATTAACTAAGCCCATTTAAGGGTCAGCATTCATCAGTGCTACCCGCTGTCAGCTAGTGTCAATTAACGTAATCTGATACACAGTCGATGTGCTAATCCCTTATCAAAACATTTATAACATTGTTTTCACACGCTTCTTCTATACCGCAAAGCATTATGTTATCTCCACGGCATATGTTGTTAATTGATGATGCTAAGTGTCAACAACCAAATGACACTGGTCGCAGTAGCGATGTTATTTTCAGCATTATTTGGTATGTTCGGTCTGGGATTAGTGGTCGTAATACGGAATAGCGAGGTGCCCGTATAATCGGTGTTTGCGACCAATGAAATATATAGGGAAACAATCGGGTCTTTTAAAACGTGTCCGCTTTAGCGGGGTGGTCGTAAAATCGAGGTGGTCGTAAAGCGGGGTTTTGGTTTTGGTGTATGTCTAACAAACAAGATCTTCATAGGAACGAAACCCACATGGGACCCATGCAAACAGTTTTTGCACAACCCAACTGGGTCCCATACACGTTGCCCATAGAGGACCCATATCGAAATCCGGATGGGTCTCATTTTGGAAACCCATATGGGGCCAAGTGGGGTTTTGCAAACTCCTTTTGCATAGGTCCCATATGGGTAGCCCAAAATGGGCCCATCTTGGATCGATAAAGCACTCCCATGGGACCCATATTGCAACCCATATGGGACCCATGCAAAAACAGTTCGCAAAATCCCATATGGCCCCATATGGGTTGCCCATACAGGACCCATGTCGAAGCCCATATTGGACATATATGTGTATCTCATATAGGACCCACATTGGATCCACATGGGACCCAAATAGGTCCCATATAGCAACCCATCTGGGACCCATACAAAAACAGTTTGCAAAATCCCATTTGGCCCCATATTGGTTGCCCATACAGGACCCATATCGAAGCCCATATTGGACCTATATGGGTATCCCATATGGGACCCACTTTGGGTCCACATGGGACACACATAGGTCCCATATCGCAACTCATCTGGGACCCATACAAAAACAGTTTGCAAAATCCCATTTGGCCCCATGTGGCTTGCCCATACAGGATGCATATCGTAGCTCATATTGGACCCATATGGGTCCCATATGTCCTTGCTGGCTGGGATGTAACTGTCAACATTATAATTGATAAAACTCATACTTTAGTTTTTATTTTATGCATAGTATGCATATGTATAGATTATTTTAGGCTTCCAGTGTCATAAAACAAGTTATGTAGTTTATATATTGTTTTCTTTTTCTTAGATGAGAACAAACAAACTGCTAGGCTCTCAGGAAAAAAAACTAGCATAATTTAAAACACTTTTGAATACAATAATGCAAAGCAAAATATTGCATGCATTATCAGGGTTGGTAGCTATTTACTTACTCTATTAGTTCTCCGGTCTATTGTTGCAAGGTAAATACATTACTAAAAACCACACGCACATCTGTCTGCCATTGTCTTACATATATTCCAAATTAAATCAATAGGTTATCATGCCGTGTCATTGTTTTCCTATATACAGAAAAACATGGGCGTATTAATGCAATATATTGTTGTACAAAATGACTGATCTATTATGAATAAACAGACAGTGCAGTATGTATTACAGAAATAACTTGTCATATTATAAATTATTAAAATGTATAGAAATAATACTTCTATATGTTGATGTTGCATGTAACTAAATAAAGCAGGCAATTAAAATAAGTAATAATTAATACTATCATATACACAAATAATGCCATACATGTATTTTTAAACTGCTAGGAGTATGAACATATAATATTTCACAGTAAACATAAAACACTATTTCTCAAATTCACGATTTTTGTGGCTGCTCCATTAAAGGTTGAACAGCGCACCATTGAAGCATGTGAGCATAAAACAAGTTGATACAAATATACGCAATAATGTTGGTTCTTAACTCTATGTACCTGTGGAAACTGTGCTTTGTCCCACAGTGAAATGTATAAAATTAAGCGCATGTACATGTCCCGCATTAATTCACAACTGATCCATGTCTACCAGTACTGTAAGTTTGAAGAAATCAGTTTTGGAGACTCTGACCTTGTAATTCATGTTTTGTCTTCACGCCTGTGATGCAAAAATGACACACATAATGCATAAATGCATTTTCACTGATTTGATTACTAACTTGATATTTTTTTTTATAAGTTGTTATCATTTTGTTCTTGGATAATTGAATATAACACGTTTATTGTCTGAAAATAGAGTAAAAACCGCACGTTAGCTGCTGATACATTTATCACTATACATGGTAGCAAAGTAGCAAGTAATTAATTGTTACATTTTATAAAGCATATAACATGAACTAACATGTGTTCAGTCCATCGGCAAGTGCTTTCAGTAAGGTTTTCCTTCCTTCTGTATATGTCAACCAAGCATTAGCTCCTCATTGGAGCATGACTTCACCTGCAAAATTACAAAAACAATGTTTAACTTTGATAGAAGTGTAGTGTTAACGGTCAGGCAAGTGTTGCATTTTTTCTTTTTTTAATCTACGTAAAACACACTTAGAACAGTGAATATTTAAGAAAAATCTTAATCTACGAGTAGAGAATTACAGTTTTTATCGAACAAAATACAGACGCATGATAACTCGATTTTTTGGTATATATGTATGCTTTAAATGAAATCTGAAACAAGAGTACTTTTTACAAAAATAATTCACGAAGCTTCCCATTGTTTAACAAACCATTTCACAATCTTCAGTTATTGCTGAAACATATAAATCCCGATTACCTGCGGGCATATGTCACTTCAAATGCGTCTATTATTATAGAAATGGCCATTTACTGTGGCCATAGGTCACTGGATGTGCGTATATTATCATAAAATTGGCCATTTACTGAGGCCATAGGTCACTCGATGTGCGTATATTGGCATAGAAATGGCCATTTACTGTGGCCATAGGCCACTGGATGTGCGTATATTATTATAGAAATGCTTATTTACTGTGGCCATAGGCCACTGGATGTTCGTATATTCACATAGAAATGGCCATTTACTGTGGCCATAGTTCACTGTATGTGCGTATATTATCATAAAATTGGCCATTTACTGCGGCCAAAGGTCACTTTATATGCGTATATTCACATAGAAATAGTCCTTTACTGTGGCCATAGCTGACTAGAGATGCGTATATTCACATATAAATCGTCCTTTACTGTGGCCATAGGTGACTTTATATGCGTATATTCACATAGAAATCGTCCTTTACTGTGGCCATAGGAGACTTGAGATGCGTATATTCACATAGAAATCGCCATTTGCACTGGTCATGGGCCACTATATTTACGTATATTCTGATAGAAATCGCCATTTGCTGTGGCCATAGGTCACTTCATATGCGTACATTCTAATAGAAATCGCTATTTGCTGTGGCCATAGGCCACTTTATTCTCATTGAAATCGTCCTTTACTGTGGCCGTGGGTGACTTGATATGCGTATATTCTCATTTAAGTCCCGATTACCTGCGGGCATATGTTACTTGACATGCGTCTATTGTTATAGAAATCGCCATTGTCTGTGGCCATAGGTCACTGGATGTGTGTATATTACTATTGAAATGGCCATTTACTGTGGTCATAGGTCACTGGATGTGCGTATATTCACATAGAAATGGCCATTTACTGTGGCCATAGGCCACTGGATGTGCGTATATTGTCATAGAAATGGCCATTTACTGTGACCATAGGCCACTGGATGTGCGTATATTATCATAGAAATGGCCATTTACTGTGGTCATAAGCCACTGGATGTGCGTATATTATTATAAAAATTGCCATACAATGTGGCCATAGGCCACTGGATATGCGTATATTCACATAGAAATGGCCATTTACTGTGGCCATAGGCCACTGGATGTGCGTATATTGTCATAGAAATTGCTATTTACTGTGGCCATATGTCTCTGTATGTGCGTATTGTATCATAAAAATGGCCATTTACTGTGGCCATAGGTCACTTTATATGCGTATATTCACATAGAAATAGTCCTTTACTGTGGCCATAGCTGACTAGAGATGCGTATATTCACATATAAATCGTCCTTTACTGTGGCCATAGGTGACTTTATATGCGTATATTCACATAGAAATCGTCCTTTACTGTGGCCATAGGAGACTTGAGATGCGCATATTCACATAGAAATCGCCATTTGCACTGGTCATGGGCCACTATATTTACGTATATTCTGATAGAAATCGCCATTTGCTCTGGCCATAGGTCACTTCATATGCGTACATTCTAATAGAAATCGCTATTTGCTGTGGCCATAGGCCACTTTATTCTAATTGAAATCGTCCTTTACTGTGGCCGTGAGTTACTTGATATGCGTATATTCTCATTTAAGTCCCGATTACCTGCGGGCATTTGTTATTTGACATGCGTCTATTGTTATAGAAATCGCCATTGTCTGTGGCCATAGGTCACTGGATGTGTGTATATTACTATTGAAATGGCCATTTACTGTGGTCATAGGTCACTGGATGTGCGTATATTCACATAGAAATGGCCATTTACTGTGGCCACAGGCCACTGGATGTGCGTATATTGTCATAGAAATGGCCATTTACTGTGACCATAGGCCACTGGATGTGCGTATATTATCATAGAAATGGCCATTTACGGTGGCCATAAGCCACTGGATGTGCGTATATTATTATAAAAATTGCCATACAATGTGGCCATAGGCCACTGGATATGCGTATATTCACATAGAAATGGCCATTTACTGTGGCCATAGGCCACTGTATGTGCGTATATTGTCATAGAAATTGCCATTTACTGTGGCCATATGTCTCTGTATGTGCGTATTGTATCATAAAAATGGCCATTTACTGTGGCCATAGGTCACTTTATATGCGTATATTCACATAGAAATAGTCCTTTACTGTGGCCATAGCTGACTAGAGATGCGTAAATTCACATATAAATCGTCCTTTACTGTGGCCATAGGTGACTTTATATGCGTATATTCACATAGAAATCGTCCTTTACTGTGGCCATAGGTGACTTGAGATGCGCATATTCATATAGAAATCGTCCTTTACTGTGGCCATAGGTGACTTCAGATGCGTATATTCTCATAGAAATCGCCATTTGCTCTGGTCATGGGCCACTTTATTTACGTATATTCTGATAGAAATCGCAATTTGCTGTGGCCATAGGTCACTTCATATGCGTACATTGTAATAGAAATCGCCATTTGCAGTGGTCATAGGCCACTTTATTCTCATATAAATCGTCCTTTACTGTGGCCGTAGGTGACTTGATATGCGTATATTCTCATTTAAGTCCCGATTACCTGCGGGCATATGTCATTTGAAATGCGTCTATTGTTATAGAAATCGCCAATGTCTGTGGCTATCGGTCACTGGATGTGAGCATATTATTATTGAAATGGCCATTTACTGTGGCCATAGGTCATTGGATGTTCGTATATTCACATAGAAATGGCCATTTACTGTGGCCATATGCCACTGGATGTGCGTATATTATTATAGAAATGGCCAATTACTGTGGCCATAGGCCACTAGATGTGCGTATATTCACATAGAAATGGCCATTTACTGTGGCCATAGGCCACTGGATGTGCGTATATTGTCATTGAAATTACTGTGGCCAAAGGTCACTGTATGTGCGTATAGTATCACACAAATGGCCATTTACTGTGGCCATAGGTCACTTTATATGCGTATATTCACATAACAAGCGTCATTTACCCTGGCCATAGGTGACTTGAGATGCGTATATTCACATAGAAATCGTCCTTTACTGTGGCCATAGGTCAATTTATATGCGTATATTCACATAGAAATCGTCCTTTACTGTGGTCATAGGTGACTTGAGATGCGTATATTCACATAGAAATCGCCGTTTGCTCTGGTCATGGGCCACTATATTTACGTATATTCTGTTAGAAATCGCCATTTGCTGTGGCGATAGGTCACTTCATATGCGTACATTCTAATAGAAATCGCCATTTGCTGTGGTCATAGGCCACTTTATTCTCATAGAAATCGTCCTTTACTGTGGCCGTAGGTGACTTGATATGCGTATATTCTTAAATACTGTAAAACCATTAATAATCGTTGGGCACTAATTTTCGTGGATTTCGAGGATGAAACGAACCACGAATTTAAGTTTCCAACGAATAATTATTCGGCTAGCTATTTTTTTCGACCGAATTTCCGCTCTAAGATGTATGTTTTCTAGTACGTATACATACATGAAGTCAATGTAAATATAATGTTTATATAAGTTAAATGAAGCATAAGAGTTTGTTTATGATAAATACATTACCTTAAACATGATGTGCATTTATATCACAAAGGAATCAGTTTAATATCCAGTTTATTTTTTGTGTGACAAGTAGCCCCTATCTAATATGCATACACTCCAAACGGGGCTCCGGTGTAATATACAGTGTACCTTATTGACACTTGACATATCCGATGTATATGCCTATGCAGTAACGCTGTATATACATTGCAATCTTCTTTCAGATAGACTAGTAAATTTCTATGTGCATAGTAAACAATTTCCATGCAGAAAGCATGGACCACGTTTTACGACTTCGGTTTTTGGCAGACGACGGTCGGCTGAAGATCAAAGTTGACAAGTGCATGAAAGATAGTGTTAGCCGCTTAACATATTTGGAAAAATCAAAGCATGCGGACTATTTTTATTACATTATGTTAAAATCACTATGTATTGTTTAATGTTTATTGTCGTTATAAGCCGATGTACATTTGTCTGCAAAAAAACATCTTGAACTTTGTTGCCTTCTGTATTGTTATTCAAGAGACACCAAATACTGACAGGATTTGTATATACATTAATCGTATTTTGATCAAAATAAATTTCGATTTCAAAGAAACATTACGAATGAACGTTTGCAAAATAAAAAAACCAACCACAAGTATTTTAAAATTTTAATGATATAATCTTTATTGCCAACAAACATGGTAAAGCACAGTTTTCGAACAAAATTGATAAAACATAAATCATTTTAGAAAAATCATAATCACTATTGATTGCAACTAATTGGTAACTGGCTTCGTTTTTTTAAACGCTCGTTAAGGGTCAAACATGGTAACCTGTTTATTTAGGCCCATTGTTTAATTGACACATTTGTAGTCGGACCCTACCTCCCACAGTGGCTTAATTGACAGGTCGATAATAGGTCCCACTTACCGCGGGGACGCTCCGTTTATGACAGTAAGGTGTTACAGACAGAAAACAGCAATACGATTGACGCATTTCTTGATGTTTTTTTATTATTAATAAAATTGAAAATCCACGAATTTAAGTGCCCACGAAATTGTCATTTTTCAATAAACCACGAAATTTCATGCCGACGAATATAAATGGTTTTACAGTAAATCCCGAATACCTGTGGGCATATGTTACTTGAAATGCGTTTATTGTTTTAGAAATCGCCATTCTCTGTGGCAATAGGTCACTGGATGCCTGTATATTATTATAGAAATGGCCATTTGCTGTGGCCTTGTGTCACTGGATATGCGTGTGTTCACATAGAAATGGCCATTTGCTATGGCCATAGGCCACTGGATGTGCGTATATTGTTATAGAAATGGCCATTTACTGTGGCCATAGGCCACTGGATGTGCGTATATTATTATAGAAATGGCCATTTACTGTGGCCATAGTCCACTGGATGTGCATATCTTCACATAGAAATGGCCATTTACTGTGGCCATAGGCCAATGGATGTGCGTATATTGTCATAGAAATGGCTATTTACTGTGGCCATAGTTCACTGTATGTGCGTATATTATCATTAAAAATGGCCATTTACTGTGACCCTAGGTCACTTTATATGCGTATATTCACATAAAAATCGTCCTTTACCGTGGCCATAGGTGACTTGAGATGTGTATATTCACATAGAAATCGCCATTTGCTCTGGTCATGGGCCACTTTATTTACGCATATTCTGTTAGAAATCGCCATTTGCTGTGGCCATAGGTCACTTCATATGCTTACATTTTAATAGAAATCGCCATTTGCTGTGGCCATAGGCCACTTTAGTCTCATATAAATCGTCCTTTACTGTGGCCTTAGTTGACTTGATATGCGTATATTCTCATATAAATCCCGATTACCAGTGGGCATATGTCACTTGAAATTCGTCTATTGTTATAGAAATCGCCATTGTCTGTGGCCATTGGTCACTGGATGTGCACATTTTTAGATAAAAATCGGTTTTTACTGTGGCCATAGGTCACTGGCTGTTAATAAATAAATACATAATGTTAATGCGCCTATTGCTTATTGTTAGAATTGAATTAATTCATACATTTAATATAAAATATCATTCTTATTCCAGATCATTGTGTAGTTTAGTGGTTTGAGGCTGAAATTCAGACGCTAACTTTGGCCAATTCAGACGCTAAGTATGGCCACAGCAATCGGCTCAACTATTGCCGTCTCATCTATGGAAATGAGTGTTTGCCACATTATTGACATCTCATTAGTCAATGTAACAATATTTCACGTAGACATAAACAGTCAAACTGATATGCTTCTCGGTAATTTTCCAACCACACTGTCACAGATCATGGCAGCGGATCATAGCCGACAAAATGTACATTGTTACAGTGTCTTTTTCTCTTGAAAATCTACCTCTTTTATTACGTTTTCTTCAGTCAGAATGTTTATATCAAGGTAAATAAACGCTGTCATATGCACTAAAATTCAATAAGCGTTCAAATGATCATGATTTCCAAAGGGGACAAACTCCGATTCTACTTTTGTTTTAATTATACTCCTTACATTTTAATAGCTATTTTATATCTAATTTGCATTTAAAAGCGACGATATTAAAATCTGAAACAAATACTACGGTCTAGCTAAAGAAATATATAGTTTGTAAAGAAGTTTTCTATGTATTCCGAATGCGAAGGTAAAGTACGGAAGGCTACAGATTTCGTCGAAATTACACGGAAATTAACGAGCTAATTATGGGTTGAATACCTTAATTCTTTTTTTGACAGTGCCATGTATAAATGTGAATAAATCTGTTATTTCTATTTGTGCGTTTTTTATGTGACAGCACTACATGTAAACAACAATAAAAAGTGGTCCCTCATGAATATTAATAGAGGCAACCGGCTTCATTGAAAACTAAATAGGAGATGTTTTATTATTCAGATTCCAATTTCATGAAACAAATTATACGAGTATATAATTTACAAATGATGAAACCAAAGGAAATTGTAATTATGGTTACGCATGCGCAAATAAATTCCTTCTTTGTTACATATAAAATATTCAATATTTTATCTCACTTTTCACCATGACCAAGCTACTTTCCAATATATCACCATACATTGTTGGAAAGATGAGGACATAACCTTTTGAAAAAACAGCATGTCAAAAAATTCTATGTGTTGTAACTCAAAATATTTACCTTAGAAAAAACACACCGGTTTTGACGGGCATGGAGGCTGCCATTTTGCGCATGAATACATGGGCCAAAAGTTATGAAGCTGGGAACCACTAGACAAAAAGTAGTGCACAAAACAGCCTTTTTTCTTATTGCTTACATATATACCTTTAAAATGATACCAAAACATATCATTGAAACTGTATTTTACAAATTATATGCATCCTGCACTCAACCACATGTGCTTATTATCTAACTGACAGCATGCAGCCCTGAGGATGTGACTTCCGTTTTGGGGTAATTAGACCTTATATTAGTATATTCTGCCGATATGTGCATGTGACGTATTTTGAGTAAATAAATCTGTGCGTGTTACCTCCGCCAAGGAGGTCATGCTTTTGCCCGCGTTGGTTTGTTTGTCAGTTTGCGAGTTAACAACATTTCCGCCAAACAATTATGAACAAATTTGCACATTTTCTGGGAAGGTTAAAAATAGACCAGTACACACGTGATTAGATCGTTGTGTGATCCAGATTACCGTTTTGATCCAGTAATTATATAAATGTGTCTGTATTACTGAGAGATTGAAAGATATGACAAAGTGCCGCCGTATAACGCGTTATTTGCACGCTACATGGAGATATGACAAAGTGCCGCCGTATAACGCGTTAGTTGCACGACACATGGAGATATGACAAAGTGCCGCTGTATTACGCGCTAAATTTTGATCAGTTATGGGGTCATTTTTTACGGTTAGTTAAATTAATGTTAAATGTCGGAGATTGTCTGTTTGTCAAAGAGAATCGCATTGGAAAGAACCAGAAACTATCGCAGGTTTTCTGAATAGCTTCTTAAAAAATAATTTCCCAAGGCCATGAGTTTGAACTACATAAAAGATGCCGCATTTTGTGTAACATCTAATAAACATGATACACAATTAAAAATAGCCGTCACCATGCTCATTTTAATACTCGGCTTAATCTGAAGTGAACACACATGACAAACTGTAAAAAAATGGAAACAAGAAGGCCAAAATGGGTCCCTCACCTGAGTTCAATAAATCATAATGTCTTGTGAAAGTGTAATAGTGTGTTCAATATCTGTCAAGTCTCACGCTTTCTGTAAAATCACGCCCTCATGCTCACTTAAAACAATCTCACTCTTAAAAATCACAGTAAAATGAGACGGGTCGAGCTCCAAAGAGCCTAACTTTTACAAGAAAGGTGAATGGCTAAATACAGAAAACAGCTTCAGATGCCAAAAACAAACTTTTGTATTTGTAATATAATTATCTTAAATTTAATTTGTTAAAAGCTGCGTAATATACTATGTTTAGGAATGGGTAATTATTTCAATACCCTCTTTTATATTACCCGGTATATTAAACTATTCTAAACTTTTTTTTCCAGCTGTTGCTCCATTGACACCCCCCTGCATTCAATGAAAATCTCACTTAAATAGAATAAGGGTCTTGACAGGTACCGGTATATGTTGTTTAGAGATGTTTAAACTTAAATGTTGACAATGGAAGTTAACGAAGTTCCACTGACAGTAAGTGTGGTAGCGAATCAGAACAGTCTTAAGGAACATAGTAGGAACATTTTTGTGAAACTATTTCGAATCTATCAAATGGTTCCATACAAGAAGATTTTAAAAGTTTTTAAATAGTTTATTACGAAAACCGCCCACCCCCTGGCCTCCATGTTTTTTAACGATTCAAAATAATTTAAAAGAATTTGGTAAAGGGTTGCCCAAGGAACATTTCTATGAAATGTTTTCGAAATCCAGCATGCGGTTTCAGAAACGTAGATTGTTTCAAGTATACAGTATAACCATATCAGAAAAAACGACCCCGTCTCTGGCGCCCATGTGTTTTAACGAACCAAAATGATTATATTGAGTTTTTTTTTTATATCTACATGTATTAGCATTTGGGGATGTAAATTATATACTCGTATAATTTGTTTCATGAAATTGGAATCTGAATAATAAAACATCTCCTATTTATTTTTTTTAAGAGAAAATTTCTTATCATAAAATATCAATGAAATGTGTAATTATGACATAAGAAAATAGGAATAAAAATAAGTCCATTAATAATAACGCCTGTATACAGATATTCTAATTAAAATAAAGTACTATCATTCATAACAACAATCATGGAATAATGCTCACACACATTTACCAAATAAACGCATTCAATTCAGTTACAACAATCCACACTGAAACAATGATAAAATAATCAAGAGTGTCACGCTTTATGTAGATCATGTTTCAAAGGAAACTAATCCTGCGCAACATGTCGAGATAACACACATGAAATGGTTGTTTACAGCTAATTACTTTACCAATTACTTTACCCATTCTTCTGAAAATAATTTATTCGGCTCGACACGCCTTCAAAATATTGTTTAAACCTGATCAATTCTGTATTCCCATGGATAGGGTTTGCAATTTTATTTTTCTTTGGTGAATTAAATTGTTGTTGTTCTGGTATTTTGCTAGCCTTTGCTGAACTCATTTATTCTGAGGTGACATGTGTTTTCATGAGTAACTGGCGACTTATGTAGTATATAGCTCCATCCGGTGTTTGACTGTTACATGATCTGTAATTGAGTACGGGAATAATATTTGCAGGCAACCATGTTTTACCAACGTTGCTTTTTACATATAGTGATTGTCCTAGGTATGCGTTTCTCAATTTTAACTGGAATGATAATGTTCATGACATCTACCTTGCAACAATTGTGATAGTGAAAATCCGAGGTCTTGCAATGGAGTATTTCTAAACTCAAAAAATGCAATCACTCTTGGCTTCTGTGCCTTGACTATGACGCGTTTGACTGTTTTAACCACGACTTCAGCCAAACTAGTTGACTGTGCTCTTGTGGGAGAACTAGTTTAGCAATTGCGGTGACCTTGACCTTTGACAGACATGCATTGGTCACGAATGTGACACATCTAGTAGTATTAGTTGCGGTAGTGGTAGTAGTAGTAGTGGTAGCTGATACCATGCTATATTAGTATGCTATAGTTTTGTTTCGGTTTTATCTATACAAATGTATAATAGTCAAATGACTTAATAACAACACCAGTGAGAAGTTATATATTTATTCTAGCATTCCAATGAAATCTAATCATCAGCATCTACGCTGCTCTACGGCATACTGTAGTTAATAAGTTTTCAGACATATTGCATATACATTACACATAAATTATAGTCACTGATTTTAAACATAGACGTTAATAATCATCTTAAAATGTGTAGCTGGGTATTACTTTTTATATCTGACCTGCATCTGCAAAGGTATGGCCGTTGAATTGGCAAATAATTATCGTCATTAGCTAGTAGCGCACTCGAATGTATAACTAAACGTTAATGATTGCTTACAGTCCTGCAAAATACAGAATTGTTATTCGTTGGTCTGTATGTTAATATGCAAATTGCATAAGAGTATTGGAATCAGTGGAAATATGACCTGGCTATAGTAGATAATTTTTGAACGAGATTCGAATTTTCACGCGTGGATGGGTCATTATATAACGGACACGGTCAGTTTTCAACGTTGAAAATTGATCAGTCATCCGTTGAAAAAGTGCCCATGGGGTCAATTTTCAACGGGGTAAAAATTTAATGTTACACCGGCATACAAGATAGGAATCGGGAGTAAAGATGTTCATCAGTAAAGGTGTCTCATAAGTCAAAAGGGCTGGCCCTTAATCGCGAGGGGTGACACTATAATAAACAAACACTTTACTTACTTTGACAAAATGGATAGACCGTGACATATAACGAAAGCTAAATATTAATCCAGACAATAATGTATTGGAAATCATGCCTCATTAATAAATAACATTGAAAGGAAATGAATCTCTTTTGTCATGCTTTTTATTCAGCGTATGTACAATAATTAGTATAGATTCTTAAGTAAATAATATGTATACGAAACTATACAAATAACTCTAAATAAGTCAAATAAATACAAGTTTGTTAGGTATGGATGTATAGCAATCATTACGCAAAAACAAGATCATGTTTCGTTAGCATAGTGTTAAACCACGTGTTCAGTGTGTCAAATTCTCCGTGACCCACTGCACGTTGTCCCTGGCCGCCTCGAGCCCCTGCTCGAAGGCCCGTCTCGCCGTGCCCAGGTCAGGGGTTTGAGCTAGGTACCTTTGAAGGTCCGTAACGCGTTCCTGAGTGGTGAACGCAGCGGTGACACCCGTGATGAGCCGCGAAAGCTGGAACAGGCTCCCGTCGAACCTCTCCCGGAAGTGGCACCAGTTGGTCGTCACGTGGGTCCAGACCTTGTCTAGCGCCGTGGGGTTCGCAGCCAGGTTTGTCAAGGCTTGTACTGCGTCAGGGCCTGAAGTAGTAAACAGTGTTTAACTTTAACCAGAAAGCAAGTGGTAATAATGCACCTATCAATATTTTTTTCAATGTTTCAACCAGGAGGGGGGGAGGGAGGCTAACCTGGGGGAATATGACTAATTTCATTTGTTGGGGTCTAATTCCCCACTTTAGAGCCAAACATTGTTTTCTAAGCCCACAATGGTCGATGCTGTATATCAAATCGCCCAGATGGGGCCCAATAGTCTAAAGTCCAGGGCAAATATTTATAAGTGCATACTAGTAAGTTTGAAGCATGGTTCATATGGTTCTGTCATCAGGTGTAAAATACACCAGAGTAAGAAATAAAATGTCCTATTAATATATACACATATTGTAGTACCTAGAACCTGCTATCATAGCACTAATTTATGTTAACCTCACTACTTTCGCACTAAGTTACAACACACAAAAACGAACAACAAAGATCGCCGTTTTATAGGCGTTACTTTTATTTTGGTCGTTCAAGAACCTTGATTCTTCATACACAAGTAGCCAGGTCGTATCTGGGTCACGTGATAACGGGATAGTTCGGCTGAAGTACCCAGGTTCGCATTATCTCACCGACGTTCGGTGAACTCGTTGGGTCTGTTTCCATCGACGCAAAAAAGCGGTCGTGACCGGGATTTGCGTACGCGTAGTGTAGCAAATATCGCTTTAAACCTTCAACAAAGTCGATCGGACCAAGGAAAAGCTCCATCATGTGGATCAAGCATGCTCCATTGGAATACGATATGGAGTCAATTACTTGCTTGATTTCTGTCGAATCAGACAAATGCACGTGAACCGGATGTGACGTCACGAGTCCATCGGTTTCAAATATTGGATGCATGTGATCAATGGTAAAATAATCGTAGAAATTGTAATAGTTGCTAGAATTCACCGTTCCAACCAGACCATTTTGCATGGCCACAAGCATAAAGTACGCGGCAAAAGCCTCTTTTAAGAACAGGTTTCCCGAACAGTCAGGCGTTGCTAGGTTACCGAACCACTGAAGAGCTAGCTCGTGGGCAACCGTCGCCATGGCATCCATCCATGCGAAATCGCTGTAGTGTCTGTCGTCGTAACAAAGTCGCTCCTCAAAGAACAAACAAAATCTGTATATATGGCATTACCTCTTTTGCATATAACATTTAAAACCATAGGGAGAAAATGTACGTGCAGCAAGCGTTGACCTCGGATTTCACGAAACTAATTTCCCGCAAAACATTTGGTTTTGCTACGGTTATGATATTTCTACAAGTATTGTTAGTAAGAAGAGATCTGTGCCATTAGTCACATAGTGTTCAATAGAAAATGTAATATCAGGAAACCCATACTAGCCGATATTGATATGGATACAGATAAGATGGAATTCATGTTCTAAATAACTGTGTTCACTGCTGTTTCCAGTAACAGGACTAAAACCAACGAAAACACATGATACATATTAAATTAGAGAGACGAAAGAATACCCTTTATAGGTATTTAACATTATAATTTGGAGTATTGCACATATTCATTCCGCACGACACTGAGATTTGTATATATTCCTACCACACGACAATGAGATTTGCAAATATTCCTAACACACGACAATGAGATTTACAAATACTCCTACCACACGAGAATGAGATCTGCAAATATTCCTACCACATGACAATGAGATTTGCATATATTCCTACCACACGACAATGAGATATGTATATATTCCTACCACACGTCAATAAGATTTGCATATAGCCCCCCTAGTGCAAGAAGGTGCCATATGACTTTTTTATGTTTTCGAGAAAATCACAGTTTGGTGTTTCATTATGCTGAAATAACAGCTATAATAGTGAAACTTTTTATATTAGTTGAAAGAATGCAAGTAAGCTTCTGAAAGAAGTATGTACTGAATAACTTCATTAATGAGGTATTATTTAATTTATTTTGTTTTGTGGTACTTTTTAGCACTCCAGAAATTATAAAACGATCAGTGGGAAAAGGTACGATTTGACACATGGCACCTTTTCACCCTCACCATTTTTCAACAAATTATAATAATTTCAGTGGAAAAAGGTACTATATGACATATAGCACGGTTTTACCCTCACAATTCTGGTACTTTGATCAGTGCAAAAGGTACCATTTGTCATTCGGTATCTTTCTGCACAATAAAAACATTTCTTACCGATAGCAAGAATGTGCCATTTGTCATTGGTACTTTTTTACTCTGAATAAATTTTCAAAACTAGACAGTATACATTGTGTCATTTTACAACATGGCACCTTTTGTCTCATTGTTTTGTATACATGGTACTGTTTATACCTGAAATAACACATACGATCGTGTACATATTTTTTATTCAACACGTCAAGGTCATTCCTAGACAACAAGCACCATGCACAAGAAAATCACTTCTTAAAGTCTGTATACTTGACATTCTCATGACGTTTTATTTAAGTTTTACTTATTTAACTATTTCATGGTTTTCCTGTCAGCTTATAACTGTTTCAGAAACGCTGTGTCCGTTCACTTAAGATCAGTAACATTGTCTTCTGATTCCATCCGCACATTATCGTTTTGCTTTGCGTGGGCTTTACATTCAGCCAGTTAAATCGGTGACCATTTGTGAAATGTTTCAGGTTAACCCAATTATTTTTCATCAAATTCTTTAAGTCTATAATGTGATTGAATTTCATTGGTATGACAAAATACAGCTATTTTTCGGGCCATAGCAATGTTGAGATTTCAAAGGACCTACGTTTGCCCTAAGTTTAATCCCATACATGAAAGAATACGTTCTTGTCTCCTAATGAGTAAATTGTAAAAAGTTCGGAGCCCACCTTTCTTGATGTGAACAACAAACCAATGAACACGGAGTCATTAGCACTGCTTGTAAGTCTAATGTTGCAACTCATGCACCTTTTTCTGGTTGCGCTGGATGCTGTGAAGGCGGATTTAGAAACATTCCCAGTGTTTTGCACATAAATAGCCCCAGTAATAGCTATGTCTGTCCCGTCTGCTGTGATGTCCTCGTTTGTCCCATGGTACCTTTTGTTGAGTTATTGCGTAGGTGTGTTGATAATGTTTTTGAGACGCTGTCATGTTCTTTATTAATCCCTTGATGCATTTCATCAGCCACAGCATGCGTTGGAGTTTCGCTCTAACTTAATTATGTGGTGGATTTGTTTTAAGTGTTGTCATACTTGATTGACTCAGCCAGTTAAATCTTTTCGACAGACCATTCTATTTCCTGCAATAAATAAATAAAGGGGAAACATTTACTTATTTGCGTAACTGTAAAATCATTATTTTATATTCATGTATATAGTTGATTTTGCTTAAAATCAGTAATCGTCGAATTATGTATTAAAATTGAAAATATACCTTTATTAAAGGCCACTTTAATTCAACAAACAACCATACATGTAACTGAATATTTTGTCTGCATTTATATTCACTGAAATTCACTATCAGAGTCACATTTGAATAAATGTTGCATGTAAATTCTCTTGAAAACAATAATTTTAATGAAGCCAATAATTATTGTAAATAAGAAAAAACAATACTTACAGCTTATTGTTTCTCCATGATTTGAAATATTCATAAAATATTAACCGACCATCACCATGTGTTTATCCTGCTAGTGAATTCAACATCTCTCTGTTTTATCAATACACAAAAACACCGTGTTAATTGGCCCAGTATAAACAAGATAACAAACAATATTAGTATGCTACTGAGAAACTGGACACCTTGTTATCAGTCCTTTAAGCACCTGGGATGTGTATTCACTGCCGATTATTAGTTCAAAGATACCATATAAACATTTTCATATATTATGATTGATTAAAATAAGAGTGTTAATAAGAGAAAAAGGTGCCATTTGCTTCAAATTTCTGTATCATCAGTACAAAAAAACACCAAAAACAGTCGATGCCAAAAGGAGCCGTATGTCAAATGGTATTTTTTCCACAAAGATTATCACTTGGTACCTTTTTGTTTTGTAAAATTTTCGTACAAAAAATCAATATTCAATTTTGATTTTTTGGCAGAATAAAGATCTCATATTATTGTATCAAAATAAGTAAAAAAGTCAATTTTGGTAAAAATGTCAGTTGGCACCTTTTTGCACAAAGGGGGCGATATATACCTACCACACGACAATGATATTTGCATATTAGTATTCCTACAAAACGTCAATGAGATTTTCATATATTCCTACCACACGACAATGAGATTTGCATATAAGTATTCCTACCACACGACAATGAGATTTGCATATATACCTACCACACGACATTGAGATTTGCATATATTCCTACGCCGCGACAATGATATTTGCAAATTCTCCTACCACACGACTGTGACATTTGCATATATTCCTATGGCACGAAAGTGGGATTTGTGTGAATTCTCATCACAGGACAAATATATATGCATATATTCAAACCACATGATAATATGAGAGTGACGAAGGTCAACAAACCATACCTCTTTGAACATGATCAATCCCCAGTTCTCCATTGCTCCCACGGCTGTTTCCGGTACTACAACCATGTCTTGCTTCGGCAGCGGGAAAGGAATTTAAAAATGTCCTTCATAAAACTTTAAGACATTAGCGTCGAATTCCATCATTGCCCTTTTCTTGGCTATCCTCTCTGTGGGGGCCTAGGCCCTGAAGTTCAACACAGAGGTCGCCTCGATGGATAAAGACGAAAGGTCTCCAACTGCAAAGGCCACAAAGCAACGTCGGCATGACGGGAGTCGTCTGGTACGTATCGGCGATGAAAGACCCCGACATAAGACGGCGTTCGGAATATTTGTGCATGTTTGACAACGACACCCTGTCTGCTCGTCGAATTATTGTAATCTCAAATTGGGCTTTCCGGTCCGGCTCGTCGAAACTTGGAAACGCCTTCCGCGCGTCGTAGGGGAAAACTGAGTGGCGGCGACGTATTTGTTTCTGGTTCAGTGGGGAATCGTGCTAACATACAATCCGGTATAATCTGACTTCAGAGGCCCGTTGTAATTGATTTCCACGTAATATAGTCATTTCCGGGCACGAAATCTTGGTTGACTTAGATCGTTAAAATCTGCCACTCTGCATCGACGACGTAGTTTCTTACTTGTAATAGCCCCTGATTAATATCCAGGTAACCGATTTCGATACTGGCAATTTTTCAACTGATACATGTTCTTAGTGAGGTTGTTTCCCCGCTCAATGCGTTGAAACTGCAGCCATATCTTTCCCACGAACGAGAATTGGTCCGAGTTTCCCAAGTAAATATTCGGGAACACCTCAATCTGGTAGAGTACGGGTTTGAGGTGCCGCGGTAGCCGGCCACGATTGTACGAAACTGTTCGGTTTTTATAAATCAAGATGGCGTCCGTGGCGGGAACTTGTGGAGATGTGTCGCCTTGATTTTGGCAGATAGCGTTGCTAAATCCAATAAAGTAAAACATCACCGACGGCCCGACGACGACGAGAAACATGATCACAAAAATGACTGTAATTAACACTGGAAGGAAATTTAACAATCTCTGAATTATATGAATCTAAGCAATATTTATATTCGTGTCGGTAAATAGCTTTGCAGCTAAAGTTAATTTGTTAAAAAAACCTTAAAACTCCGACGTTAAATAAGGTTTGTCATATATAGTATCTTGTATATACGATACTGTACATATACGTCAGTCCTTGTAAAATGTACCTGTCGTTCTATTATAGATAAACAACGTTTAAAACACTTAACAAGTAAAAAATGGCATAATATATTATCAACTACACGCGTTGACGTTTTGGTAGAATGAATAGTCTGGAAAATAGTCGAAGTATTATATTATGTTAACTGTCATATTGTTAGCGTAATGAGAACAAGATGAGATTGTAATTAAAATAAAAACTAGATTATTAATTATTGATTAAAGGGGTAATATGAGATAACATATATTAAGCCAAAACACAAGTGTTGATTGCGCAGGAGTTAAAGTGCATAATGTCAATAGAACTTAAGACATGTACATTTCATTAATATTGAAAAAATTAAAGTGATCTTCAAAACAAATAGAAAAAAGACAAAAAAAAACAGTAATTAAACTACAACACCTCAACAATTATATAAATTAAAACGCATAAATTAAGACATGCAAAAAGGAGCATCCTAGGAAAAACTTCAGAACGAAATAGCATGGTGCTGCACCCTGCTCCTTTTGATTCGCTCCTGCTGGCCCTCTGGGCTAGTCAACACAATGCAATGTGGAATCTCTGTTTGTGCAAATGTCAATTATGAATAAAGTAACATTGTTCGAAAAAAAAAAGGCCCAATGCGCTCACCTGAGTACTGGCAATGACCCATCTCAGTCAGTTAACCTGGCAATCGACAGTAACGTTACAGATGCCTGTCCGACCTATTACTGTAATTAACCTGGCAATTGACAGTCACATTACAGATGCCTGTCCGGCCTATTACTGTAGTTAACCTGACAATCGACAGTTATTTACTGATGCCTGTCCGGCGTGCTAGTGTAGTCAGCCTGGCAATTGACAGTCATAGTACAGATGCCTGTCCGGCGTATTAACATAGATTACCTGCCAATCGACACTCATATTACAGATGCCTGCCCGGCCTGTTACTGTAGTTAACCTGGCAATCGACATTTATAATACAGATGCCTGTCCGGCCAGTTACTGAAGTTGACCGGGCAATCGACAGTCACATTACAGATGCCTGTTCGACCTTTTACTGTGGTTAGCCTGGAAATCGACAGTCACATTACAGATGCCTGTCCGGCAAATTACTGTAGTTAACCTGACAATCGACAGACATTTACTGATGCCTGTCCGGAGTGCTAGTGTAGTTAACCTGGCAATCGACAGTCATAGTAGTATATGCCTGTCCGGCCTATTACCATAGTTTACCTGCCAATCGACACTCATATTACAGATGCCTACCCGGCCGGTTACTGTAGTTAACCTGGCAATCGACATTTATAATACAGATGCCTGTCCGGCCTGTTACTGTAGTTGACCTAGCAATCGACATTTATAATGCAGATGCCTGTCTAGCCTGTTACTCTAGTTTACCTGGCGATTGACAATCATATAACAGATGCCAATCCGGCCTGTTACTCTAGTTAACCTGGCAATCGACATTTATAATACAGATGCCTGTCCGGCCTGTTGCTGAACTTGACATGGCAATCGACAGTTATAATACAATTGCCTGTCTGGCCTGTTGCTGTAGTAGATCTGGCAATCGTCATATTACAGATGCCTGTTCGGCCTGTTACTGTAGTTAGCCTGGCAATCGACAGTCATAATACGGATGCCTGTCCAGCCTCTTGCTGTAGTTGACCTGGCAATTGACAGACATATTACAGAGGTCTGTCCGGCGTGATGCTGTAGTTGACCGGGCAATCGACAGTCATATTACAGATGCCGGTCCGGCCTATTACTGTAGTTGACCTGGCAATCGACAGTCACATTACAGATGCCTGTCCGGAATGTACTGTAGTTGACCGGGCAATCGACATTATACTACAGTTGCCTGTCTGGCCTGTTAATGAAGTTGTCCTGGTAATCGACATTTATAATACAGATGCCTGTCCGGCCTGTTGCTGTAGTTGACCTGGCAATCGACATTTATAATACAGATGCCTGTCCGGCCAGTTACTGAAGTTGACCTGGCAATCGACAGTCACATTACAGATGCCTGTCCGGCCTTTTACTGTGGTTATCCTGGCAATCGACAGTCACATTACAGATGCCTGTCCGGCAAATTACTGTAGTTAACCTGACAATCGACAGTCATTTACTGATGCCTGTCCGGAGTGCTAGTGTAGTTAACCTGGCAATTGACAGTCATAGTACAGATGCCTGTCCGTCCTATTACCATAGTTTACCTGCCAATCGACACTCATATTACAGATGCCTACCCGGCCGGTTACTGTAGTTAACCTGGCAATCGACATTTATAATACAGATGCCTGTCCGGCCTGTTACTGTAGTTGACCTAGCAATCGACATTTATAATGCAGATGCCTGTCTGGCCTGTTACTGTAGTTTACCTGGCGATTGACAATCATATAACAGATGCCAGTCCGGCATGCTACTCTAGTTAACCTGGCAATCGACATTTATAATACAGATGCCTGTCCGGCCTGTTGCTGAACTTGACCTGGCAATCGACAGTTATAATACAATTGCCTGTCTGGCCTGTTGCTGTAGTAGATCTGGCAATCGTCATACTACAGATGCCTGTTCGGCCTGTTACTGTAGTTAGCCTGGCAATCGACAGTCATCATACGGATGCCTGTCCAGCGTGTTGCTGTAGTTGACCTGGCAATTGACAGTCATATTACAGAGGTCTGTCCGGCGTGATGCTGTAGTTGACCGGGCAATCGACAGTCTTATTACAGATGCCGGTCCGGCCTATTATTGTAGTTGACCTGGCAATCGACAGTCACATTACAGATGCCTGTCCGGCATGTACTGTAGTTGAAGGGGCAATTGACAGTTATAATACAGTTGCCTGTCTGGCCTGTTAATGAAGTTGTCCTGGTAATCGACATTTATAATACAGATGCCTGCCCGGCCTGTTGCTGTAGTTGACCTGGCAATCGACAGTCATAGTAGTGATGCCTGTCGGGCGTGATGCTGAAGTTGACCGTGCAATCGACAGTCGTATTACAGATGCCTGGCCGGCCTATTACTGTAGTTGACCTGGAAATCGACATTTTTAATACAGATGCCTGTATGGCCTGTTGCTGTGGTTGACCGGGCAATCGACATTTATAATACAGATGCCTGTCCGATCTGTTACTGTAGTTAGCCTGGCAATCGACAGTCATAATACAGATGCCTGTCCGGCCTGTTACTGTAGTTGACCTGGCAATCGACAGTTATAATGCAGATGCCTGTCCGGCATACTAATGTAGTTAACCTGGCAATCGACAGTCATAATACAGATGCCTGTTCGGCCTATTACTGTAGTTAACCCGGCAATCGACAGTCATAATACAGATGCCTGTCCGGCCTGTTACTGCAGTTGACCTTGCAATCGACAGTCATATTACAGATGGCTGTTCGGCCTGTTACTGTAATTGACCTGGCAATCGACAGTCATAGTACTGTTGCCTGTCCGGCCTATTACTGTAGTTGAACTGGTAATTGACAGTCATAATACAGATGCCTGTCTGGCCTGTTTCAGTAGTTGACCTTTGCATTCGACTGTCATATTGCAGATGCCTGTCCGACCTTTTACTGCAGTTGAACTGGCCATCGACAGTCAAAGTACTGATGCCTGTCCGGCCTATTACTGTAGTTGACATAGCAATCGACAGTCACGTTATAGATGACTGTCAGGCCTATTACTGGCAATCGACAGGTGCAATAAGTATACCAGTCTGGTTAAATCAGTTGGGACCATGACGAATACCATAACTATGAATATCACTGAGGCACCATCAAAACATTAGGCTAAGGCCAAATGGACAGCGGCCAAAAACAGGCCAAGAAATTTGGTAAAATTCCTGGTAAATCAGCAGAGTTATTTCAGCCAATCAGCGCTACGCCCCCGTAAATGCCTTCTGCGAAATCAAAGTATTGTTTTCTAATTATTATATGCCTACAAATGTCTAGAAATCGGGCACTACATGTCCCAGCAGTGATTGTATGGTCATACACAATGTGGGCTAGTTTGGTCAAAATTGAGTTTCTATTGCGACTTCAAGCACCGTCCCTTTAACATAACCATACAATACACACATGTTTTAATTCACACTTAACTTAAATAAAAAAAATTAATCATACCAACGTTAACTTTTAACGTTACATGTATTTGGAACAACGTGACCTCGGTTTAAATTAACCGCTTTTACGCGACTCGTGCGTTTGAGGTTTGTAGGCCCAATTTGCCGTGTTCGTACAGTGCATTAGTTCATCTGTTAAAAGGCTAGCACACGGTAGAAATTAACGTTTATAAATCAGTGTTCTGGTTTGAGTGACGGTTAAACGTGAACCCATGCAATTGCTCATTTAAAAGTATTTCGACTTTTGGCTGAAGCCGACTGTCTTTAGCTATGCAAATCGAGTGCACGTATCGCAAGAACTACTTTTTGACTCTGAAGGCTATGAAGCAGTAACAGCCGAAATTCCAAAAGGTTGCTGTGTCGCCCTTAAATACCAGGTGCCCATGGCGTTTGTCCCGTCTTTCCCTCAGTTCAGATCTTGCAGTCTAGGTTTCTTTACCAAACATAGTCTATGGGTTCTAACATTAATACAAACACAATAGTTCTACGAGAAACAGATATTTAATAGAAATTAAAAAAACACACACACAAAAACCAAAAAAACAACACATTTTAACTAATAAAACTATAATTATAAAAAGTAATACACACGTACACTGTTTAATGCTTATTTTAATACACAAAAAGATGTTAGCCAACTTTTTCTACATCGTGAGAACTTAATGATAGTTTAGTACAATTTCACTGTTTTAAACTCCATCGACGTACGGAAACAGTTATCAATGAAATATGTTTCTCTGAATTTCAAAGTTAGACAAATATGATTTTGGAATCAGTGTATTTCTCATATAATATCTAGAGTGTAAAATGTTTTTCTGTGCGTTCATACTTTCTTTAGCATCAACTGTCTATATACCCTTCATTTATCAGCGCATACCTTTCTTGTTAATAAATTTTTAGTAAGATACCCTAGGAACTCGAGGTGTGAGTCATGTGGTATATACTGACTTTATTAAAGAGAATGTACTTACTTGCCAAAGCATGAAGGACATTTAAGCAGACATTAATAAGGGTTTGTCTACTGCCGATGCAATTGGAGTTCATTATCTTTTACATGTACAAATGTATCTGTTTTAGATAAACCGGGCCATGTCTTGAAGAAATTGAGGAATCCATGGAGGTCAAACAGGTCTTGTAGGGATTAAGGATTCCAACGGGGTCAAACAGGGCTTGAAGGGATTGAGGATTCCATGGGGGTCAAACAGAACTTGTAGGGATAAAGGATTCAATGGGGGTCAAACTGGTCTTGTAGGGTTTGAGGATTCCATGAGGATCAAACAGGTCTTGTAGGGATTGAGGATTCGATTGGGGTCAAACAGGTCTTGAAAGGATTGAGGATGCCATAGGGGTCAAACAGGTCTTGTAGGGATTGAGGATTGCATGGGGATCAAATAGGTCTTGTAGAGATTGAGTATTCCTTGGGGGTCAAACAGGTTTTGTAGGGATTGAGGATTACATGGGGGTCAAACAGGTGTTGTAGGGATTGAGGAATCCATGGGGGTAAAACAGGTCTTGAAGGGATTGAGGATTTCATGGGGGTCAAACAAGTCTTGTAGGGATTGAGGATTCCATAGGGGTCAAAATGGTGTTGTAGAGATTGAGAATTCCATAGGGGTCAAACAGGTCTTGATTGATCTAGGGATTGAGGATTCCATGGGTTCAAAGGGTCAACACGTCTAGTAGGGGTTGAGAATTCAGTGGGGATTAAACAAGTCATGTGGAGATTGAGGATTCCATGAGGATCAAACAGGTCTTGTAGAGATTGAGGATTCCATGAGGGTCAAAATTGTCTTGTAGAGATTGCGAATTCCACAGGAGTCAAACAGGTCTTGTAGTTATTGAGGATTCCATGGGGGTCTAAGAGATCTTGAAGGGATTGAGGATTCCATGGAGGTCAAACAAATCTTGTACGTATTGAGGATTCCATGGGTTTAAAGGGTCAAACAGGTATTTAGGGATTGGGAATTACATGAGGGTCCAACAGGGTATGTAGGGATTGAGGATTTAATAGGGGTCAAAGGGTCAAACAGGTCTTGTAGGGATTGAAGATTTCATGGGGATCAAACAGGTCTTGTAAGTATTGGGGATTGCATGAGGGTCAAACAGCTCTTGTAGGGATTGAGGATTCCATCGGGGTCAAAGGGTTAAACAGGTCTTGCAGGGACTGAGTGTTCCATGGGGGTCAAAAAGGTCTTGTAGGGATTGAGGATTCCATGGGGGTTAAACAGGTCTTGTAGGGATTGGAAAGAATATGAGGATCAAACATGTCTTGTAGGGATTGAGGCTTCCATGGGGGTCAAAGGGTCAAACATTTCTTGTAGGGATTGAGGATTTCATGGGGGTCAAACGGGTCTTGTAGGGATTGAGGATTCCATGAGAATCAAACAGGTATTGTAGGGATTGAGGATTGCATGGATATCAAACATGTCTTTTAGGGATTGAGGATTCCATTGGGGTCAAACAGGTCGTGTAGGGATTGAAAAGTTTATGGGGATCAAACAGGACTTGTAGGGGTTGAGGATTTTATTGGGGTCAAAGGGTCAAACAGGTCTTGTAGGGATTGAGGATTCCATTAGTATCAAACCTGTCTTGTAGGGATTGAGGATTTTATGGATGTCAAAGTGTTAAACAGGTCTTGTAGGGATTGGGGATTCCATGGGGGGTCAAACAGGTCTTGTAGGGATTGGGGATTCTGTGGGGTGTCAAACAGGTCTTGTAGGGATTGGGGAATCCATGGGGGGTCAAACAGGTCTTGTAGGGATTGGGGATTCCATTGGCGTCAAAGGGTCAAACAAGTCTTCTAGAAATTGAGGATTTCATGGGGGTCAAACAGGTCTTGTATGTATTGAGGATTCCATCGGGGTGAAATAGCTGCTTGATGGCCATAATGACTGTCACAGCGGACCTCCACTAGGATTATACATGTATCTGTTTGAGTTGAAAGACGCCACATGCACGCAAACGCACCCACGCGCGCGCGAAAAAATATGAATCATTTTTTACCCTTTCAACTTAAGTTTGTGTGTTTGGATTTTCGCCGTTTTAAACAGTGTTTCAGTTATATCACAGCGGTCAGTCAACCTACTCACGCTTTACCTGGGCAAGTATGAGCCTATCTAAGTGTTGCCGACTTTAGCGTTATCGGGTTCTTTCGACAACAACAACGAAGTCAGGATACAGTTTCTATAAATGGATTATATTTACGATGAAATATCATAAATATACAATGTTAACTTCTCGAATCAAATGTAACGAATTCTTTTTAAACAATTACAACAATATTTCAAGACAATGTGTTCCGACGATAAGATAATTAACTAAAAATATTATAACAAAACAAATACAAAATACAAACGACATATATCAATAGAAAAATATATATAATGTTATAGTTACCTATAAATGGATTATATTTACGATGAAATATCATAAATATACAATGTTAACTTCTCGAATCAAATGTAACGAATGACATTTGACCAAGAAGTTCATGTACTAAGATACAGTTGAGTGAATGTCATGCGTGAATTGTCAATTAAAGTATTATTATGTTAGTAAAAACAGTTCAACTTTCTACTCTACGTATCGACTACTAATCAAAGTACTAATCTCTATCTAAATTTACGGTTAACTAAAGTCTACATTGCCCAATTTATGAATGACAATTATGATTAACATAAAATTATGATATAAATAATTAAAAACACATTTCCAATTACTCAATAAATATATTTATTTTATAAATATATTTAATACATTATTATACACCTACAACACATTTCCCCCTTCCGAGGAAATGTCGTCCGCGACATTATAAAATTCAAACATCGCTTCCAAGCAAGGTTTGATATAGTTCACGATTGTAGAAATCTGCGACGCGCACACGGTTGTTGTGATAACACAACAAAGAATAAATCAGCAAACATCACTCATTGTTCACATATGTTTATTTTAAATATGTTATCAAACGTATTTAAACGACAATGATACATGTATATGAAGCAGATAATAAAACAATTTATATTTAAAACTCTTAATATACTATTATAGGTACAGCCACAGGTATTAGCACTGCATATTTACTCGTCTCTTCATCAATGTTACTATAATAAAATTTTCACCATGAAACAAATAATTTAAAAAGAATGTCCAAGTACATAGTAACAATTATTACAGCTGAAATTCTCCGGTTGATAACCATGCAGGCCTACGGGTCTTTCGTTGACTACGGCGCAACGGCAGATGCCGCTTGGAGCGTCGTGGTTCTGGATCCAATTCCGGCGTGTGACTGTCCGAACTGGCGGATTCTGGCCGCTCATCGACATCTGTGGTGGACTCGTCGGAAACTTCAGGGGAAGAATCGCGCTCCACTTCCTGAATAGGAAGGAAAGAACAGGGTAGAAGATGATTCCGGTGGACAGATTTAATTCCATCGTCACCGCTCTCTTTCCTTATGCGATATACGGCAAACCTGCAATCAGGCTGTTCTACAACTACGTAAATGTCTGATGTCCATATATCACTTAGCTTGTGTTTTCCCTTTATTCCGTAATTCCGAAGTAGACACCGGTCTCCCGGAAGTAGCTTAGCCTCAAGGACCCTGATGTCGTATCGTTGTTTGGCCTTACCAGCTTTCTCTACAGCACATCGGTTGGCAAACTTGTAAGCGTCACCCAAATGTTGTTCCAGTTGCCGCATATATTCCGATGGCGAGGCGCCACCAATACGTTGGCGGAGAATTCCCAAAACTGCGTCAATAGCTAGTCGCGGTGTTCTGCCAAACATGAGGTGGTACGGTGCATATCCCGTAACCTCACATTTGGTCACGTTATATGCGTGCACTAACGCTGGAATTGCTATTTTCCAGTCAGATTTTCGTTCAGACTCTAATGTGCGCAGCATTTTAATTAGCGTTTGGTTAAAGCGCTCGCACTGGCCATTACCCTGGGGGGTGATATGGCGTTGTGCGCGTACGTTTGACACCAGCGATCGTGCATAGTCTCTGTATAACCTTAGCGAGAAAGTTCTGGCCTCGATCGCTATGAATTTTTTCGGGAAACCCGTAGTGGACGAAAAATTGTTCGATTAATATTTTTGCGGTGGTACGAGCGGTCTGATTCTTGGCAGGAAAAGCTTGCGCGTAGCGCGTAAAGTGGTCGGTAATAACGAGCACGTTTTCATAACCCCCTTTTGAAACTTCCAGAGATAAATAGTAAATGCAAATGAGTTCCATAGGGTAGGATGACTCAATATTGACTAGACCTGCTGCTAAGGGTGGTGAGCTTTTGCTGCGCAGACACCTTCCGCACCTACTTACCCACAGCGCAACGTCCGCAGCCATACCCGGCCAATAAAACCGCTCTTTAAACAGAGAAATGGTTCTATCACGCCCCTGGTGTCCTAAATCATCGTGCAATGCACGGAATATTTCTCGGCGTGCTGACTCAGGCAGAACAATTTGATCACTGCTATCTCCTTTGGACGCACTGCGATAAAACAAAACACCCTTTGACATGTACAAGTGTTTAAAATTTCGTAAATACTTTTTTACTGTTGCTGACTGCATTTTGTATTCAGCCATTTCGGGGAATTGTCCTCGTTCAACAATTGTTTTTACGCGTGAAATGGTTGTATCCGCATTTTGACCGTACGCCCAGTCATGCATGTTGAAAGTCTGACACTTTGTTTGATCATATGTAGTTTGTGTTTGATCAACTGCAATCGGTGAATAATCAACGACGTGAGACGCGAGAATAGCATTTACTACATTACTACTCACAGAAACTGTATTGCTTTGATTTACATCAGTATCATCATGCTGTTGCCTTGATAACACATCGGCGTCAATGTTTGATTTACCGCTTCTGTATTTGATACAGAAGTTGTAATTTGCAAGTGCGGCTTCCCATCGAAGACCACACGCATCCAGTTTAGCGGTAGTTTTTACGTATGTGAGCGGATTATTGTCCGTAAGAACCTCAAAGGGAACTCCATATATGTAATCGTGGAATTTCTCCGTTACTGCCCACTTGAGTGCGAGAAATTCTAGTTTACTTGAATGGTAATTCTTTTCCGAGGGTTTCAAACTTCTACTCGCATATGCAATAACCCGTTGGGTCCCGTCGTCCTGAATCTGGTACAAAACAGCACCTAGACCATTTAATGAGGCATCCGTGTGCACAATAAACGGTTTGTTGTAATTGGCGTACGCCAAAACAGGTGCAGTGCATAACTTGTTTATGAGCGTTTCAAACGCTTTTTGTTGTAGTTGACCCCATACAAATGGCGGCTTTTTGGACTTGTGGTCATCACCAGTCAACAAATCATTCAATGGTCGAGCTATAACTGCAAACTTTTCTACAAATTTGCGATAGTAGCCCGCAAACCCTAAGAAACTTCTTACCTCTTTGATAGTTGAGGGAACTTCCAGTTCCGGATTGCTTCTGTTTTGGACGGGTCAGTTTGCATACCTTCATGGCTAACCACGTGACCGAGGTATGTTACTTCATTTTTCAGGAAATCGCATTTGGAAGCCTTTAGTTTTAGGTTATGTACCCTTAAACGTTCAAAACAGGCCCTTAGACGCGCAATGTGGGACCGGAAGTCGACGGAGTAAATGATGACGTCATCAAGATAGATGAGGCACTCCCGCAGGTTCATCTCGCCCATGCACACCTCCATCAGTCTCTGAAAAGTAGCAGGGGCATTGCAGAGCCCAAATGGCATCCGGTTACATTCAAAGAAGCCCAGGTTTCCTACCTGGAACGCCGTTTTCTCTTTATCTTCTTCCGCGATTTCCACTTGCCAGTATCCGGCCTTCAAATCGAGTTTGGTGAAATAGCGGGAACCAGCTAACAGGTGCAAAGTGTCGTCAATTCTGGGGAGCGCGTACGCGTCTTTGTGTGTCCTGCTATTTAGTTTCCGGAAATCTAAACAGAAACGTATTGATCCATCTTTCTTTCGTACAGTGACGACATTGGAGGAAAACGGACTGTTTGACGGTCGTATGGCTCCCATGTCCAAAATTTCCTGTATATGTTCTCTGACCTCGTTGAATAGACCTGGGGCGACCCTACGATATGGTTCTTTGAATGGTTCCGGGTTGTCAAGATGTATTTTATGTTTTACTATATCAGTACTGCCTAAATCTAAGGCGCCTTTTGAAAATATATCTTGAAACTCGAAAACTAGATCTTTTAAAGGTTCTTGCCTTTCAGGTTCTAAATGGCTCAAATCTAATTTTAGCTCTTTTATTAAATCATCTTTTTCTTTCTGTGACGGTTCCGATTTACCTTTTGTTTCAGTCGTGCTATCTGGTGACCAGTTGTGTAGTACTTTCGCCTCGTGTAGCTCACAAAGTACTGATTTGGGCTCTATTTTGAGTTTCTTGGCCGAAATGTTAAAAATACGTACATGCACTCTGGCTGTCGTGCCAACAGTTCCTAGGTTTACTACTCGTGGGCAAACACCTATTCGATTTGAACCGGATTCTGATGGTTCCGTTATAGCAATAGATTCATTGCCTGTCTTACGTACCATTCCTGATAAGGTCATTGTTTGATACGGCTGTATTTCAATTGCTCGATTATTTGTCGATACAACGTTACCAATGGGCGAGCGCAATGACACGGCGGAAATTGCAGTTTGCCACTCTATTGGGATATCTTTGCGTTCCAAACCTTGTAGGGAGCGCAAGACATTGGTTCCAACTATCACTGGTACCGACAAATTGTAATCAGTATCACGAACAACAAGAACTGGTACATCAAAGCTTTGATCAGTTATGTTAGGTATTGAAATGGTCACTTCTATGTAACCAATATATGGTATTTCGATACCATTTGCCCCTTTAACTGACAGCTCTTCAATGCTATGAAGAGTTGGCTTTGGATCAATGGTTTCGTAAAAGAACTGGCTTATTGTTGTTACCATAGCTCCGGTATCAATCAGTGCTTTTGTGTAAATTCCATTGATACACACCTCTGATTCATTCGACACACCAATCAAGCGGTCGAATATTCTATGTTTCGTTGCATTTGGGTCACCACTCTCGACACCGTCTGTTTGACCCCCAACAGCGGCGTCTACACTTTTAAATCATTATTGCTTTCTGTATTACTGGTCGATCTCCTTTCTGTCTGTCTATCCCTGGTTTCATTTCTAGCGCTGTTATCTGAGGTCTGGCGTTTTCCGCGTCCGCGGTCTCGATAATTTCCCCTGTTTCTTGCTTTATCTATGGTTCCATCGTCAACGTATTCCACATTTTGTTCCGTTCTCATTTCATTTATTTCCCTGTCTAAGTCATCCATTTTCTTAATGAGCTGCTTCAGCAATTCATCGCTTTCATCTTTAACATCTACAGCACTCTGGTGAACTCTGTTCAACCTCTGTTTGGTCCCTTTGTCTTTAGAAATCTGTATTTCGAATTCCTCTTCGCGCAATTTTATTCTCAACTCTTCGTATACCATTTTATTTTCAAAATGTACTCTGGTTGCATTCTTCAATTCCTCGCTTCGAAGTCCTCTCCAAAATCGTTTTCTCAGCATATCTTTTCTCTCTTCTTCGTCTAATCTCGTCTTTCTTGTAACTTGCAAAAGTAATTCTTCGAGTCGCAGACCCCATTCTGGTATGGTTTCATTCGGTTCCTGTTCTGCCATGAGAAATCTTGATAGAATAGTATCCATACTGGCGACATTTCCGAAATTATCGTCCAGTTCCGACATGATTTCATCTACTGTAGCGTCCGGTTTCATATGTAGCATTTTGCGTTTAGCTTGGCCTCGCAATGCCAGTCTCAGACTCTGTTTTACTCCATGTTGAGAATATATCTCCTTCACATTGTCTACTTCAAGTTTCAAATCTTCAAATGAAACTTCATTTTTAGGCACTGGTATTACACCGGAAAATGAACTCAAGTTCAATGTCTCATACTCGGCATCCTTATAGCTACGTTGTCTACGTAGTACGACATTGTCCTCATCTTCAAAATCTATATCAGATTTCTCCTTCTCCAGCATTGCTATTCGCCTTTCGATGTCAGCTAAGTATTTATTTTGCTGTAACTCTGTCTTCGTTGTATACTCTCGCTTTTCTGTCCTCTCTTAATCAAATAATGCTCTCGGCTGTTCAGTTCTTCCTCTTTCATCTCTAACTTTCTTTCAAATTTACTGATTCTTTCCAGTAAAGAAGTTTCTTTTTCTCGAAGCCTCAATTCTTGTTCTGCGAGCATATCAGCTCTGTCAGCACACTTCCGTCTAAATTCCTTCTCTTTGATTTGTAATTCCAATTCTTTTTCCTCAAAGTAGTGCTTCAGGCGAGTCCCTTCCTCTCTTTGTTTGCGTTCGCGTTCCATCAGTTCAAACTCTTTCAATTTCCATTCTGTTTCATGAACATGTGTGTCTTTGTTTCGTCTCTCCTTTTCTAATTCAACTCTCTGAATACTCATTTCAGACAACTCTCTGTTTAATAGCGACTCAGAAAGTCGGGTTGCAACAGGAGTTTTAGCAGCCGTTTCCTGTATTTGTTCACTTAAGCTCGTATTCGCTCTAACAGTCTGTTCTGTGTCCTCACTGTTTGCAATGTTACGCGACGGAGTGCTTTGATGATCAATCAAGTTCCGTCGACCCCTTTCAATTAAGAGTTGTCTCGCCTCTTGTAATTCTAGTATTTCTTGATCGACATTTCTACGACTCCCCCTCGCTTGACGGTCGCTACCCGTAGCCATGTTTTAAAACTGTTAAACAATTAAGTCAATACAATAATATGTTTCTACCGTACAAGAACAAAATAAAACGCTTTTATAGCCAATACATTTTATTCATCAAACATGTGCAATATAAATTAATAACTGTTTGATATACATACAAATGAAATTTAAATCATAATGATTTGTCAAACAGTTAATCAAACAGGATTGTGACTGAATCACACGTTTGTTTTGATGCTCAACAGTTAAATCAATCTTATAAATTCTCAGCCTTGTTATCTCCCTTTACTCAGTAAGGTTATTTCCACTTATTGCCTCCCCTGGTTAACAAGCATCCGATTCTCTTTAATCAGTTTACAATCGTTATGTAGTATCTCCCCACTAAACGTACCAATTACAGTTATCTTAGTGTACACCTATAATCTCCCTTGAAAATTATTGGTCAAAGGGCTCAATTACACCCAAAGATACTTGCTTATACCAGCATGCTGACTCTTAATCTGTAACACACAGTGGAAATTATGTAACCACTCTGTTGGTCACAATATTGTTACTTACAAAGTACGCTAGGTAAGTGTAAGTAACTTTATTTGTGTTTAAATGGATATATTATACCATGTATTTACAGAAATACAATCACAACATTTCAAAATTATAATTCGAACGTCGTATTCCTTAAAAAAATTGCAAGGTTTTCCTAATGATTTGACCCCACAACTAAATGGTTAACAGTCCAGTGCGTTAACCACTACACTGTTACAGCGGTCGCTATACGACTGTATCGATTTCGATTTGCCTCGGTCACAGCGAATACGTCATAACGCGAGCACGTGCATTAATCGATACTTCGCAATTCGCACTTACACGCATTAAACTACAAATGCAGTTTAAATCGTGCATGTAATTGTATACGACACGTTCAAGTTGATAGGTGCACCTGTTATTTATTTTATATTATTTTATTTTATTTTTTTTCGAGTGAAAGCTCTTAAAACAAATAAATAATTTTTATTAAACCTCTGTATAGCTACTTTTACTGAATTTTAAACCTTTTATATTAAATTTATTGTATGGCAATATCTACTGCTACTGAATTAGCTAATTACTAAAGTTACTAATCCGTATCTACCTTGGGTAAGTGGTGGGTAGATTTAACTGCATCATGCAATAACAACTGTGTCCGTGGATGGAAAATGCAAATTGTACGTTTTTAATACCTATTTTTATCGATACAGTATTTGATAATTTACCAATGAGCTGACAAATGGTCGTGTCTGTAATCTCGACCAGTACGCAAAATACACGAGAAAAGGGATTTACCGGAATGAGCTAGTTTTTTTATTTTTTTGAAGTCATCTGATTGGTATTTACATTTTACGAGTTTAAAACAGTAGAACAAATTTAAATCAATAAATATGTAGACAATAATTGATTATAATAATAACACTCACCAAACTCCGTCGGAGCACTTACACAGTAACAATAAAAAAAATAACGCACGTTTATAGTTAGTCCAACACGTTTAAAGTGTCCATCACTGTCCGTCCTGGGTGAACGTGAATCCTCCCTGGCGTAGCAGAACGTAAAATCCTGTAAGTTCGTAATAACGGTTTTGACGTCAAACTTATGTGCACAATTTACGCGTAGCCGTACTCCTACTGGTGCTCGAGCTCTACCCCGCACTTGTATGTGTACACCTACTCCCGGGAAAAATGTCAAATACCGGTATCCAAGGAATTTTCGCCAAACTCCTGGAAACTCCTCGGTTCCTCAAACGACCACAGGATCCTGTCCGGTGAGGAATTCGTCCCTATAGCAACGTGTCCGTTGCTATTCAGTATTGCTGTACTGCTCCAAACGTTGTTGATGCGAAGCTTTGTTGTTGGGCGCCAGTGTTGCCGACTTTAGCGTTATCGGGTTCTTTCGACAAAAACAACGAAGTCAGGACACAGTTTCTATAAATGGATTATATTTACGATGAAATATCATAAATATACAATGTTAACTTCTCGAATCAAATGTAACGAATTCTTTTTAAACAATTACAACAATATTTCAAGACAATGTGTACCGACGATAAGATAATTAACTAAAAATATTATAACAAAACAAATACAAAATACAAACGACATATATCAATAGAAAAATATATAAAATGTTATAGTTACCTATAAATGGATTATATTTACGATGAAATATCATAAATATACAATGTTAACTTCTCGAATCAAATGTAACGAATGACATTTGACCAAGAAGTTCATGTACTAAGATACAGTTGAGTGAATGTCATGCGTGAATTGTCAATTAAAGTATTATTATGTTAGTAAAAACAGTTCAACTTTCTACTCTACGTATCGACTACTAATCAAAGTACTAATCTCTATCTAAATTTACAGTTAACTAAAGTCTACATTGCCCAATTTATGAATGACAATTATGATTAACATAAAATTATGATATAAATAATTAAAAACACATTTCCAATTACTCAATAAATATATTTATTTTATAAATATATTTGATACATTATTATACACCTACAACATAAGAGGTTTACCAGTACTGAGTGCACATACCTATGTCAGTAACTGACAACTGCCCTACATGAATCAAAGATTGGGAGATAATTTTATTTCTTCCGCCATCTGTTATCTGAATATTGTTTTGTGAAAATTCCTGTGTAACGGCAACTTAAATACTTTACCCAAAACCTAAGCGACCGGTGTTTGCATTCAAGAGATATTTTTGTTAACATTATCCCTTAGACCTTGCAAATATACTGCATTTCTCTGACACATCCCCACACCAGCGTTACACCTTGTCTTTATTAAGGGTGTCATTCAGTCATAAAACGTGACCATTTTGTAATATGCGTAGCGAAATATGTATGACCTATTTTTGTACTGCGCTCACATGATGCAGCCATTTTGAACTTGACGGTCTTACGGTCGTGTTTTATGTGCACTCCATTCCTGTTACAATTAAAATTATTCGGCGTGAATTTGACACATAAGTTAACGCTGCTTTCTCTCGTTAGACATTAATTAAACTTGTGGACACGCCACGCTTATCTTTATTACACATGCGCGACTCTCATAACGTCTCTGTTAAAGTGAATTCCTGCGGCTTGTGAGTTTTAAACAATTGTAAATGTACAATAATTAAATTCCTATGGAACAACTTGCATTTTGGTATCGAGATATAGAGAATACTAGGTTAGTGTGAATATAGAGAAGTTTATCTGGCGAGGCTTAGAAAACCGAAAGCGCGAGCCTTGACGAGCGCTTCGGATTTTCGAGCCGAGCAAGATAACCGTCTCTATATTCAACACTAATCCTAGTTTTCTATTTATTCCAAATATAAAACAACAACTGTTTAACAAATTGTGGAATTCATAAACTAGTAGTACAACTGTTCTTTCTAGTATGCAAAGTTCAGGGATTGTGTTAAAAAAGAAGGTCAATGATGATAGAAATAAAATAAACGAAACTATAGCTGTTAACAACTATATTTGCATATCCTTTTTTCACGGTTAGGAGACTCACAGGACAACCTCATTTCGAAGTGACAAGAAAATGTACGGTGGTGACTTCCGAGGTGGTCCGGTGAAGTAAACAATATTGTAACAGTACATTTGACTTTCCAATTTTGCATTATTTTCTTATGATAAAGGTGCTTTTTACATGGAAGCGTCCTGGTGCGACGTGTAAAGAAAAGAATAAAAAATGCTCAATATTAGAAAACTTAACTCGTGATTACGACTTATTATCTCATAAATACGACTTAGTATCGCTCAATTACGAATTAGTATCTCGTAATTACGACTTTTTATCTCGTAATTAGGAGAAATTTAGTCGCAATTCCGAGATTAAGTCGTAATTACGACTTTACCTCGTAATTACGACTTAAGAGTGTATTGATTACGCATAAGCCAAGTGCGAAGATAAGATAAGAAGGCTATTGCTGTCAGTCGGTCGGTCAGTCAGTCTGTCTGTCTGTCTGTCTGTCTGTCTGTCTCTCCGTCCGGCCGTCCGTCTGTCTGAAAAAAGTAGGGATGGGACCGAATTGTCGAATATTTGAATATTCGAATATCGGATAATATTCGAATATAAAAAAACGAAAACGAATATTCGATTTTCAAATTTATTTAAAGAACAAAATTTCTTTTAAAAATCATGTTTTTTCCAGTTTGATTGCAAAGTTAACATGAATTTTATTCGTATGTCCTGCCTAGCAGGTGGGCGGGGGAAGTGTAACGTTTTTACAACCAATGCCAAACATGTCCAATTAACGACAATTGATAACTGACAGGGGGCCACGTCTTTACAAGGGCAGCGAATTAACGGTTTGTAGGAGGCGCGAATATGACGATTGTATCCACAAATAACAAAACTGGGCCATGTTGTGATAACGGATTCAGAGTTTGCAAAAGGCGTACATTGTTGTTTATTATCCTTAAGTGACATCTATACGGTTAACTTGTTTACAGTAAATTACAATTACTCTCTAAGTAAATCAATCAAAATGAATCCATTATCAGCCAATCAATTTCTTTAACAGAATTAGCATGATCTGGTGAATCTTAATATACATCACTCGTAAATTATTCTCCATTATATCAACACCGTATAATATAAGGCTACAATAGTTTTTATTAATAACCAATGCCACCACCACGTGCTTGGAAGTACTTTACGCGGTCATTAGACAAAACACAGGCAACGTGTAATCAGCACAGCAGATACAAGCTTTATGGTTCTGAAAAAATGGAACGATTAGCAAATTAATTAACAATACATGTAACAATATCTTACTTTTTTATATTTGCCTAACACTCAGTTATATCGCTCATTTACCACTGAAACAAGGTAAAACAACTACGTGCACGTAGTATCCATATTTCGGATAGGTAAATATTGGGACAGAGTGCTTATATATAGAGAATACATGGTTGGTGCTGGGATGGAGAAAGTTTATCCGGTGAGGCTTAGAAAATTAATAGGGCGAGCTTTAGCGAGCCCTATTTTTGTTTTCAGGCCGAACCGAATAAACTTTCTCATTCCCGGCACCTACCGTGTATTCTATTTATCCTGATTTCTATTCAATTAAATTTAAAAACACCAAACACTAATTAAAGTTTTAAATTTAAAAACATTCTAGACGGGTCTCGACCTAATAACTCGCTTGCATGAATGCGTACTACCCGGAAAAAATAGTTCTCTATTTCGTAATCACCTTTTTCAAAAAGCAAAAGTAAAATATTAATAAATCTTATTTGCTGACGTAGTAAAGTAGTTTATCCTGCTACTAACCCAAACAGTGACCTAATAAAGCGGTGACCGTATAAACTTGTTGATATCCGGCAGTAGATCACGTGACTGTGATATACCGTCAATAGGTATTCCTACGCGCCGGATAACAACATAGTCGAGAATGACACAGCATAAAGTCTACTTACCAGAGTTTTTCATCGATACAAACTTTGCGTTGTCTAGTTTAACAGAGTTAAACAACAAATGAGTTGTTTGTCCTCACATTCCATTTGACTGGTTAACAACAACTTCCTTCCAGTTCCATTCCATTTCAACACACTTGAATCTGATGCAAGCGGGTTATTCTTTGTGGATATACCTTCTTTGCTCAACCAGCAGAGCATATTCATCAAAGAAATAACCTTTTATATTATATTCCGATGAAAAGAAATGAAAAAATGTTATCAAAATTTTAACGTATAACTAAACATTTTATGATTTATTTCACTTTCAGTTACACTGTCCTCCACCCACAACTAATACTATCCGAGTAAATCGTAGAAAATTGAAAAGGGATAAATCTCGATCAGTTTCCATTCGAGGCAAATATTCCATACACTTTTTATCTGAATGCTATTGCATAATATAATCCATCCAAAACACAGAAACAATCAATATTTATTCCGATTTCATGTATTTTAAACTGCAAAGCACTCGCGTTCTGGTTTGACTACATTGTGTAAGCTTACAACTCAAAATGTGTGACGTAATTTAACTCTTTAAAAACTAATATAATCTGGTTTAAAACAAAAAGATTTACTACGTCATTTTCGTGTCGTACTGACATCAGCAAATAAGATTTATAAATATTTTACTTTTGCTTTTTGTAAAAGATGATTAAGAAATAGAGAACTATTTTTTCCGGGTAGTACGCATTCATGCAAGCGAGTTATTAGGTCGAGACCCGTCTAGAATTATTTTTTTTTATTTAAAACTTTAGTGTTTGGTGTTTTTAAATTTAATTGAATAGAAATCAGGATAAATAGAATACACGGTGGTGCCGGGAAGGAGAAAGTTTATCCCGTTTGGCCCGAAAACAAAAATAGGGCTCGGTAAAGCTCACCCTATTTCATTTTCTAAGCCTCACCGGATAAACTTTCTCCATCCCGGCACCAACCATGTATTCCGTATATACAGTAGTATTTACAAAACGAATATTCTAATATATTCGAATACCTAAAACGAATATTCGAATATTGATTTCAGTATTCGGTCCCATCCCTAGAAAAAAGACATAAGACATAAGACATAATTATAATGTGGAAACCTTCATTTAATAAAGATTTTTTTCATATTATTATTATTATTATTAGTAGTAGTAGTAGTATAAGTAGTAGTAGTAGTAGTGGTAGTATTAGTAGTAGTAGTAGCAGTAGCAGTAGTATTATTAGTAGTAGAAGTAGTAGTAGTAGTAGTAGTAGTAGTAGTAGTAGCAGCAGCAGCAGCATCAGTAGTAGCAGTAGCAGTAGTATTAGTAACAGCAGCAGCAACAGTGGCAGCAGCAATAGTATTAGTAGTACTAGTAGAAGTAGTAGTAGTAGTAGTAGTAGTAGTAGTTGTAGTAGTAGTAGTAGTAGTAGTAGAAGTAGTAGTAGTAGTAGTAGTAATAGTAGTAGTAGTAGTAGTTGAAGTAGTAGTAGTAGTAACAGTAGTAGTAGTACTAGTAGAAGTAGTAGTAGTAGTAGTAGTAGTAGTAGTAGTAGTAGTAGTAGTAGTAGTAGTAGTAGTAGTAGAAGTAGTAGTAGTAGTAGTAGAAGTAGTAGTAGTAGTAGTAGTAATAGAAGAAGGAGGAGTAGGAGGAGCAAAAGAAGAAGAACTACTACTGCTGCTTTCGCTGATTCTGCTACTGATGTTGCTATTGCTACTGTTACTGTGATGTCTTTTGATTTAAAAAATAAAACCATGTCCTTTTTTCGCCATGTTGAGGTAAACACGCTAGCACAGGTGACTTGAGAATAATGGGCGGTAATACTCGAAGTGCTAATACTACCACAAAGTCGTAATGACGAGATGAAAAGTCGTAATTACGAGATACAAAAAGTCATTATTACGAGATAAGAAGTCGTAATAACGAGATACTAAGTCGTTATTACGACATAACAAGTCGTAATTACGAGATATTCAGTAGTAATTACGAGAAACTAAGTCGTAATTACGACATAAAAGGTCGTAATTGCGATATAAAGTCGTATTTACGAGATGCAAAGTCGAAATTACGAGATACTATGTCGTAATTACGAGATAAATTGCTTACTATTTAGTTCTTGTTGTTTTTTTTAATTTTTACACCTGACACCAGGACGCGTCTATGTTTTTAAGAAATCGGTCAATGTCATTACCAGTAGGAATGATAATCGAACACTCGTTCGTAGTTTCGTTAAATACTGTACACAAATAAAGGATATAGGATTTGTATACGTTTTCTTAACACTTCGAAATGAGGTGGTCCGGTGAGTCTCCTAACCGTGTATTTTATTTCTACAAAATATCATCGAATAATGCTGTTAACAGTTAAGGAATGTTGATACAGTTTTGAGTATTTTTTTCTTAATAATAGGTCATTTTTATAATTTGTCTAAAAGGAATGCATACAAATACTAAGTGAAAAATGAAATAAAGGCATATGGTCACCGGTCTTGTTTTGATTTTATTTGCAATTATATAACATGCACTTATGTATGTATTAAAACTGCTAAATTTCTGCGTGTTTTAAAACTAACTTAAATGGCTAAATTAAGGTATGTTGTTAGCTTATATATAGTAATAAACATTTAATGAAAGCAAATATTACCAAAGAGATGCAGTACAGACGGTGATGCTAAGAAATTTTCATTTGATATATTCAGAGTGACTGATAAAACCAAAGCAATTCTTACTATATCTACCACATATTTGGGATTATATAAAGTTCTACATAATAGAATTCAGCCAAACTACTTGCATGTATTCATATATATGATCTCATCATAAAACAAGAATAAAATATATAGGTCACCGCAATATTATTGGAATCCAGACCAGCACAAGCTCCTCGCCTTGGCCGGGGATGGAACAGTAATGTACTAATTTACTGACCCTGGACAATGCATGCAAGGTGTACATGTAACACCCGCAGGACAGGTGCTGGTCTGTGGATGGTCATCCCGCACTATCATGCAGGTGGATAGAGAGGGCAGGAAGAAGCTTGCTATTCTGGCTACAGACAAGGATGGAGTGAGTGTACCACTCTCAGTCTGCTACAACACGAACACATCCTCCATCATTTTGGGGCAAAAGAACAACAAAACCTTGTGTTTGAACTGCAACAGCTAGGGTCTGTATGTATTTGTATAAAACAAGTGGTTTTATTTTAAAATTATTTTTAAATATTTGCAATTAGAACTGATTTACTGTGTAATGTGTTACGAAAACGCAAATTTGCAGTACTCTTAGAAATGTACTGCATGTCAAAAGACAAATACAATTTAAGTGTTGAAGTTAAATGTTCATAATTAAAGGCTCTAACAAGGTGTTAAAAATGTAAACCCAACGTTCAACATTCAATTGAGAGATAACATACTTAATAAAAATGCAAATCTAGCGATTAGCTTATAAATATTGCAATAAAATAAATGGCATTGCGCGTTAGGTTTGACCGGGTGCCTCATTAACCACCGATAACATTCGGGCGATGTTCGATAGTTTTCATAAGCCCGCACGAAGAAAGATAAAATAATGCAATGCAAAATATGTTACAAATTCGACAGTCGTACTGTGTGCCTATGTGGCGCAGTAAATGGGAAATCATTGAGTACAAAAATCGTGACTCGCAAGTTCGAGACCAACTTGGTCATATTTTATTAGCATCATCATTATATAAACCTGTAATACTGTTTTCTGTTCTGAGTTCGATTAATGTGATATCTCTTCATTTTTGGTGTCAATTAATGTGTTCATGTTTGTATTTTTTTTTCATTTATAAACTGTAAATTATATTTCATAACAATAATAGATATAGAAAATAAGTGAAAACGAAAGACAAGCATCTAGTTTTATTTATTATGTTTAAATTTAGACATGGTACTAAATTTTATAAAACATTTATGGGGTGCCAGGTTAAACCTTACCCACAATTGTCCGACAACATTGACCTGGCACTTATATTAAATCATTCAGTTAAGAATAAAGGAAAGTAATTCACAACCTTCAACGTCAGGTTCTTGCATGCGACACACCATCTCTTTATCTATTCTGCCAACTTAGTTGAAACTCACCACATGCATAAAACCTTTATGCTCTTGATAATCATTGACCTTTGACTTTAAATAGTGACCTTGACATTTTAGCTACAGACTTGAGAAACTCTTAGTTATTGTCTGTAACCTGACTAACAACATTACAGGCAGCAAAGTCATTGTTGAAGTGGCCCCTGTTAGACTCGCATGCGTTAAGATTGTGGCCCTGGTAGTTCACCAGAGTGTAATTGATGTTCACTGACAACATTAACCTTTTTGTCACTGAAATGCATTGAAATTAGGGCCTTTGATTCGCCGATTTTCACCCAATATTCAGCTTCCTCCCCTTGTAAAATATGTGACATTTTCTCCCACAAATGCCATGCACAAAATGAAAATATTCGTCATGTAGATAATTCCTGTGACGTATTAGAAGCGTGTTGCTGCTTATGGTGGATGAATAACCCATTTTTTCCCATCATCACATCGGCATTGACGAAATAATACCCCGCGGGATAAACTTAGCATTATTGTGAAAATATACCTGTCGCGTGCTCGGACACTCTATTCCGTAACACGATACAATCTCCATTGTTTACTATTGTCGATCGCATTGGCTGGTCAGTCATTGGAAAATAATTAACACACATTGCATTTAAACAATACACAAACGTGTTCTCGAAAACAATCAAATTAAACTGGAGTGATACATATGCTTCGTTTCAATTTTTTTTATAAACGACCAAGAAGGTCATGGTCATTTTCTGTGTACTGATCTATTTATAGATCATACATTTTAAAGATCATTATGCAGTTTTGTCTGTGTTGACTTCGAAGGTCATTTTCATTGTTGCGGCAGTTTTTTATACCGAGGATATTTTAAACCTATCACCGCTTTATTTGCTTTTATGCGGATAATCGGATGTTTAACTACTTGTTTTGTCTGTGGTTATTTATTTCGAAAGAATTGTTGATTCATATCAAAACATGTACTTTAAGGTTTATTATTATCTGATCGGCTGAAATAATGACATGATTTAATATACAAAACAACAGACAAAACCTCACCCGGATATCATTAAGAATATGACATTTGTGTTATAAGATTGTTGTAAAACTACCTGGTTGTAAAAGGCAAGCATGTCATTGCACATGTATGTTTAACTGTATACAGTTAAAAAAAGATTTGCCCATGGATTTTGTTTATTTGTATAAGTTAGTAAACATGTGTAAGAACATTGTATGCATCAACTGTACAGTGTCGCTGTGTCAAAATCTGTTTTATGAATTATAATAATAAGTCTTAAAATGCCATATGTGTGAATTTCGTTTTAAGAATGTGTCATTGGCGCAATAAAATTTGTAATTGTCTTATTAAGTGTACTAATATTTTAACACTATATAAAGCAAAAATAATGTCTAAGATACCTGTGGTTAAGGAATGCACAATTAGTGCAGCACAGCTGACTGTGGTCATAGCAGAACATTTCCAGGTTTTCATCTTTGTGTACTTCACATTTCTGTATTGACAAAATAAACATTCAATTCTAGTGTCCACACACGCATAGCTTCTTAGAATCAACAAACTCTGCTTGGAAATGACCATTAAAATGCTGACACCATCTATCCTCACTAAGCAGAATGACTTCGCATTGATTAATTTAGACAGACCAAATGCATTTTACAGCTAATAATGTTCCGTAAAAATTAAGTTTATTCCCTTTAACATTATTTTATCAACAGTGATATTGCAATTTTTTTTGTCAAATGGCCATACATATAATGGAGTGTGCTTTATCAGGTTATTTCGATATTACTAGATTAAACCCGTTTTACGTCCTAAGGTGTTCAACATTGATAATACACATGTATTTACAACCCAAAAAGTAATGTTTATAGATAACACTGTTAACCCACCACTGATAGTGCAATATATTAAAGGTACTTGTTCACAGAGTGCAATATATTAAAGGGACTTGTTTCACAGTTTTTTGTATTTTTGTAATATGCCATTCAACGTTTTAACTAGAAAAAGGGAAGCATCTGTACTAAAGAGCTCAATTGTTGTAACACAAAAAGCATCAAACACGAATTAAAAAGGTGCTTTCAGCAGCGCTCGACCTACGACTAGTGATGGGCTGATTAATCATTTAGTCAAATAGTCATGACGAACAGAGCCATGAGGTGACGATGACGATTGGAAAAATTAATCGACGACATTTTTACATGTCATCGGTAGTACTTTTTGCCAAAACTCTATTATGTAGTAAAAATAAAATAAAATAGTGTTTTGCAAATCAAAACTGTTAAATACAGTATAAATAAAATGCATTGTACAAATAATGCAATATACAACGCTATAAAACATTCATTATCGGTTGTCACTGTGTTCACTAAAAGATTTTTATGATTTTATATGCATTTTAGTATGGATTGGTTAATGATTAATTTTTTAATATCATTTTTGTAACACACATTACACAAGTAAATTCTTGCCTTTGATTTTAAGATCGTAAAATGTATTATATTTCTATGTACATGCACTTCCTTATAAAAAACACTTGTACTTAGTTTAGTTTCGAGACATTATGTCTTTTAAATTACATGAATAACTGACAAATCACTACAATGTCAAGGGGGAGGTGTGATTATTGTTTTTCACTACATTTTCTCTATTAAGTGCCTTTTTAGGTGTAATTTTATTATGTTTTTATTAATTATTCAAATCATTTTTGTTTCAACTAAGAGCACGATCAACCAGATAAATTAACAAACATTTAAGTTGGTAAAAATGATTAGATGACGTATTTCTGATAAAAACAACAACAACAATCCACATATTTTGTCATGATTATTTGATTAATCAGTACCTTCTGGTTCTGATCAATTAACGAATATTTTTAGGACTGATTCCAATCACTACCTACGACCTCCGGATCATAGGCCTGACGCGATAACCACTCCAATCTGACCTATATACATATCCGTGGATTGTTTTACTCTGTGTAAGCGATTCACGCGTTTTCAACATTTTAAACAAAAAACAACAGAAGTACTCCAAGTTCTTCTAATGTTGCGCGTTACAATTAAACGCTTTATAATTTAGTGCATCTCATCAGATGATTAACGAAACGTTATTTCCAATATATTTCAATATCAGAAGTGCTATTTTGCTCCTGTATATGCAATTTTCTATTATGTTTGGAATCTGTGAAAAATTTTGGAAATTGTCAATTCGTCACAGGTCCCTTTAATGCAAAAGAAGTCCTTTGTGTGAGTGTGGTTTAGGTTAAACTACAGTCGGTCTTAATTTTGTTGATAATGTAATCGTCTGTAATTTAAATCGTTCGATTTACCTGTATCGATCAGTCCATGTTTATAACGGTTCTCACTTGTATTTTTACTGACTGCATGTTTATGTGATAGTTGGCATAGTCTTATCTGTTTACTGGTTTTTCATATGTGAACGTTTTTATTTGCAATCTATCTTGGCTACATAAGAGTTCACTTTATTTTACAAGTTAAATTTGGACACTAGAATCGAATGTTTATTTTGTGGACACTGATTCTATATTGACAATACGTGTTATTTTCTTTTGAATAAAAGACATAAAGATTTGTGTGTTGAAATCATATGAGCAAAATGGCAACATTTTTTCCGTCTGCCGTTGCTACAGGTTCTGATGTAGTTAAACACTACATTATTGTTCAACCTGCGAAGAGCAGACTATTGAGGTAGACGCGAAGAGCAGACTATTGAGGTAGACGCATATTATTACTGTGAAACATGCCTGATGTTTTGTTGTGGAAAATGCATTTACCTAAAAGGTCAGCTGTTTGAAAATCATTGTCCTTTTGGAAGGCGAGAAATGAAGAAATGGCCAGTTTCCAGAAAGGTGGAGGATTTTCTACAGAAATGTGAGGTACACGAAGATGAAAAGCTGAAAATGTTCTGCTATGACCTCAATCAGATGTGCTGCACTAATTGTGCATTCCTTAACCACAGGTATCTTAGACATTATTTTTGCTTATATATTGTTCAAATATTAGTACACTTAATAAGACAATTACAAATTTTATTGCGCCAATGACACATTCTTAAAACGAAATTCACACATATGGCATTTTAAGACTATTTTGATTCAATAATGTGTTTTTAATGCTACTGAGCATATGGTTAAATTTATTAAGTTAAATATCATCGAACATTCATTATAATAATTCATTATTTGGGAATGGACGTTCATTGAATCTTATTAAATATAAATATTAATGCATACCATTACTATGACATATTAATTGAAATACGAATGTGTATCTTGTCTGAATATTAATTGAATGTCACCTAAAGGGTATAAATATTTCAATATTCCTTACAATGTAATATAGGTAATGTTTTTGTTTTAGACGGTGTGCTAAAGTAACACTTATTTCTGAGTCAGTTAAAAAACAATCAACAGATCTGACGCAACTGTCAATCAAGATAGAAACTATTCTTGAGCAAATGAAAAAGCTTAAAAATAATCGGGAGGTAAGCATTCAGACTCTGCTGGGTTAATACAATTAACAATTACAAGATGTACGAAAAACACGCAGAAAAATAAATGCGACATTAGACGAGATTGAGTGGATCACTTTAAAGGAAATGAAAGATACAATGATAAGCCTGCAAGCCTCTCTCAAGACTGATGTTGAACATTGCATTAGGCTTCAGGATCAGTTGAAACGACTCCGTGATGCCATTCTTGACATTGGAGATAGGAGCAAAGACGAACTCTCCTTTATCGCCTGCAGGACATGTCTGGACAAATTACATCAGTCTGAAAGATATCTAAAGAGGAGCTCTGTTCAGGTTGAAAGTTCATTGGCGTTTCAGGTTGACAGTGACATTGAGCAGTACTTGTCCAAACGGTCTGGTTTGGGGAGGACTTTACACATTTCAGAACAAGTATTCACCGTGAAAGCTCAGTCTGAATATGATGTGTGCATACTAAGTGATACAAGTACGGACTACTGTATCACTGCCACCTGTGTTCTCCCTAATGGTAAGATCCGTGTGTCAAATCACTTCTAGTGAGGTGGCCGTTGCTACGGATGGTCAGGAGATGCGGTTTATCTCTGCAAACAATGGGGAAAGCTGGTTAAAGGCAGGAAGCTTCAGATACAACATGTATGTATTGGTATTGCCCACCATAAGGGAGACCTGTATGTCACGTCTGGTACTGCTCTGTACAAATACACCATGATTGGTAAACTTGTCAACAAGCTGTACGAGGATACATCAGGTGGTTTCACAGGTACGAATAATGGTTGATTCACCCGGATATCATTAAGAATATGACATTTGTGTTATAACATTGTTGTAAAACTACCAGGTTGTAAAAGGCAAGCATGTCATTGCACATGTAAGTTTAACAGTAGACAGTTAAAAAGATTTGCCCATGGAGTTTGTTTATTTGTATAAGTTAGTAAACATGTGTAAGAACATTGTATGCATCAACTGTACAATGTCGCTGTGTCAAAATCTGTTTTATGAATTATAATAATAATAATTGTAAGTGCCTTCATTTAAGATGGTACGTCCTGATCACAAAGTTTACATATAATTACTAGTTGCAAATACTTAAAGTAATTAAATAGCTTTATGTTGTTGTTGGTTTTTTTCAGTATGCGAGTGTGCTGTAAGTCCCACGGGTAACAAGATCTTTGTGACCAACCCAGACCAGCACAAGCTTCTCACCTTGGCCGGGGATGGAACAGTACTGTACCAATTCACTGACCCTGAACTACACCGTCTAAAAGAAATACATGCAAAGTGTACATTTAACACCCGCAGGACAGGTGCTGGTCTGTGGATGGTCATCCCGCACTATCATGCAGGTGGACAGAGAGGGCAGGAAGAAGCTTACTATTCTGGCCACAGACAAGGATGGAGTGAGTGTACCACTCTCAGTCTGCTTTAGCACAGACACTGCCTCCATAATTGTGGGGCAAAAGAACAACAAAATCATTGTGTTTGAACTGCAATAGCTAGGGCCTGTATGTATTAGTATAAAACAAGTGGTTTTATTTTAAAATTATTTTATAAATATACACAATTAGATCTGATTTACTGATTTACTGTGTAATGTGTTATGCAAAACACAAATTAAATTTGCAGTACTCTTAGGAATGTACTGCGTGTCAAAAGACAAATACAATTTAAGTGTTGAAGTCAAACGTTCATAATTAAAGACACTAACAAGGTGTTAAACATTTAACTTTAACATTCAACTTTTAATTGAGAGATAACATACGTAATAAAAATGCAAATCTATCGATTAGCTTATAAACATCGCACTAAAATAAATGGCATAGCGCGTTAGGTTTGACCTGGTGCCTCATTAACCGTCGATGACATTCGGGCCATGTTCGATAGTTTTCATAAGCCCGCATGAAGAAAGATAAAATAATGCCATGCAAAATATGTTACAAATCCGAAGTCGCACTGTGTGCCTATGTGGCGCAGTAAATGGGAAATCACCGAGTATAAAAATCGTGACTTGCAGGTTCGAATCCAACTTGTTCATATTTTTTAGCATGAGTATTATATAAACCTGTAATACTGTTTTCTGTTCTGAGTTCGATCAATGTGATATTTGGTTATTTTTTGTGTCAATTAATTTGTTCATGTTTGTATTTTTTTTCATTTATAAACTGTATATTATAATTCATAACAATTAATAGATAAAGAAAATAAGTGAAAACGAAAGACAAGCCTCTAGTTTTATTTATTATGTCTAAATTTAGACATGGTACAACATTTTACTAAATATGTATCGGGTGCCAGGTTAAACCTAACCCACAATTGTCCGACAACATTGACCTGGCACCTATATTAAATTATTCAGTTAAGAATTAACAAAATGCCTTGTATATTTTTTGAGTTATGCTTTGCACGCGGCCAATAAAGGAAAGTAATTCACAACCTTCAACGTCAGGTTGTTGCATGCGACACACCATCTCTTTATCTATTCTGCCAAATTATTTGAAAATCACCGCATGCATTAAATTTTTATGCTCTTGATAATTATTCACATTTGACCTTGAATAGTGACCTTGACATTTTAGCTGCAGACTTGAGAAACTCTTAGATATTGTATGTAACCTGCCTATCTACAAGATAGGCGAAGTGGCCCCTGTTTAACTCGCATGCGTTAAGATTGTTGTTCATATGGGTCATTTTCAAATTATGTCCATATTTCAAGTTGGCTATTTTTAAAAATCAAAGAGTGAAATTTTAAAGTTTTTTGCCTCACTATTACTATGAGGTAATATATTCAACTGATGAACATAAAGAGTTTAACAAGATTGAATAGAAACTGTTATATTAATGACGTGCTTCTACCTGCTGGTGTCTATGGTGTTGCGTGTGCAAAAATAATTCCAAAAAGTAGGAATTTAATATTTTACTTGTTTAAAGATACAATCAGCATAAAACAAGCAAAATTACGCCATTCTCACTAATTAAAATATGTTGTGTAGACAAATAATACATGGATGTCCGATTATTTGGTGTATGCTCTAAACGAACAGCGAAATGACATCACAAGTTTCTCCACACATCAGTTAAACTTTAAAACAAGTACTAAAGGTTTCCCTCTAGTGATTCAACTCTTTTAAATGACCAAATATTGCAAATAATTGTGAAAACAAATATACAGAAAAAAATTTACACTGTCGATACATAACAGTAACACCAAGGATATTGCAGTTACACCATGGACAGAAAAGTAACGTAAAGGACAATCATTTATAATAACGACTTAGAGAACAGTTATGAAATGTTTAAAAAGATAAACAGTAACAATCAACACCTGAATTGGTTAAACACTTTTTGTCCAATAATCAAGAATACCACGATACTGCTTCTATGATGCATTGTATATTAATAATACCGCGGACAAAAATGTAACATCAAAGACAACCTTATTCAAAAATTCCTTGCACGTAATTCTTATTTAGAATTTTCAGTATTCTAATAGCACTAAATTGTTTTACTGAGTCCTGTCATTTCATATTTTCTTGCTACACATGGTAAGAAAAGATTAATGAAGCAAACTTACTTCTCTTAGATTACGGTTACAATACGGACTTTATTGGTAACACAAATGACTTGTTTAAATTACACTGTTTCAAATATTTATTGCTTGATAGATGACCGTTGAAGATTTGAAATATATTTTGGAATGCACAATTTGTTATAACTTGTGTGCACAATAAAAAGTCAATGAACATGTTGGACTAGTTTTTTAATTAAAACAAATACGTATAAAGTAATACCTTTTATTTCACATTTATTTCTTGGTTCAGAAAAATGCTAATTTATGTTTGAATCGGGGTTGGCCCCAATGGACCAACTATTAAATTATTAAATTGTGTATTTAACTTTTTCCTACAAACAAGCCAGTTCATGTTATCTTAGTCTGTATAAAAAGGACATGAAACAGGTGGTGAAATTCTGATCATTGCAGTTAATAATAATCAATTCTCGTAAAGTTGTTCCAACTAGTCAATTAAGAAATAATTGACGGGTAACTGTTGGTTATTGCGGTAATAACCAACTGTTTGGAGTTCCGATGTATAGGAATTAAACCACGAGGGCGGTAGCCCGAGTGGTTTGATAACAAGCATCGGAACGACAAACCGTTGGTTATTACCGCAATAATCAACTTTTGCCCGTTAATTATTTCGATTCTAACACGATCTTATATAAAATTCGTAGTTTTAAAGGTTATGAATGAGAACTATATTTATCTATACTCCGCGCATTTTCCGAGAAGAGCATTCACACGTGCGTTTCAGTGACGTCGATAAATCAAAACAATTCAAAATGACGTCAGCTTTATTGATAAACATGGAGCGAATGACGTCATACTTGTCGATATAATACAGTGAAAATATGATGCTAAAAAAACGCAAATTAAAAGCATATTAACAAAACGTAAACGTTTTTGTGAACTTAAGTATAAAATATGTAGTACAAGTGTGGTTTTATTGTGCTACAAAATGCAGAAAATGATTTGTTTATCACAATTTGCTATCACTCGTTTAAGCACGTGCATTTTACGGAACAATTTCTTCGAATTTCTGGAACTATTTTCAAAACATTAGGCTCCGCCCATTATTTGTTGCAGAATAACCCACATTTATTTTCCTTCTTTATCTATGCACTACTAGCCGCGTGCCGTGGTAGAATAGTTATCATTTGCACTTTTTCAATTATTATTCTAAAAACTTATTCTTGCTACAATAATACTGTGAATTGTAAAATAATCTGTGTGAAAAGGACATGAAACATTTGTTGAACACTTTACCATTACATTAAATAGTATTCTATAGTTTTTCATAACACATTCTAACACGCTACTGGCAAAATTTCTATAGACAAAGAACAAAATTATCGTTGTTAAACTACCCAACAAACAACGCAAAAAGTAGTATTGATTCTGAGCGGAGCACAGTAAAATGTAGTTATCATTACAATTGCAAAAATATTTGTGAAATTATGTTAGAATCAAATTAATTTTTGCTCCAAATGGTTGTTTATTGGCTGATAAACAACAATAAATCGAAAATCATTTCTTTATTAAATTATAATATCAAAAATGATGAGTTGCTGTTAAAAAACTATTTAAAGAATAACTTGATGACAGCCTCATTAATATACGTAAACATCATAGAGTACATGTTGTTTCATCCTCTAAGCATTGTCACCTGTAGACACAATTATGTCGCGAGTTGATATATGTTCATTACCAAACAGTTGACATTGTAATGACATTAATCTGGACATTAATATGTGTTAATTGGAGAAAGGGGTTCCATTTGGATTTTTTAAAACCCCACCAGTAACAAGTAAAGAATGCCATTGAAAGTGTCCTTTTTGATTTAAATGCATATATACTCTGATAAAAGTTTTTATTTTAAAAGAAAAACAATAGTTCAAATTCAGTTATAATTGCATATCATTTATTGGCATTTTGAACATCATTGATGATATCGTCCCGGTATTATAACAATTTAAAAAGGGGAACAAAATTCAAATGCCCACTAAATTTGTATTAATTAATTTCCAAACATAAAAAGTATATCTTTCCATTATACCGCATTTAGTCGTCCTTTCTGTTACCATTTGTGTCACTGGTGTTACTTTTTATCGTACGAGAAATATCATGGTTAAAAATACATGTATGACTGTATAGTTTAATCGCTTCCTTTAGTTTTTATAACTAATTATATTACGTAAAGACTGATAATTACAAACAAATGAAGTTTAAGATGTAAACACTGGATTAATATTATATAATTTCCGTTATATAACCACACAGTTGTCATTGGTGTTACATATTTCAAACTTGCATGACAAAACTTTATGTAGAATCAACATGTGTCATGAACATTATAATTCCTCTTATTTAATAAAACTCAGTATGAAGTTTTCTGTAAACAAGAGGTTTTTTGTTGAGTATGTCTGTAATGTTACCAAAGCCAGTCCTTGGTGTTACTATGTTTCTTAAATCGTGAATTACGATAATATAAATACTCCTTACACATTATTGTATTATAAAAATCATTACATGGACATTCTTGTACATCCAGACAAATCTATAACAAGATACCATGTCTTAAATATTGTAATATTTGTTTTATGTTTTACAACTGTCCCTCTAGTTACCAAACATATCCATTGTGTTACCATTTAAGCAGTGACTAAGGGACAGTAACATCAAGAAAATATTTCATCGAAAGTTGACTGCAAAAGAATAATATCAAATCCTCAGCAGCGGTTATCATTTATCAGAAAGAGACTTTGTAGGGATATGTTATTACACAAATATATATTAATAAATTATATGTGGCACATTGCGATTTGCAAATAGAAACACCAGGGACACGGCCATAATATACACACTTTCAACATTTTTGTTTTTAATATTGTTTGCTAAATGGGATGAAATACCTTCTTTAATATATAAAATGTGATATAAATATTACACTGAACTGTTTTATGTTAAAGTAAAAAAAATATTCATAGAAATAACAATGATTGCGAGAAACGAACGGCCAAATCACATACAAACATGGATTTGTAGGAACATTGGAGACATTGATTTATACCATTACTTGTGTGCATATAATATTAAATGCTTATTTTTGTTACCAAATAAATCAACGTTATGTGGTGGAAACACAAAATATTTTTAAAAATAGCGTATAAGCTTTCAGCATTGAAATCACTGAAGTATGGATTTTGTTTTTGAAAATGACCCATATAACAAGAGGGCCAAAATGGCGGCGGTAGCTCACCAGAGTGTAATTGATGTTCACTGACAACATTAATTTTTTGTCACTGAAGTGCATTGAAATTAGGGCCTTTGATTCGCCGATTTTCACCAAATATTCAGCTTCCTCCCCTTGTAAAATATGTGACATTTTCTCCCACAAATGGCATGCACTCAATGAAAATAGTCGTAATGTAGATAATTCCTGTGACGTATTGGTAGCGTGTTGCTGCTTTTAGTGGATGAATAACCGAATTTTTCCCATCATCGCATCGGCATTGACGAAATAATACCCCGTGGGATACGCTAAGATGTATTGTGGAAATATACATGTCGCGTGCACGGACTACTATATTCCGAAAAACGATTCGATCTCCATTTTTATTATTGCCGATCATTGGAAAATAATTTACACACATTGCATTTAAAGAATGTTGACTTCGAAGTTTATTTCAATTGTTAAGGAGTGTTGCGGCAGTTTTTTACCGCTTTATTTGCCATTATGCGGATAATCGGATGTTTAACTGCTTGTTTTTGTCTGTGGTTATTTATTTCGAAAGAAAGGTTGATTTATATCAAAACATGTTCTTTAAGGTTTATTAGTATCTGCTCGGCTGAAATCATGACATGAATTATTATACAAAACAAAATAGACAGAACCGTTTGATGTCGAACTTAAACAAAAACACATTATTTCGGACATATTATTTCGGATTTGTAGGAACTTTGGGATTGTAGTTGTTATTATTGGTTTCCTTTGTAAGCTGTTATGATTCCGTTTAATAGTGTGATATTTTGTTCAACCAGCGTGTGTTTTTTTTTTTCTCAAATTTTGCACCTGAGTCTGTTAAATAGCTGTATTTTTTACCTGTACGGTAGCGATCTTTTTTAAAAAGTTTTTATTCCAATAATATTGCGGTGACCTATATATTTTATTCTTGTTTTATGAACAGAACATATATATGAATATATTTAAGTCGTTTGGCTGATTCTATTATGTAGAACTTTATATAATCCAAAATATGTGGTCGATATAGTAAGAATTGCTTTCGTTTTTTCAGTTACTCTGAGTATATGAAATTAAAATTTCTTAGCATTTACCGCATGTACTGCATTTCTTTGGTAATATTTGCTTTCATTAATTTTTAATTACTATATATAAGCTAACATCATACCTTAAATTTGCCATTTTCATCTTTTATTGGGGATTTAAGTTAGTTTCGAAACACGCAGAAATTTAGCAGTTTTAATGCATAAGTGCACGTTATATAATTGCAAATAAAATCAAAACAAGACCGAGGACCATAATTTTTTATTTCATTTTTCACTTAGTATTTGTATGTATTCCTTGTAGACAAATTATCAAAATGCTCTACTACTGAGAAAAAAAAAAAGCCAAAACTGTATCAACATTCCTAAACTGTTAACAGTATTATTCTATTATATTTTGTAGAAATAAAATACACAGTTAGGAGACTCACCGGACCACCTCATTTCGAGGAGTTAAGAAAGCTTATAAAAATCCTTCAGCCTTTATTTGTGTACAGTATTTAACGAAACTACGAACGAGTGTTCGATTATCATTCCTACTGGTAATGACATTGACCGATTTCTTAAACATATAGAAGCGTCCTGGTGCCAGGTGTAAGAATAAAATAATAAATAAACTACTGAATAGTAAGCAATTTACCTCGTAATTACGACATAGTATCTCGTTATTTCGACTTTGTATCTCGTAATTACGACTTTATCTCGCAATTAGGACTTTTTATCTCGTAATAACGACTTGGTATCTCGTAATTACGACTTTTCATCTCGTAATAATGACTTTGTGTATCTCGTAATTACGACTTTTTATCTCGTAACAACGACTAGTGGTAGTATAAACACTTTGAGTATTACCGCCCCTTATTCTCAAGTCACCTGTGCTAGCGTGTTTACCTTAATATGGACATGGTTTTTATTTTTTTAAATCAAAAGACATCCGAGTAACAGTAGCAATAGCAACATGAGTAGCAGAATCAGCAAAGCAGCAGTAGTAGTTCTGCTTCTTTTGCTCCTCCTCCTCCTCCTACTTCTACTACTAAACTACTTCTACTTCTACTACTACTACTACTATTACTACTAGTACTCTACTACTCCGACTACTACTATTGCTACTGCCACTGTTGCTGCTGCTGCTGCTACTTATACTACTACCACTGTTACTACTGCTGCTGCTGCTGCTGCTGCTACTACTACTACTACCACTACCACTACTACGACGATTACTTCTACTACTACTACTATTACTACTACTACAGCTACTACTACTACTACTACTACTACTACTACTACTACTACTACTACTACTACTAATAATAATAATAATAATAATAATAATACTACTAATACTATTACTGCTACTACTACTACTACTACTAATAATAATAATAATAATAATAATTTGAAAACAATCTTTATTAAATGAAGGTATCCACATTAGAAAAATGTCTTTTTTCAGACAGACGGACGGCTGGACGGAGAAACAGACAGACAGACAGACCGACCGACAGACAGCAATAGCCTTCTTATATCACACTATTTATGCGTCATCAATACACTCTTTAGTCGTAATTACGACTTTATCTCATAACTACGACTTTTTTCTTGGAATTACGACTGAGTTTCTCTTAATTACGAGATAAAAAAAGTCGTAATTACGAGATACTAAGTCGTAATTACGAGATACTGGGTCGTATTTACGAGATACTAAGTCGTAATTATTAGCTAAGTTTTCTAATATTGAGCATTTTTTTATTTTTTTTATTTTTACACCTGGCACTAGGACGCTTCAATATAAAAAGCACCTTTATCATAAGAAAATAATACAAAATTGGAAAGTAGTACGTATTGTAACCATATGTTTAATTCACCGGACCACCTCGGAAGTCACCACCGGACATTTTCTTAATACATCGAAATGAGGTTGTCCTGTGAGACTCCTAACCGTGAACAAAGGATATACAAATATACTTGTTAACAGCTATAGTTTCGTTTATTTTATTTCTATAATCATTGGACTACTTTTTTAACACAATCCCTTAACGTTGCATACTAGAAAGAACAGTTGTACTACAAGTTTATGAATATCATAATTTGTTATACAGTTGTTGTTGTTTTTTGTTTGAAAGAAATAGAAAACTAGGATTAGTGTTGAATATAGAGACGGTTATCTTGCTCGGCTCGAAAATCCGAAGCGCTAGTCAAGGCTCGCACTTTCGGTTTCCTAAGTCTCGCAAGATAAATTTCTCTATATTCAACACTAACCTAGTATTCTCTATATCTCGATACCAAAATGCGAGTTGTTCTATAGGAATGTAAATATAATACATTTACAATTGTTTAAAACCCACAAGCCGCAGGAATTCACTTTTACAGAGACGTTATGATAGTCGCGCATGTGCAATAAAGATAAGCGTGGCTTGTCCACAAGTTTAATTAATGTCTAACGAGAGAAAGCAGCGTTTACGTATGTGTCAAATTCACGCCGAATAATTTTAATTGTAACAGGAATGGAATGCACGTAAAACACGACCGTACAGACCGTCAAGTTCAAAATGGCTGCATCATATGAGCGCAGTACAAAAATAGGTCAAACATATTTCGCTACGTACATTACAAAATGGTGATGTTTTATGAGCGAATGACACCCATTACAAAGAAAGGGTCTATCGCTACTGTGGAGATGTGTCAGAGAAATGCAGTATATTTGCAAGGTCTAAGGGATAATTTTAACAAAACTATCTATTGTATGCAGACAGCTGTCGCTTAGCTTGTGGGAAAAGTATTTAAGTTGCCGTTACACAGGAATTTTCACAAAACAATATTCAGACTACAGATGGCCGAAGAAATAAAATTATTTCCCTACCTCTGATTCAAGTTGGGCAGTTGTCAGTGACTGGCATAGGTATGTGCACTTAGTACTGGTAAGCCGCTTAGATAGACACATGCTTGCTCAGGTAAGGTGTGAGTAGGTTAACTGACCGCCGTAATATGACTGAAATTCTGTTAAAAACTGCAAAAATCCAAACAAACAAACTTAAGTTGAAAGGGTAAGAAATGATACATATTGTTTTGCGCGCGCGTGGGTGCGTGTACGTGCATGTGGTGCCTTTCAACTTAAACAGATACGTGTACAAACCAAGTGGAGGTCCGCTGTGACAGTCATTATGGCCATCAGGCAGCTATTTGACCCCGATGGAATCCACAATCTTTACAAGACCTTTTTTACCCTTTTGACCCCCATGGAATCCTCAATCCCTACAAGACCTGTTTGACATCCAAAAATCCTCAATCCCTACAAGACCAGTTTGATTTCCATAAATTCCTCCATCCCTATAAGACCTGTTTGACCCTTTTACCCCCATGCAATCCTCAATCCCTACAAGACCTGTGTGAACCTCGTGAAATTCTAAATCCGCACAAGACCTGTTTGACACTTTGACACCTATAGACTCCTCAATCACTACAAGACCTGTTTGACACCCATGGAAACCTCAATCTCTGCAAGACCTGTTCCATTCCCATGGAATCCTCAATCTGTACAACACCTGTTTGACCCTTTGACCCCCATTAAATCCTCAATCCTTACAAGACCTGCTTGACCTCTGACTCCCATGGAATCCTCGATCCCTACAAGACCCGTTCGACCCTTTGACCCCTATGGAATCCTCAATCCCTGCAAGACCTGTTTGATCCCGTGAAATCCTCAATCCCTACAAGACCTGTTTCACCTCCATGGAATCCTCAATCCATACAACACCTGTTTGATCCCCATGGAACCCTGAAGCCCTACAAGAACTGTTTGACCACCATGGTATCCTCAAACCTTACAAGACCTGTTTGACCCTCATGGAATCCTCAATCTCTACAAGACATTTTTGTACATTTGACCCCCATCCAATCCTCAATCCCTACAATTCCTTTTAAAACATTTGACCCCCATGGAATCCTCTATCCCTACAATACCTGTTTGACCCCCATGGAAGCCTCAATCCCTACAAGACCTGAGACACCACCATGGTATCCTCAACACCTACAAGACCTGTTTGACCCTAACGGAATCCTCAATCTCTAAAAGACATTTTTGAACATTTGACCCCCATGCAATCCTCAATCCCTACAATACATGTTTGACACTTTGACCCCCATGGAATTCTCAATACCTACAAGATCCTTTTGACCCCCATGGAATCCTCAATCGCTACAAGACCTGTTTGACCTCCATGGAATCCTCAATCCCTACAAGACCTGTTCGATCCCCATGGAATCCTGAATCCCTACAAGACCTGTTTGACCACCATGGAATCCTCAAACTCTACAAGACCTGTTTGAACTCCATGGAATACTCAATCCTTGCAAGACCTCATCCAACCCTCAATCCCTACAATACCAATTTGGTCTCCATGGAATCCTCAATCTCTACAATACCTGTTTGAAAATTTGACTCCCATGGAATCCTCAATCCCTACAATACCTCTTTGACCCGAATGAAATCCTCAATCCCTACAAGACATGTTTGACCCCCATGGAATCCTCAGTCTCTACAATACCTGTTTGACACTTCGACCCGCATGAATTCCTCCATGGCTACCAGACCTGTTTGACCCCCATTGGAATCCTCAATCCCTACAAGACCTGTTTGACCCCCATGGAATCCTAAATTCCTACCAGACCTGTTTGACCCCCATGGAATCCTCAATACCTACAAGTCCTGTTTGACCTCCATGGAATCCTAAATCCCTACAAGACCTGTTCGATCCCCATGGAATCCTCAATCTCTACAAGACCTGTTTGAACTCCATGGAATCCTCAATCTCTAAAATACCTGTTTGAATATTGAACCCCATGGAATCCTCAATCCCTTCCATTCCTGTTTGACACTTTGACCCCCATAGAATGCTCAATCCCTGCAAGACCTGTTTGACGACCATGGAATCCTCAATCCCTACAAGACCTGTTTCACCCCCATGGAATCCTCAATCCTACAAGACCTGTCCCACCCCCGTGGAAACCTCAATCCCTACAAGACCTGTTCGATCCCCATGGAATCCCCAATCACTAAAAGACCTGTTCCACCCCCATGGAATCTTCAATCGCTACAACACCTGTTTGACCCTCGTGGAATACTCGATCTCTACAATATCTGTTTGAACCTTTCACCCCCATGGAATCCTTAATCCCTACAAAAACTGATTTACTCTTTGTCCCACATGACATCCTTAATCCCTACACGAAACGGTTGTTCTCCATGGAATCCTTAATCCCTACAAGACATGTTTGACCCAAATGGAATCCTCAATCTCTACAACACCTGTTGAACCGCCATGGAATCCTCAATATCTACAAGAACTGTTCGATCCCCATGGAATCCTCAATCCCAACAAGACCTGTGTGACCCCCATGCAATCCTAAATCCCTACAAGACCTTTTCGACCCCCGTGGAACCCTCAGTATCTACAATACCTGTTTAATGCTCATGGAATCCCAAAACTCTACAACACCTGTTTGACTCTTTGCCCTCATGGAATCCTCAATCTCTACAAGACCCGTTAGACCCTTTAAAACCTATGAAATCCTCAATCTCTACAAAACCTGTTTGATCCCTATAAACTCCGAAATCGACTAGAAGAATTGTTTGACGCCCATGGATTCCTCAATCACTAAAAGACTTGTTTGACCCCCATAAGATCCTCAATCCCTAAAGCTCTGTTTGACCCTAGTGGAATCCTCAATCTCTACAAAACCTGTTTGACTCATTGAACCCCATGAAATCCTCAATCCCTCCAATGCCAGTTTGACCCTTTGACCCCCATTGGAATCCTCAATCCATACAAGACCTGTTTTATTTCCATGGAATCCTCAATCTCTACAAGACCTGTTTGATCCTTTGACACCCAAGAAATCTTCAATCGCTGCAATACCTGTTTGACCCTTTGACCCCCATGGTATCCTCAATCCCTACAAGACCTATTTGACCCCATGGAATCCTCAATCCCTACAAGACCTGTTTAACCCCCATGAAATCGTCAATCTCTACAATACCTGTTTCACCCCCATGCAATCCCCAATCTCTACAAGACATGTTTTACCCGCATAGAATTCTCAATCTCTACAAGACCTGTTTGACACCCATGGAGTTCTCAATCCCTTCAAGACCCGTTTGAACCCCATGGAATCCTCATTCCCTACTAGACCTGTTTGATCCCCAAGGAATCCCCAATCCCTATAAAACATGGCTGACCCCCATGGAATCCTCAATCTCTACAAGACATGTTCGACCGCCATAAAATCCTCAATCTCTACAAGACTTGTTTGACCCCCATGGAATCCTCAATCTCTACAAGATCTGTTTAACCTCCATGGAATCCTCAATCCAAACAATACCTTTTGGACCCCCATGGAATCCCCAATCCCTACAATTCCTGTTTGACCCCCACGGAATCCTCAATCTCTACAAGACCTGTTTGACCTCCGTGGAATCCTCAATCCCTACAAGACCTATTGGACCCCCATAGAATCCTCAATCTCTAAAAGACATGTTTGACCCTTTTGGAATCCCCTATCCCTACAAGACGTATTTGACCCCAATGGAATCTTAAGACATGTTAGATCAACATGGAATCCTCAATCCCTACAAGACTTGTTTGACCTCAATGGATTCCTCAATCTTTACAAGACCTTTTTGACACTCTGACCCCAATGGAATCCTTAATCCTTACAAAACCTGTTTGACCCTTTGACCCCTATGGTATCCTCAATCCCTACAAGACCTGTTTCACTTCCATGGAATCCTCAATCTTAGCAAGACCTTTTGGACCCCCATGGAATCCTAAATCCCAACAAGACTTGTTTGAACACTATGAATTCCCCAATCCCTACAAGACCTGTTTTATCCTCATGGAATCCTCACTCTCTACAAGACTTGTATGACCTGCATGGAATCCTAAATCCCTACAGGACCTATTTGACAGCCATGGAATCCTTAATCTCTACAATACATTTTTAACCTCCATGGAATCCTCAATCCCTACAAGACCTGTTTGACCCTCGTTGAATACTCAATCCCTACAATACCTGTTTGACCCCCATGGAATCCCCAATCTCTACAAGACCTGTTTTAGCCCCGTGCAAACCTCAATCCCTACAATACATATTTGACCACCATGGAAACCTTAATCTCTACAAGACCTGTTTGACCCCCATGGAATCCTCACAAGACCTTTTTGACCCTTGGACCCTCATGGATTCCTTAATCACTACAGCACCTGCTTCATCGCCATGGAATCCTGAATCCCTACAAGTCTTATTAGACCCCTATGGAATGCTCAATCTGTACAAGACCTGTTTGATCCTCATGGAATCCTCAATCTCGACAAGACCTGTTTGATTCCCATGGAATCCTCAATTCCTGCAAGACATTTTTGACCCCCACGGAGTCCTCAATCCCTACAAGACCTGTTCGATCTCCATGGAAACGTCAATCTCTACGAGACCTATTTGACCTCCATTGAATCCTCAATCCGTAAAAGACCTGTATGACTCCCATGGAATCCTCAATTCCTGCAAGACATTTTTGACCCCCAGGGAGTCTTCAATCCCTGCAAGACCTGTTCGATCTTTATGGAATCGTCAACCTATACAAGACCTGTTTGATCCCCATTGAATACTCAATCTTACAAGACCTGTTTGACACCCATGGAATACTCAATCCCAAAAAGATTTTTGCTTGAACCGTATGAAATCCCCAATTCCTGCAAGACTTGTTTGATCCTCATGGAATCCTCAATTCTACAAGACTTTTTTGACCACCATGGAATCGCCAATCCCTACAGGACCTGTTTGACCCTTTGACCCACATGGATTCCTCAATCCCTACAAGACCTGTTTGACTCCTATGGAATCCTCAATCCCTACAAGACTTATTTGCATCAATGGAATCCTCAATCTTTACAAGACCTGTTTGATCCTCCTGGAATCCTTAATCTCTACAAGACCTGTTGGCCTCCCATGGAATCCTCAGTTCCTGCAACACTTTATTGACCCCCAGGTTGTCCTCAATCCCTAAAAGACCTTTTCGATCTCCATTGAATCCTCAATCTCTACAAGACCTGTTTGACCCCCATTTAATCCTCAATCCCTACAAGACCTGTTTGACACCCATGGAATTCTCAATCACTACAAGACATGTTTGATCCATGCAAACCTCAATCCCTACAAGAGTTGTTTGACACCCATAGAATCATTAATCTCTACAAGATCATTTTAACCTCGATGAAATCCTCAATTCCAACAAGACCTGTTTGACCCCCATGGAATCATCAATCACAACAATACCTGTTTGACCCCCATCAAATCCCCAATCTCTACAAGACCTGTTTGATCCCAGTGCATACTTAATCCCTACAAGACCTATTTGACCCCCATGGAATCCTTAATCTCTTCAAGACCTGTTTGACCCCCATGGAATCCTCAATTCCTACAAGATATGTTTGACGCCCATGGAATCCCCAGTCCCTACAAGACCTGTTTGACTTCCATGGAACCGTCAATCTTAACAAGACCTTTTTGACCTCCATGGGATCCTCAATCCCAACAAGACTTGTTTTAACACTATGAAGTCCCCAATCTCTACAAAACCTGTTTTATCCTCATGGAATCCTTACTCTCTATAAGACTTGTTTGACCTACATGGAATTCTCAATCCATACAAGACCTGTTTGAACCTTTGACCCTCATGGATTACTCAATCCCTACAAGACCAGTTTGACCCCCATGGAATCCTCAATCCGTACAAGTCCTATTAGACCCCTATGGAATCCTCATTCTTTACAAGACCTGTTTGATCCTAATGGAATCCTCACTCTCTACAACACCTGTTTGACTCCCATGGAATCCTCAATCCCGGCAAAACCTGTTCGATCTTCATGGAATTGTCAATCTCTACAACACCTGTTTGACCCCCATTGAATTCTCAATCCGTACAAGACCTGTTTGACACCCATGGAATCCTCAATCTCTACAAGACCTGTTTGATCTCCATAAAATCCGCAATCCCAACAAGACATGTTTGACCCCCATGGAATCCTCAATCCCTACAAAACCTGTTTAACCTCAATGCAAACCTCAATCGCTACGAGATCTGTTTGACCCCCATGGAATCCTCAATCCCTACAATACCTGTTTGACCCCCATGGAATCCCTAATCTCTACAAGACCTGTTTGAACCCCGTAAAATCTACATTCCATACAAAACCTATTTGACCCCCATGGAATCCTCAATCTCTACAAGACCTGTTTAACCGCCATGGAATCCTCAATTCCTACAAGATATGTTTGACTCCCATGGAATCCCCACTCCCTACAAGACCTGTTTGACCCGCATTGAATCCTAAATCTCTACAATGCCTGTTTGACCCCCATGGAATCATAAATCTCTACAAGACCTGTTTGATCCCCATGGAATCCCCAATCCCTAAAAGCCTTGTTTGACCTCCATGGAATCCTCAATCTCTACAACACCTGTTTGACCCTCTGACTCCCATGGAATCCTCAATCCGTACAAGACCTGTTTGACATTTGATACCAATAGTATCCTTAATCCCAACAAAACCTGTTTGACTTTCTTGAATTTCACAATCTTAACAAGACCTGATTGACCCCGTTGGAATCCTCAATCCCTACAATACCTGTTTGACACTTTGACTCGCATGAAATCCTCCATCGCTACAAGACCTGTTTGACCGCCTTGGAATCCTCATTCCCTACAAGACCTCTTTGACCCCCATGGAATCCTAAATTCCTACAAGACCTATTTGACCCCCATGGAATCCTCAATTCATACAAGTCCTGTTTGACCTCCATGGAATCCTCAATTCCTACAAGATATGTTTGACGCCCATGGAATCCCCAGTCTCTACAAGACCTATTTGACTTCCATGGAACCGTCAATCTTAACAAGACCTTTTTGACCTCCATGGGATCCTCAATCTCAACAAGACTTGTTTTAACACTATGAAATCCCCAATCCCTACAAAACCTGTTTTATCCTCATGGAATCCTTACTCTCTACAAGACTTGTTTGACCTACATGGAATCCTCAATCCCTACAAGACCTGTTTTAACCTTTGACCCTCATGGATTACTCAATCCCTACAAGACCTGTTTGACCCCCATGGAAACCTCAATCCGTACAAGTCTTATTAGACCCCAATGGAATACTCATTCTTTTCAAGACCTGTTTGATCCTAATGGAATCCTCACTCTCTACAACACCTGTTTGACTCCCATGGAATCCTCAATCCCGGCAAAACCTGTTCGATCTTCATGGAATTGTCAATCTCTACAACACCTGATTGACCCCCATTGAATTCTCAATCCGTACAAGACCTGTTTGAAACCCATGGAATCCTCAATCTCTACAAGACCTGTTTGATCCCCATAAAATTCGCAATCCCAACAAGACCTGTTTGACCCCCATGGAGTCCTCAATCCCTACAAGACCTGTGTAACCTCCATGCAAACCTCAATCGCTACGAGATCTGTTTGACCCCCATGGAATCCTCAATCCCTACAATACCTGTTTGACCCCCATGGAATCCCTAATCTCTACAAGACCTGTTTGAACCCCGTAAAATCTACATTCCCTACAAAACCTATTTGACCCCCATGGAATCCTCAATCTCTACAAGACCTGTTTAACCGCCATGGAATCCTCAATTCCTACAAGATATGTTTGACTCCCATGGAATCCCCACTCCCTACAAGACCTGTTTGACCCGCATTGAATCCTAAATCTCTACAATGCCTGTTTGACCCCCATGGAATCATAAATCTCTACAAGACCTGTTTGATCCCCATGGAATCCCCAATCCCTACAAGCCTTGTTTGACCTCCATGGAATCCTCAATCTCTACAACACCTGTTTGACCCTCTGACTCCCATGGTATCCTCAATCCGTACAAGACCTGTTTGACCTTTGACACTAATGGTATCCTTAATCCCTGCAAAACCTGTTTGACTTTCTTGAATTTCACAATCTTAACAAGACCTTATTGACTCCGTTGGAATCCTCAATCCCTACAATACCTGTTTGACACTTTGACTCGCATGAAATCCTCCATCGCTACAAGACCTGTTTGACCGCCTTGGAATCCTCAATCCCTACAAGACCTGTTTGACCCCCATGGAATCCTAAATTCCTACAAGACCTATTTGACCCCCATGGAATCCTCAATTCATACAAGTCCTGTTTGACCTGCATGGAATCCTCAATTCCACAAGATATGTTTGACGCCCATGGAATCCCCAGTCCCTACAATACCTGTTTGAATTCCATGGAACCGTCAATCTTAACAAGACCTTTTTGACCTCCATGGGATCCTCAATCCCAACAAGACTTGTTTTAACACTATGAAATCCCCAATCCCTACAAAACCTGTTTTATCCTCATGGAATCCTTACTCTCTACAAGACTTGTTTGACCTACATGGAATCCTCAATCCCTACAAGACCTGTTTGAACCTTTGACCCTCATGGATTACTCAATCTCTACAAGACCTGTTTGACCCCCATGGAATCCTCAATCCGTACAAGTCTTATTAGACCCCTATGGAATCCTCATTCTGTACAAGACCTGTTTGATCCTAATGGAATCCTCACTCTCTACAACACCTGTTTGACACCCATGGAATCCTCAATCCCGGCAAAACCTGTTCGATCTTCATGGAATTGTCAATCTCTACAACACCTGTTTGACCCCCATTGAATTCTCAATCCGTACAAGACCTGTTTGACACCCATGGAATCCTCAATCTCAACAAGACCTGTTTGATCCCCATAAAATCCTCAATCCCAACAAGACCTGTTTAACCCCCATGGAATCCTCAATCCCTACAAGACCTGTTTAACCTCCATGCAAACCTCAATCGCTACGAGATCTGTTTGACCCCCATAGAATCCTCAATCCCTACAATACCTGTTTGACCCCCATGGAATCCCTAATCTCTACAAGACCTGTTTGAACCCCGTAAAATCTACAATCCCTACAAAACCTATTTGACCCCCATGGAATCCTCAATCTCTACAAGACCTGTTTAACCGCCATGGAATCCTCCATTCCTACAAGATATGTTTGACTCCCATGGAATCCCCACTCTCTACAAGACCTGTTTGACCCGCATTGAATCCTAAATCTCTACAATGCCTGTTTGACCCCCATGGAATCATAAATCTCTACAAGACCTGTTTGATCCCCATGGAATCCCCAATCCCTACAAGTCTTGTTTGACCTCCATGGAATCCTCAATCTCTACAACACCTGTTTGACCCTCTGACTCCCATGGAATCCTGAATCCGTACAAGACCTGTTTGACCTTTGACACTAATGGTATCCTTAATCCCTACAAAACCTGTTTGACTTTCTTGAATTTCACCATCTTAACAAGACCTGATTGACCCCGTTGGAATCATCAATCTCTACAATACCTGTTTGACACATTGAATCGCATGAAATCCTCTATCGCTACAAGACCTGTTTGACCGCCTTGGAATCCTCAATCCCTACAAGACCTGTTTGACCCCCATGAAATCCTAAATTCCTACAAGACCTATTTGACCCCCATGGAATCCTCAATTCATACAAGTCCTGTTTGACCTCCATGGAATCCTCAATCCATACAAGACCTGTTCGATCCCCATGGAATCCTCAATCTCTACAAGGCCTGTTTGACCCCCTTGGAATCCTCAATGTCTACAAGACCTGTTTGAACTCCATGGAATCCTTAATCTCTGCAATACCTGTTTGAATCTTTGAACCCCATGGAATCCTCAATCCCTTCCATTCCTGTTTGACACGTTGACCCCAATAGAATGCTCAATCCCTGCAAGACCTGTTTGACGACCATGGAATCCTCAATCCCTACAAGACCTGTTTCACCCCCATGGAATCCTCAATCCCTACAAGACCTGTTCCACCCCCATGGAAACCTCAATCCCTACAAGACCTGTTCGATCCCCATGGAATCCTCTATCCCTAAAAGACCTGTTCCACCCCCATTGAATCTTCAATCGCTACAACACATGTCTGACCCTCGTGCAATCCTCGATCTCTACAATATCTGTTTGAACCTTTCACCCCATGGAATCCTTAATCTCTACAAAACATGTTTTACTTTTGGACCCCAATGACATCCTTAATCTCTACAAGAAACGGTTGGTCTCCATGGAATTCTTAATCCCTACAATACCTGTTTGATTCGAATTGAATCCTCAATCTATACATAAACCTGTTGAACCGCCATGTAATCCTCAATATCTACAAGAACTGTTCGATCCCCATGGAATCCTCAATCCCAACAAGACCTGTGTGACCCCCATGGAATCCTCAATCCGTACAAGACATTTTCGACCCCCGTGGAATCCTCAGTATCTACAACACCTGTTTAATGCTCATGGAATCCCAAAACTCTACAACACCTGTTTGACTCTTTGCCCTCATGGAATTCTCAATCTCTACAAGACCCGTTAGACCATTTGAAAACTATGACATCCTCAATCCCTACAAGACCTGTTTGATCCCTATAAAATCCTAAATCTCTACAAGAATTGTTTGACGCCCATGGATTCCTCAATCACTACAAGACTTGTTTGACCCCCATAAGATCCTCAATCCCTAAAGATCTGTTTGACAATCTTAGCAAGACCTGATTGACCCCGATGGAGAGTCCTCAATCCCAACAAGACTTGTTTGAACCCTACGAAATCCCCAATTCCTGCAAGACCTGTTTAATCCTCATGGAATACTCAATCTCTACAAGACTTGTTTGACCACCATGGAATCCTCAATCCCTACATGACCTGTTTGACCCTTTGTCCCCCATGGATTCCCCACGCCCTACAAGACCTGTTTGACCCCATGGAATCCTAAATATCTACACTACCTGTTTGACACACACGGAAACCTAAATCTCTACAAGACCTGTTTGATCGTCATGGAATCCCCAATCCCTATAAGACTGTTTTGACCTCCATGGAATCCTCGAACCCTACAAAACCTGTTGGACCCTTTGACCCCTATGGTATCCTTAATCCCTACAAGACCTGTTTGACTTTCATGGAATAAATTCTCAATTTTAACAAGACCTGTTTGACCCCCATGGAATCCTCAATCCTAACAAAACTTGTTTGAACCCGATGAAATCCCCAATCCCTACAAGACCAGTTTTATCCTCATGGAATCTTGATTTTCCACAAGACTTGTTTGACCTCCATGAAATCCTCAATCCCTAAAAGACCTGTTTGACCCTTTGACCCCCATGGTTTCCTCAATCCCTACAAGACCTGTTTAACCCCCATGGAATCCTCAATCCCTACAAAACTTATGTGACCCCTATGGAGTCCTCAATCCCTACAAGACCTGTTTGATCCTCATTGAATCCTCAATCTCTTCAAGACCTGTTTGACCCCCGTGGAATCCTTAATCCCTTTCACGACCAACTTGACCTCCATCTCTACAAGACTTATGTTACCCCTATGGAATCCTCAATCTCTATAAGACCTATTTGATCATCATGGAATCCTCAATCTCTACAAGACCTATTTGACCCCCATGGAATCCTCATTCCTTGCAATATATTTTTGACCTCCATGGAGTCCTCAATCCCTACAAGACCTGTTTGATCCACGGAATCCTCAGTAGTAACTACAAGACCTGTTTGACCCCCATGAAATCCTCAATCTCTACAATACCTGTTTGACCCCCATGGAATCCTCAATCCCTACTAGACCTGTTTGAACCCCATGGAATCCTCAATCTCTACAAGACCTGTTTGACCCCCATGGAATCCTCAATCTCCACAAGACCTGTTTGACCCCCAAGGAATCCTCAATCTCCACAAGACCTGTTTGACCCCCAAGGAATCCTCTATCTCTACAAGACCTGTTTGACCCCCATGAAATCCTCAATCTCTACAAGACCTGTTTGACCCCCATGGAATCCTCAATCTCTACAAGACCTGTATGACTCCCATGCAATCCTCAATCCCTACAAGACCTGTTTGACCCCCATGGAATCCTCAATCTCTACAAGACCTGTATGACCCCCATGCAATCCTCAATCCCTACAAGACCTGTTTGAACCCCATGGAAACCTCAATATCTACAAGTTTTGTTTGATTCTCATGGAATCTTCAATCTGTACAAGACCTGTTTGATCCATATGTAATCCTTAATCCCTACAAGACCTGTTTGACTCGCATGGAATCCTCAATCCCTACAATACCTGTTTGATCCCCATGCAATCCTCAATACCTACAAGACCTGTTTGACCCCCTATGGAATCCTCAATCCCTACAAGACCTGGCTGACCCCCATGGAATCCTCAATCTCTACAAGACCTGTTTGATCCCCATGGAATCCTCAATTTCTGCAAGACTTGTTTGACCTTTGTACTTGTAAAAGATAATGAACTCAAATTGCATCGGCAGTAGACAAACCCTTATTAGTGTCTGCTACAATGTCCTTCATGCTTTGGCAAGTAAGTAAATTGTCTTAAATAAAGTCAGTATATCCCCCAATGACTTCCACCTCGAGCTCTTCGGTATCTTACTACACATTATTAACAAATGTATGCGCTGATAAATGAAGGGTATATAGACAGTTTATGCTCAAGAATGTATGAACGCACAAAGAAACATTTTACACTCTAGATATGATATGAGAAATACACTGAATTAGTTTCCAGAATCATATTAGTCTAACTTTGAAATTCAGAGAAACTTATTTTATTGATAACTGTTTCCGTACGTCGATAGAGTTTAAAAAAGTGCAATTGTACTGAACTATAATTAAGTTCTCAAGATAAAGAAAAAGTTGGGTAACATCTGTTTGTGTATTAAAATAAGACTAAACAGTGTATGTGTGTATTACTTTTTATAAGTATATAGTTTTAAATAGTTAAAGTGTTGTTTTGTTTGTTTGTTTGTTTTTTCATTATATGTTTCTCGTCGAACTATTGTGTTTGTATTTATGGTATAACCCGTAGTTTATGTTTGGTAAAGAAACCTAGACTGCAAGATCTGTACTGAGGGAAAGACGGGACAAACGCCATGGGCACCTGCTATTTAAGGGCGACACAGCAACCTTTTGGAATTTCGGTTTTTACTGCTTCTTAGCCTCCAGAGTCAAAAAGTAGTTATTTGCGATACGTGCTTTCGATTTGCAGTGCTAAAGACAGTCGGCTTCAGCCAAAAGTCGTAAAACTTCTAAATGAGCGATTGCGTGGGTTCACGTTTAACCGCCACTCACACCAGAACACTGATTTATAAACGTTCATTTGTACCGTATGCTAGCCTTTTAACAGATGTACTAATGCACTGTTCGAACAAGGCAAATTGGGCCTACAAATCTCGAACGCACGAGTCGCGTAAAAGCGGTTAATTTAAACCGAGTTCACGTTGTTCCAAATACATGTAACGTTAAAAGTTTACGTTGGTATGATTTATTTTTTCAAGTTTTGCAGGTGTGAATTAAAACATGTGTGTCTTGCGTGGTTATGTTAAAGGGACTGTGCATTTCGAATGAAATCATGCAAACACGAACAAGTTTGGCCAAGTCTTCGACATTTGTTAACAATGTACATGTAATTATATTTGGAGTTTTATAAATTTCTTTAGCTTCCAATGTTTTAGTGCTAGGTTAGCTATTGACGTTATGAGCCATCCGTTTTCCATCTTCCGAAATTCCTCAACAATTGGGCTTGTGGACGCGATAGAGACTTTACTTTTGATTTAATCTTGATCAAACTGGCACAGTTTGTGTATGACCTCGGATAGGTTCTGGAACACCTGTATTATTGTCCCTTTTCATGAAAAGAACTGAAAAAATGACTTAGTTTAACATAGCTACTTCATTATTAATCTATTCTTGAACAATCTTGCACATCTTGTGAAGAATTATACGATCTTATAATAAACTAAATATTACCCAGATCGGGCCACAATCATCAGAGTTATTGCCTCTTGAGTGTGAGCGTACAAAAAACTTTTTGCAGGATAGATTATTCATTTTTTAACCTTATTTTGACCAAATGTGCACTGTTTGTGCATGGCCATAAGGTCTCAGTCAAAGTCGAATAGAGCCTATATCGGACTAGAAAGACCAGAGTTATTACCCCTTCTTTGTGAAAAAAATCCCTTATTTGTCAACAATTGACTTGAAGTGGCAATAGAAACTCAATTTTGAACAAACTAGCCCAGATTGTGTATGACCATACAATCTCTGCTGGGACATGTAGTGTCCGATTTCTAGGCATTTGTAGGCATATAATGATTAGAAAAACATACTTTGATCTCGCAGAAGGCATTTACGGGGGCGTAGCGCTGATTGGCTGAAATAACTCTGCTGCTGATTTACCAGGAATTTTACCAAATTTCTTGGCCTGTTTTTGGCCGCTGTCCATTTGGCCTTTGCCTAACGTTTTGATGGTGCCTAAGTGATATTCATAGATATGGTATTCGTCATGGTCCCAACTGATTCAACCAGACTTGTATGCCAATTGCACCAGTCGATTGCCAGGTCAACTACAGTAGTAGGCCGGACAGGCATCTGTAATATGAGTGTCGATTGCCAGGTTAACCACAGTAATAGGCCGGACAGGAATCTGTAATGTGACTGTCGATTGCCAGGTTAACTACAGTAATAGGCCGGACAGGCGTCTGTAACGTGACTGGCGATTGCCAGGTTAACTACAGTAAAAGGCCGGACAGGCATCTGTACTTTGACTGTCGATTGCCAGGTTAACTTACTGAGATGGGTCATTCCCAGTACTCAGGTGAGCGCATTTGGCCATTATGGCCATTTTGTTTTGAACAATGTTACTTTCTTTGTAATTGAAATTTACACAAACAGAGATTCCACATTGTGTTGACTAGCCCAGAGGGGCAGCAGGAGCGAATCAAAAAGAAGCAGGGTGCAGCGCCATGCTTTTTCGCTCTGAAGTTTTCCCTAGGATGATCCTTTTTGCATGTCTTACTTTACGCGTTTTTAATTTATATAACTGTTGAGGTGTTGTAGTTTTGTTACTGTTGTTTTGTCTTTGTTCTATTTGTTTTGAAGATCAATATAATTTATTCAATATTAATGTAATGTATATGTCTTGAAGTTCTTTTGACATTATGCACTTAAACACCTGCGAAATAAACACTTGTGTTTTGGCTTAATATATGTTACTCATATTACCCCTTTGATCAATAATGTATAATCTAGTTTTTATTTTAATTACAATTTTATCTTGTTGACCTGTCTCATTACGCTAACAATATGACATTTAAGATAATATACTACTTCGCCTATTGTTCACACTATTCATTCCACCAAAACGTCAACGCATGTAGTAGATAATATATAATAATGATTTTGACTTGTGTCTTAAACGTTGTTTAACAATAGTAGAACGACAGGTAAATTTTACACGGACTGACTTTTATGTACAGTATCGTATATACAAGATACTATATATGAGAAACGTTATTTAACGTCGAACTTTAACGGTTTTTTAACAAAATAACTCTAGCTGCAAAGCTATTTACCGACACGAACATACATATTGCTTAGATTCATATAATTCAGAGATTGTTAAATTTTCTTCCAGTGTTAATTACAGTCATTTTTGTGAACATGATTCTCGTCGTCGTCGGGGCGTCGGTGATGTTTTACTTTATTGGATTAAGCAACGCTATCTGCCAAAATGGCGGCGACACATCTCCACAAGTTCTCGCCACGGACGCCATCTTGATTTATAAAAACCGAACCGTTTCGTACAATCGTGGCCGGCTACCGCGGCACCTAAAACCCGTACTCTACAAGATTGAGGTGTTCCGGACCAATTCTCTTTCGTGAGAAGATGTGGCTGCAGTTTCAATGCATTGAGCGGGGGAAACAACATAACAATGAAAGTTGAACAGTTGGAGATTGCCAGTATCGAAATCGGCTACCTGGTTACTAATCAAGGATTGTTACAAGTAAGAAACTACGTGGTCGATACGGAGTGGCAGTTTTTAACGATCTTTGTGAACCATGAGTTCGTGCCCGGAAATGACTATTACGTGGAAATCAATTACAACGGGCCTCTGAAGTCAGATTATACCGGATTGTATGTTAGCACGATTCCCCAAAGAACTAGAAACAAATACGTCGCCGCCACTCAGTTTTCCCCTACCGACGCGCGGAAGGCGTTTCCGTGTTTCGACGAGCCGGACCGGAAAGCCCAATTTGAGATTACAATAATTCGACGAGCGGACATGGTGTCGTTGTCAAACATGCCCAAAGATTCCGAACGCCGTCTTATGTCGGGGTCTTTCATCGCCGACACGTACCAGACGACTCCCGTCATGCCGACATACCTGGAGGCCTTTGCAGTTGGAGACCTTTTGTTTTTATCCATCGAGGCGACCTCTGTGTTGAACTTCACGGCCTGGGCCCGCAGAGAGAAGATAGCCAAATCGAGGGCAATAGTGGAGTTCGGCGCTAATGTCTTAAATTTTTATGAAGGACATTTTGAAATTCATTTCCCGCTGCCGAAGCAATACATGCTTGTAGTACCGGAAACAGTCGTGGGAGCAATGGAGAACTGCGGATTGATCATTTTTAAAGAGGTATGGTTTGTTGAACTTCGTCACTCTCATATTATCGTGTGGTATGCATATATGCAAATATATTTGTTATGTGATAAGAATTCAGACAAATCCCACTTTCGTGCCGTAGGAATATATGCAAATGTCACAGTCGTGTGGTAGGAGAATTTGCAAATATCATTGTTGCGGCGTAGGAATATATGAAAATCTCAATGTCGTGTGGTAGGTATATATGCAAATCGCATTGTCGTGTGGTAGGTATATATGCAAATCTAATTGTCGTGTGGTAGGAATACTGATATGCAAATCTCATTGTCGTGTGGTAGGAATACTTATATGCAAATCCCATTGTCATGTGGTAGGAACATATGCAAATCTCATTGTCGAGTGATTGAAATATATCAAAATGTCATTGTCGTGTGGTAGGAATGCATGTAAATATCATTGTCATGTGGTAGGAAGACATGCGAATCTCATTTTCGTGTGTTAGGAATATATGCAAATCTCATTGTCGTGTGGTAGGAATTCTTGCAAATATCATTGTCGTGTGGTAGGCATACATGCAAATCTCACTTTTGTGTGGTAGGAATATATGCAAATCTCATTGTAATGTGGTAGGAATATATGCAAATCTCATTGTTAGGTGGTAAGAATATATGGAAATCTCAATTTCGTGCGGTAGGAATATATGCAAATCTCATTGTCGTGTGGTAGAAATATATGCAAATCTTATTGTCGTGTGGTAGGAATTTATGCAAATATCATTTTATTGTGGTAGGTATATATGCAAATCTCATTGTGGTGTGGTAGGAATATATGCAAATCTCATTGTCATGTGGTGGGAATTCATGCCAATATTGTCGTGTGGTAGGTGTATATGCAAATCTCATTTTGATGGGGTATGAATATATGCAAACCTCATGGTCGTGTGATAGGAATATATGCAAATCTCATTGTCATGTGGTAGGAATATACGCAACTCTCATTGTCGATTGGTAGGAATATACGCAAATCTCATTGTCATGTGGTAGGCATATATGCAAATCTGATTGTCATGTGGTAAGAATATATGCAAATCTCATTGTGATGTGGTAGGAATACATATATGCAAATCTCATTGTCATGTGGTAGGTATATACGCAAATCTCATTGTTGTGTGGTAGGCATATATGCAAATCTTATTGTCGTGTGGTAGGAATACATATATTCAAATCACATTGTCGTGTGGTAGAAATACTTGTATGCAAAACTCATTGTCGTGTGGTAGGAATATATACATATCTCATTGTCATGTGGTAGGAATATATGCAAATCTCATTGTTATGAGGAAGGAATATTTACAGGTCTCATTCTCGTGTGGTAGAAATATTTGTAAATCTCATTGTCGTGTGTTGGGAATGTTTGCACATCTCATTGTCGCGCGGAAAGCATATGTGCAGTACTCCAAATAATAATCTTAAATACCTATAAAGAGTATTCTTTCGTTTCTCTAGTTTAATATGTATCGTGTGTTTTCGTTGTTTTAGTCCTGTTACTGGAAACAACAGTGAACAAAGTTATTTAGAACATGAGTTCCACCCTATCTGTATCCATATCAATATCGGCCAGTATATGTTTACTGATATTACATTTTCTATTGAACACTATGTGACCTATGGCACAGATCACTCACTACTAACGGTACTTGTAGAAATATCATAACCGTAGCAAAACCAAATGTTTTGCGGGAAATTAGTTTCGTGAATTCCGAGGTCAACGCTTGATGCACTTACATTTTCTGCCTATGGGTTTAAATGTTATATGCGAAATAGGTAATGCCATATATACAGTTTTCGTTTGTGCTTTCAGGAGCGTATTTGTTACGACGACAGACGCTACAGCGATTTCGCATGGATGGATACCATGGCGACGGTTGCTCACGAGCTTGCTCATCAGTGGTTCGGTAACCTAGTAACGCCTGACTGGTAAGAAAACCTGTTCTTAAAAGAGGCTTTGCTGCGTACTTTGAGCTTGTTGACATGCAACATGTTCTTGTTGGAACTAGCAACTATTACAATTTCCACGATTATTTTACCATTGATCGCATGCATCCAATATTTGAAGCCGATGACGTCACATCCGGTTCACATGAATTTGCTGATTCAACATAAATCAAGCAAGTATTTGACTCCATATCGTATTCCAAGGGAGCATGCTTGATCCGTATGATGCAGTTTTTGCTTGGTCCGATCGACTTTTGGAAGGTTTAAAGCGATATTTGCTTCACTACGAGTACGCAAATACCGGTCACGACGGCTTTTTTGCGTCGATCGAAACAGACCCAACGAGTTCACCGAACGTCGGTGAGATAATGCGAAACTGGGTACTTCAGCCGATCTATCCCGTTGTTCACGTGACCCAGATACGACCTGGCTACTTGCGTATAACGCAATCAAGATTCTTGAACGACCGAAATAAAAGTAACGCGCAAGTAAAGTTTAACAAATTAAAAACTTCTTTGGAAAATTCCGTTTACATATAAAACCGATGTTGAAGCCAATTTCACGGCAAGTAACACGAAAATAATTTGGCTGGAAAGGGAGGAAACTTTGATTAAAGACAAAGAGTTACCGGACTTAACGAGCGATGGGCATTGGTTAATAGGGTTACTACAGAGTAAACTATGGTCCTGAAATCTGGGGCCACGTCGCTCAGTATCTTATATACGACCATTCAAAAATACACAGATTGAATCGAGCACAGATAATCGATGACGCACTCAGTTTAAGTAAAGCAAAGTTACTTCCCCTGGAAAGCCCGCTTTCTCTATTGGAGTATTTGCTATTCGAAGACGACTATGTTGCTTGGTCAGCCGCCATTACCAAACTAAAGACAATAGCAAGACTAGTCCAGACGACAACGCTTCATCCAAAATTGAAACTCTTCGCGAATAACCTTATCAAATACGCGCTGGTGAATTCAGCACATTCTCAAAAGACTTTCTCAGACAAACTGTTGTACGCTACAATCTTCGCGCCGGCAGCAAGATCTCGAATCCGTCCTGCGTGGCCAACTCCCGGGAATGGTACAGCGCCTTCCGGGAAAGGGGCATTCCACTTCCGGTGAACCTCCGGCCCGCAATCCTGTGCACGCTGATGAAGCAGGCCAACAGCTCGTAGTGGGAATATATCGTATCAGCGGTTCAACTCCTCTCTGAACACTGACGAACAATAGGCGTACCTATATGCCCTGACGTGCACGGAGGACGCCGCCCTACAGGATCGGCTGATTCAGCTGACGGAAGATCCTTATACAATAAAAGGTATTAATGTCTATTGAAATCATAGGCAACTTAGGTGGCATCTTGCACATAGAAATTTTATAGAACCTTCAAAAATACTAGTATTCTTTTTAAATACGTTAGCGCATAAAACGCATTTAAAAGATTTATTTACATTATTATATACATGTAAAAACGAAATGCATCTAATTGATATAATTGTGGTATGATGAGCGGGATCATACAACTAATAAAATACACATATCCGGTATATAAAGAAAAACATTAAATCTGACAGATATAAACATAAAAACAGTATATTTACCTATAGGTTTATATTACAATTCTACAAAAAAATGGATTATATCGCGGCTATAAAATGACGATCTTTCTTGTTCGTCTATTTGTGTTGTGACGTACTACGAAAGTAGCAGGTACTATGTACTACAATATGTTGATATATTAATAGGGCTTTTTTTCTTACTCTTACAGGTATGTCATTTACACCCTATGACAGAACCATATGAACCATGAATCAAACTTACTAGTATTCACTTACCACTTTTTATTTGCCCTGGACTTTAAATTATTGGGCTCCCACCTGGGATATTTAATACACCGAGCATCTCCCACTGTAGGTTTAGACAACAATGCTTCGCTCTATAGTGGATAATTAGTCATATTCCCCTGGGTTAGCCCGCTCGCCCTCCCCCCCCCCCCCCCGCTCCTGGTTGAAACATTGAAAATATTGATAGGTGTATTATTACCACTTGCTTTCTAGTAACAGTAAAACACTGTTTACTACTTCAGGCCCTGACGCAGTACAAGCCTTGACAAACCTGGCTGCGAACCCCACGGCGCTAGACAAGGTCTGGACCAACGTGACGATCAACTGGTGCCACTTCCGGGAGAGGTTCGCCGGAAGCCTGTTCCAGCTCTCGCGGCTCATCACGGGTGTCACCGCTGCGTTCACCACTCAGGAACGCTTCACGGACCTTCAAAGGTTCCTGGCTCAAACCCCTGACCTAAGCACGGTGAGACGGGCTTTCGAGCAGGGGCTCGAGGCGGCCAGGGACAACATGCAGTGGGTCACGGATAATTTTGAGACACTGAACACGTGGTTGAACACTATGCTAGCGAAGCATGATCTTGTTTTGCGTAATGGTTGCTGTACATTCCATACAAAACGAACTTGTATTTGTTGGACTTATTTAGAGTTATTTGTATTTTTGTATACATATTTACTACTTTAGAATACATACTAATTTTTTTACATACACTGAATAAAAAGCATGACAAAAATATTCATTTCCTTGCAATGTTATTTATTAATGATACATGACTTACAAAACATTATTGTGGCAGGATTAATATTTAGCTATTTTATATGTAACGGTCTGTCCATTTTGTCATAGTAAGCAGGCCTAAAGTGTTTGTTTGTTACCCTCGCGATTAAGGGCCAGCCCGTTTTGACGTATGAGACGCCTTTACTGATGAACATCTTTACTCCCGATTCCTATCTAATATGCCGCTCGCTTAACAGGAAGGTACCCTTCGATTTAATAAGCTGCTGGGTAGAAAACCGGCCATATCAGAACAGTCACAGTAGTGTGAGACTCGAACCTTCGACCTCCAGCTCCGTAGGCGAACGCCCTAACCATTAGGCCACGGAGACGGTGACGTACACATGCATGTGACTTTGACAAGTTTGACAAAAAACACACCACAAAGGCAGCGCATTCCCCCCATGTGTCGTGCAACTAACGCGTAATACAGTGGCACTTGCCATATCTCTCAGTAATACAGACTCATTTATAGAATAACTGGATCAAAACGGTAATCTGGATCACACAACAATCTAATCACGTGTGTACTGGTCCATTTTTAACCTTCACAGTAAATTTGCAAATTCTTTCATAATTTTTTGGCGGCAATGTTGCTAACTAACAAAAAGACAAACAAACCAACGCGGGCAAAAGCATTACCTCGTCGGCCGAGATAACAAGCACAGGTTTATTTACTCAAAATACGTCACATGCACATATTGGCAAAATATAATATTTCATTCTCAGTTAAAATGACAACAAAGACATGCATGCATACTAGGCGTACAGGATATAGAATCCAGTAGAGCTGCGGCGATTCTTTCATGAGAATGCGCACAAAAAACAAGTATGTAAAAGGAAATATGAATCCAATCTAAACATTCAACTACATGTGTATATGATGTTTGAAATCGAAATGGAATCGATTCGAGCCATGGCTAAATCGTTGCAGCTCTAGAATCCAAAAGGATGCATGGTGCATATGATTAGGTGCAGGAGGTGAGATGGAATAGTTTATGGACATTTCTATAAGGCGGAAAAAAAGTTGTTGGTTTCCGCTTACCCGACCCCCCTCCCACTTCGGGCCCTTAAGTGTTTTCTGCCCATCAATCATTAACTTTTTCTGACTTTCAGTAAAAATCGCTTATATGCGGCTTTTCGGTAATTAGCAAACATTTTGAAATAGCTGCGTGAGACAGGCGCTCTTGGTAATCACATACCGTAAGGTACAATTTCTTTTATTGGAGGCGTTTAAACATTTTACATGCAGTCCAAAATACCTAAATTGTGTGATGAATATGACGCGAAGAAAAATGTCCCCCCCCCCATAGTTTGTATTGGAAACGTAAGCGTAAACCAACAATTATTCTATTTATTTTTATTTTTATTTTTATTTTTTTTTATTTTTTTTTTGGGGGGGGTTAATGCTGTAATTAATACATGTGTCTAGTCAATTCAGCTCTTGGTATTAAATAGACCACATTTACTGCACAATTTGTTTTTAAAGCATTGCGTATTCTATTCTATGTTATGTCCCTTATTAAAGCCATTTTTACCATGTATAATCTTGGTTTTATCAATCAAGAGGAAGAAAGTAATTTTCAAACAAAGATACAATTATAATGTATTGCTATTTAAATGAAGACATTCATGTATGACAAAGATTTAATTCTCGGAATGAAATAAAATCTTTTTCCTACCTACCGACACACCTCTAAAATTTCGGGTCGGTCAAGGGCAAACAAAATATTTTTTAATTTAGGTCTTAGATATGATCTAATTTCTTGAACACGCTGTAACAAGTAATACCACATTCTGTGAAGGTCATTTAATGTGAAAGTATATTCAACATGTCTGTGTTGGCAAATCCCGATGGGCAGTTGAGGAGATCATTAGAGAGCAGGGTGAAGCGACCTGATATTTCCATAAGTCATGTGACACCAACTCCTTCTTAGCGTTGAAATAGTCCCCCCTGACAGTTTTCAAAGAGTGACTGTATGAACGATCTTACAACAGATATATTGCCATAAATTATAACAACCCGATAAAGTTAATAACCATATACTTTGATTTAAAATGGAAGAAAGGTTAATAAGAACCATTGTTGAAAAGAGCATTACTGGAAAGTTTTTAATTAGAAACTGGTTTTCGGCTGTACAGCCGGAATTCCAATACATGTATATACGTTGACTTGACAGTAACACAACACTAATAAACGATGCAAAAGTCGACACTAGTATTTGTTAATTTATTCGATAGTTTAGTGTTTCCTTGGTCGTGTTTATGTTTATCTGTCTGCTTTCAAGTTATATTGTCACTTTCATCTGTTAATTTTGAAAATAATTAATATAAATTATCGTACAATACTATTATGACTCGTAAGGCCATATAATCACAGTATCGTATACGTTAACTTCGAATATATCACAGGTAAACTTTCATTTCGACATTCCGCTTCGCTGCTGAACATGCGCAGTCCCATTTTAGCTAACACGTCTTTGCAGTGATTGTTCACCATGGCAAGCACGTGCCACGGCAACTGCTTCCGGTACAAGAATGGATTAAACTTTTGCGTCCTCTCGGCATAGTATGGCAGCGACAGTTTATCAATCTCGTTCGCGTGAACTTCCGCTGGTGCATTTATTCCAATAAATTCATACAATTTACTAATGGCTGGGCTTTTCACATTGAAATCGTCCTCATACTGAATAAACTTCACCCTGTTCGGGTATTTGTTTATCAGATGATTTCCGGTTGCTATATTATTACGCAGACGAGAACACATCACCTGTATGTTATCGTTTATTGAAATGTTTGTTTTTAACAGCTCTGCGTACCAAAACGTGCGTAAACGACTGTTGATTATTCCGCGAGGGTCGCGTAGCAAGTGGACTATTTTCAGTCGCGGATTATTGTCGAGCATCGCAGAGACGGTTTTCAGGTCTATTCGGGTTACTCTGGCCATTCGATGAGACGCTTTATGGCAGTTTTCAACCAGATAGGACACACACTTTGGATGCAGTTTTCTTTTGTTGCTGGCAGCAGAACAGTTTATATGGTTTCTCCAACTTGGTACTGAAACAATGGCATTATTATTATTATTATTATTATTATGTAGTAGTAGTAGTAGTATTAATGGCATTATTATTATTATTATTATTATTATTATTATTAATATTATTAATAATAATAATAATAATAATATTATTATTATTATTATGTAGTAGTAGTAGTAGTAGTAGTAGTAGTAGTAGTAGTAGTTAGTAGTAGTAGTAGTAGTAGTAGTAGTAGTAGTAGTAGTAGTAGTAGTAGTGTAGTAGTAGTAGTAGTAGTAGTAGTAGTAGTAGTAGTAGTAGTAGTAGTAGTAGTAGTAGTAGTAATAGCAGCAGCAGCAGCAGCATTAAAATTTCGTCTCGATCTGCAGTCGAATGCTTTACCACTGAGATACATTCCAAGTCGGTTTATCTATCTTGATAAACAAGAACACCAGTTTTTAAAATTGCCAAAATTAAAACAATGTAGGTGTGTCACTTGTACACGATTTACAAGGGAGATATTGTTTATGTTCAAACCGAACACAGCTGCTATTAAAAATACGGGAAGTTTGTAATTCTCTCATTCTTCCGTTCTCCTTCTCATTACTTAGTCCCCGTGTTTTTCCTCTGTCCTCCGTCTCATTCCTCTGTCCTCCCTCTTAATACTCCGTCTCATCCCTCTGTCCTCCGTCTCACTACCATGCCCTCCGTCTCATTTCTCTGTCCTCCGTCTCATTCCTCTGTCCTCTGTCTCATTCCTCTGTCTTCACTCTGATTCCTCCATCATATTCCACTGGCCTCGGTCTTGTTGCTCTGTCTTCCTTCTCATTCCTCTGTTCTTCCTCTCATTCCTCTATCCTCATCATTAGTACCTCCCCATCTTATTCTGTATTCTCTATCTCATTCCTCTGTTCTCTTTCTTATTCCTCTGTCCATCCTTTCATTCCCATTCCTCCGTCTCATATTTCTATCCTCTCCCCCATTCTGTCTCCACATTTCATTGCTCTGTCCTACCTAACATTATTGTCGTCCGACTCATTCCTTTGTCCTCTGTCTCATTCTTCTGTCTTCCGTCTCATTCCTCTGTCCTTTCTCTCATCCTCTGCCTTCCCTTGCATTCCACTGTCTTCAATCTCATTCCTCTGTCCTTCCTTTCACTCCTCTGTCCTCCCATTTATCTGCACTCCGTCTTATTCTGTGTCCTCCGTCTCATTCCTCTGTCCTCCCTCTCATTCCTCTGTTGTCCATCTCATTCCTGTATTCGCAATCTCATTCCTCTGTCCTCCCTCTCATTACTCGGTCCCTCTCATTCCTCTGTCTTCCGTCTCATTCCTCTGTCCCCTGTCTCATTACTCTTTCCTCCCTTTCAGCCTGTCTTCAGTCTCATGCATTTGTCCTTTCTCTCATTCCTCTGTCTTCCGTCTCATTCCTCTCTTCTCCGTCTCGTTACTCTGTCTTCCCTTTCATTCATCTGTTCTCTCTCTCTTATTCCTCTGAACTCCGTCTCATTTATCTGTTCTTTGTTTCATTTCTTTGTCCTCCGTCTCTGTCCTCTCTCTCATTACTCTATACTTCGTCTCATTCCTCTGTCCTCCGGATATGTCCTCTGTCATTCCGGTGTCCTCTCTCTCGTTGCTATGTCCTCCATCTAATTCCTTTGTCCTCTGTCTCTTTGCACTATTTTGAAGGAATATGTTGCTTTTACAAATCACTGCTGGTTTAAAACTTGGCCAGACTCATTTACCGGCGTTTTCCGGGTAGTAGTTGAATTCCTCGGTTTCGTTTATACGACCGGCCAGCCGGCAGTGGAAAATGTCGTCCAGGAACGAAAGAGCGTGATGTAGGGATCTCTTATCCGCTTCAGGGCTGTTAATAACATAACGTAAAAAGTTAAAGGGGCGTATCGACGGTAGGTATGTAAGCATTATTGCATACGATGACCTTGATTCTATAAACAGTTGACAAGCGTATATTATTTTATTATATAAACAGTGGCACTTCCGAGGGTGGGGGAAAAATGGTATAAGTAGTAAAATTGCTAAAGAATTAAATGTACATGATGTACGGTTACGCGCATGCGCCTCGTTAATAATCGTTGCGTAGCGTATGGACGATTTCATTGAAGTGCGCGATTTTGTAGGTGTGAGTTCGAATCCTACTGAAACCGTTTAGCCCCTAATTATTTTTGTCATAGTCGATAATTTTTATTCCATCATTATATTTTTGCTACTCGAAAATATTTTACACAAAAAAATCTAACTTTGTCAAATATGTCATTAAATTTAAGCCAAATACCTCATTATAGTAATTTGTTTAGAAACCCGGGTACTCAATTACTCATACCAACCGTGTAAATAAGATCATCATTTCTTTTACTATTGCGCAAATTCTCGGATTTTATACTGATTTCTTTCAAAGTTTAAAATTCCCTGCCTCTTTGTCGTTCTGAGGTGTGGCTATTAAACCACCGGGGCTAACGCCCTCGTGGTTTTATTCCTACCGATCAGAACTCCAAATCGTTGTTTATTGGCCGATAAACAACGATAAATCGAAAAATATTTCTAAATTTTAGCACGCGCGTGGCGTGACGTCCCAAAAGCGTATTTCAAAGACGCATAATTAAAACGATAACGTGTTTTAAATATGACACGCCTGTCATCTGGCAAATACGTTGTAAACAAAATTAAGCAAATTTTGAATATGAATGAGTTTATATCACTTGTTAAAGTCGCTAATAAATGACAAATATGGCAAAGCTATGACACTCAGCATGAGCAGTAGCAATAGAGAAAGTCCAATTATCAACCGCGAGTCCTTTAAGGCAAGTGACCAAATGCAAGCATAAAGAGAATACAAGGTTAGTGTTAAATAAGGCTTAGAAAACCTGAAATACGAGCCTAAGGGACTTACATTATATTGCATAAGGGTTGAAGTTGGCTGCATAAAAGGTCTTTGTCCCGGATATAGTACCACAACCGGAAAGTGCGCAGTGGCTCAAGCCAGTAGAACACATCCGGTCTCCAGCCGAGCACATTTCCGATGAAAGTCGAGCCGGTGCGCGGGTAGGCCAGTAAGATTATGTCCGAGCCCTCTGGAAGGAATAGTAATAGTGTGCAGTTTGAAAAATACGCTGATGAAGGTGGTGCTTGTGGTATCTTTGATGGCTATTATTATCATGATAATGATGATGGTGGTGAACTTGTGGTGGTGGTGATGGTGTGTTAGTGATGGTGGTGATGCTGCTACTGCTGCTGCTGATGATGATAATGATGATGAAGTGGATTGTGATGATGATGATGCTGCTGCTGGAGAAAGGGTTAATGTTACTGTGGATAGTGATGGTTTGGTAGATAAAGATAGCAAAGCCAAGAACGACGATGATGATTGGCAGGAGGAGTAGGAGTAGTACCTGAATTATTATATTGGGGTTGTGTCGTTGTGATCTGATGGCTGGTACCCATATATCTCTCCTCAGGACTCACCCGCATCCGCTCAGGCCGGTGCTTCATTGCTGTGGAGAGAAGACACGCCTTAAGTAAAGCCTCGGTCACCGCCCACTGTGGTCGCCGCAGGCCGCAAACCAAGCCTAGGCCGCAGGACAAAGGCGTGCGTTTTGCAAAACCGTGTGAAGACCGTACAGGCACCGCGCAATCACCGCACTGCTGTATTGCGTTTTAAATTTCAGCAGACCTCAATTGTTTCTTGTGAATCATACGATTAGGCCTGCCGTTTATTTGTCACAATAATGTATCGCAAGAATAAAACGGACCCCTTACAGTTACAGCAAGACCGCGCGGTGACCACATGGTCTGTATAAATATCTAAGATTATTTGCACACGTTTCCCAAGTTATTGTCATTCTCCAAACTACCTATTTATTTCACGTATGTTACAATTATATAAAACTAATACTTTTTACATCGTTTGCAGTCATATAGCTAGGTATATAATTATACCCTGCTTTGAAAACGCTGATCATGGTATCTTCCTGCATGTCAAGTGAAAAGTCGTAATTGAAATAATTTAGAACATTTGAGGCGTGTCATGAAAAACCCGGGCTTAATGCTTGTGCGTAAAGTGTGTCTCGGATTAGCCTGTGCAGTCCGCACAGGCTAATCCGGGACGGCACTTTCCGCCTACAAAGGATTTATGTTTAGAAGAGACTTCCTTGGAACAGAAAATACCATAAAAGCATAAAGTGTCGTCCCGGATTAGCCTGTGTGGACTGCAAGGCTAATTCGGGACGACACTTAACGCACATGCATTAAGCCCGGTTTTTCCATCACACGCCTCATTTTTACCGAAACAGTTTTGTTACTGCTAAGATATCCTTGCATTCTTGTGGCGACCGTCCGAAATAATTTGACCGTGAGAGAACCATGCGATGGTTGTGTGACAACTTTAAAAAGAAATTCACACCCCAAAACGGGGTCAGTTAGATAATAAGCACATATGGTTGAGTGCAGGATGCATATAATTTGTAAAATACAGTTTAAATGATATGCTTTGGTATCATTTTTAAGAAATATATGTAAGCAATAAGAAAAAAAGGCTGTTTTTGTGCACTTCTTTGTCTAGTGGTTCCCAGCTTCATAATTTTTGCCCCACGCATTCATCTGCAAAATGGCAGCCTCCATGCCCGTCAAAACCGGTGTGTTTTTTCTAAGGTAACTATTTTGAGTAACAACGCATATCATTTTTTGACGTGCTGTTTTTTCAACAGGTTATGGCCTTATCTTTTCAACAACGTATGGTGAATTAGTGGAAAGTAGCTTGGTGAAAATTGAGATCAAACTTTGAATATTTTATATGTAACAAAGAAGGAATTTATTTGCGCATGCGTTACCACAATCGTACTGTTACAAAACGGTGTGCGAAAAATACACGGCAAGCATACGATTCGCAAAAACAGTGGCGGTATGCTAAAATTCTCAACGAACGACAGTCGTGTGGTGATCCCATACGATGACCGCGCATTGCCTGTACAGTTTCATAAAATAATACAACACTTTAATGAAACTATTAAAGTGCTTCAGTGAAATAGTTTTTGCAAACCCTAAGTTTAAACAATAACGCATTTTTTCCATGCAGACGCGTGCGCGTAGTTACACAAACGCCCGTACGTTCAAGTGATCACATTTGTTAAATATAAAGGGATTAATACTCTCACTTTTACAATAAACGTGTCTAACAATCAATTTATAACAAAAACAATGAAAAAAAATATATATATATATAGTTTCGGACGAGACAAAAATCATTTTTGCAAATCTGCATAATAAACCAGTCGGGGTATCAAACGTACGATGATTGATTACGAAATACATTTGAAAGAACGTACGTTCTTTTAGTTGTTTGAGTTCTTCGCAGAACAACTAATGTATAACACAATTGGATAACTGATCCTTTCTAGCTACCATCCGAACGCATTTGTCCATTATCGCCTATGCGTTTTGAATATCATCTGTTTGTCAAATGCTAACCAAAATATGATGTCCTTGGCGGTGGTAATACATCGTAAAGCTGTTGAAAACGCACACCTCATTCAACAATTGTGCAAAAGTAAAACTAGGCCGGTTAATAAATTCCAGAACAATACATTTCTTTCTTAAGTTTGTTTAACAACCACCTCGACAAAATTTATACATTTAGTTTCGCGCCTTGCTGTTGATGTTGTTGTTTCGCCCTTGCCCGCTAATATCTGGTTACAATTATTTTTTACATTATTATAAAAGTGTGGCTCTATGCCCACCGATAACAAAGACTTCATTGATATAACGATAAGCTTAAGTAGACGCGTGGATATTTAGCAGGTTTGAGTGTATCAAAAAGTTTGCCATGGAAACAACAGCAAAGTATAGAAAAGCTTTTTGTTATACCCCTGGTTGCAAATTCGTAAAAATAAAGGGCGTGGTGCAAAACAAACTTAGTCACTTTTCAAACGATTCGTAAGTTGGCACTCCGCGAACGGTCGATTAATTATACAGTCGAAACACGATACTACGAATAGTCACGGGAGACATTGATTTGTTCGTAGTACCGCGTTTTTAGTAGTATCGCATCTTTGGAAAATTATGTTATTAAAATAACTTGTCTTACATTACGTGTTAATTTGCGTCATGTCGTAGCGTTTATGAACATTAGCACACTTATGAAGCAATTGCCTTTGACATCACAATTGTGTATGTAATTGCATTATAAATTTAAAAAGTATAAAATCAATCCACGCACAGTAATCGAATTCGCAGTCGAAAGTCATTTAACGCAAAAATCTCACACTGCATCAATTAAAATGGCTTAAAATGGTTAATAAATTAGTTAATAGCTATCTTATTCCACGTTGCAAACAAACAGACTATGTATCTGACTGGGTAGAGGTGTGAAAAATTATTTGAGAAGGTGCGAAAAGTCTCATTGACATTATGATTCGTATTATTGCGTTAACATTTCAATACAAACATTATAAGGAAACGGACGGGACCGGCGGCCTTATTCGTAGTATCCGTCATTTCGTAGTATCGCGATTCGCAGTATCGCGTTTCGACTGTAATTGTTATGGAATATTTGGAAACTGGAGTCAGGACTGCTCTCTGTCCTATGATTTTTGTAACAATGCAGAGGTTACCGCATACTCTCATGCTGCAAACTGGTAACGCATTCAGATCAATTTGTCACGTTTTCAAGATGAAAACATACCACAATCATGCAGATTTTTAAATGATTATAGAACATTGAGGATACACACAGTAGTACGCACTTAGCGTTATAATAGTATAAAATGTAAGACAAACCATGAAATCATAATTAACCGACTTTTCATAGTATGCCAATGTTAGAGTTAATTACCGCCCATGCTTTTAAATATATGGGAAATTCTTATGTTCCTGGGCTGGTATTCACAAAGCTCCTAAGGGAAATCTTAACTAAAGTGGTACTTAAGTGACAATTTCAGTTAATATTTTCTATGTAAAATCCAATTACTTCTGTTGCCAAAAGGTTAAAATATGAAATATATGCCATATTAACTGTTTTGAACGATTTTAATGTGAAAAGACATATAACCGAAACCTCCAGACTTAAGGAATTTTATGAATTTAAGAAATTTACTTAAGTTTTCCCAAAGCAGCTTTGTGAATACGGTCCCTGTTCCAGTTTCAAGTGTTCATACCTGACGGGTAGTACTTCATCACCAGGAGAAACAGTCCGGCCCCGCACAATACAGCGCACCATTTTACCAGGGACTTCAACCGTAGACCTGTGGATCAAAAACAAATAAGGCGTGTCGTGGGAAAACCTGGAAAAATGCATGCGTGTAAAGTGACACTTTGCGCTTTTATGGTATTTTCATACAGGACTGCACAGGCTAATCCAGGACGACACTTTACTCACATACGTTCAGCTCGATTTTCCATCGACACGCTTCATTTAAAGTTTTAATTTAAGAATATAGTCGGGTCGCCATTTCAAAAATGAAGTTAGAATAATACACATGCTATTTACACATCTATTTACCTCAATAAATTTCGTTCCATACTATTTACACAGCTATTTACAGCACGTTTTGACCTATTACTAGGGCTGCAACATTATCACAAAACCCGTACTGCAATATAATCCCAGAAGTAATCAAAACGCTGACAGCGTAGAAAGACTATTGGCGAGAAAAGAAACTAAAAGCAAAGTGAATTATAAGAGTATTTTTATTATATGACAGGAACATTTATTGACGTAAGTCACCTGTCTGCTAAATCATTTCTATAAAAAAAATAATCTCGAAACTCATAACTATATACTCTACTTAAAACAAAGTGGTATACGCTGGTATTTGACCTTATTGAAAATGGAGATCCAGGCCACTGTCTTTTGCAAATTAAAACCTACATATCGTGCGTATAATTCAATGCTATTTATCTACGACATTCTCATCATTATTTTTTTGTAATTCGTGGGAGGCAAATATTTTTTGTGCAAACTATTCAAAAAGCAAACAGAGTTGTATGCATACAAGTCAATCTACAACGGGTAAAAATAGTCGATGAACCGTGTAAGTTCGAATCTATGTTCAGTGCTATTTATCACAAGCGCCATGCTCGGTCATGAAACACCAATTTAATTAAAAATAAATTAAATTGATAAAATACAGTAAAAACTCTCTTTAGAAGTACAATGCTTTTCCACAAGTTTTTATGCATACGTCAAAAACAATATCAGTCGTTAATTGAATGGTTACCATTGCTCCGCTATATGTCAATACACTGTTGTTAAACTTACGCAATATGATGTAATACGTACGCAGTTAACTAGTACACAGCAAAAACAGATACGTTATCATAGCTATGTGAATAGACAAAACATAAATTCACTTGTAGATTTTGACTAAATGGATTATTATTATCGTTTTTAGTGTTTTAAGTCGGATCTACTTCTTGTCATCTATTCATAGAAAGTAACATCGGTAACAGGAAGCCTCACTGCTCAGCGAGCGATGCGCTGTAATTTATGGAGTTACTCACTCGTAACCTGCAGAGTGAAAAATAGTTCCCTCAAGATCGATTTCTTAATACACTACTAAATCCTGTTAGCTTGCGCCAACAGTCTAAACATTGTATTGCAGTATATTGCAATATATTGTAAAACATAAGTTCTACTTTAGGATGACTAAGCATTGATGATACTGTATCAGCTTCGAACAAATAAAAATTTAATTAAGTACTAATATACAACATCAAGTTTAAAGTAGAAAACAAAAATCAAAATGCCAATTTAATTCTGATCCAGCTAGGCCATTTAAATGTAATATTAGGTTATTTATATATGTATATGACGTCACTCTACGTGATGAATAATTTGAAAACATACTTTTTTGTCTGTTATTCTGTAACCTGATCTAACATCTAATAATTAATCATTTTAACTGCTAAACATAATTCCATACTTTAGAATATAGTTCACAAAAAGCGACCATGACCTTGTACTAATTGTAAACATTGCATGTGTAGAAACTATATTTAGACGTTTCATGTTTTAAAGGTGGCGTGATCAATAGGAAGTTTCTGCAGCGCGGTTGTTCAAATTAGTATTGCACACTGATGCAAGTCGTCAAACGGAATATTTTACCGTTTATTGAAAGTGTCATATATTTATAGAACTAGTTTAAGGCAATATAGATCTATATGAATGATTTTATATGTAACGTTTACAACAAACATGGATAGTGACGACAGAAACCAGATGTCGCTGAACTCTAGGATTGTTGTATGTCATGGTGCAGGCTTTATTTCTGAGCGGGTAAAAACAGTTAAATAAAACTAATGAATAATTTTAGAAGGCGACATTCATAATCGGATACAGGTTTGGAGACAACTAACGTTTACACAAAGCATACGTGCTGACCAGACACCACGGCGATTTTGATAACAAATCGCGTTTCTGGTTAGCACGGTTCACAAGAGAAAAATCTTTGTGGATATATAAGAAGGAATTGACATAATTGTTGCTGGATTTTAAAATACGCGTTCGAAGAAATGGATCGGAGTCATCATTTAGTCAAAATTGAGCACAAAAACTTGCAATCACCAGTAGTTGTATTGAATTTTTTTAATGCGACAATATAGTGTCATGACTGTCAGACAAAAGTCGTATTGCAATACACTGAGTAAAACTATGACGTACCATTAGGTTCTAAATTTGTAAGACCTGGTCTGTTTCTACCAGGTCCTACCAATTTAGGACCTTTTGTTACATCAGAAGCCCTAAACATTAGCGGCGTACTGGAGGGTCATACATGTCGGAAACGAGGTCGTAACTGCTTCGAATAGGTTCTACCAGTCCCTACCTCAGATACGACCTGGTCGGACCAAGTCCTATTAATTTAGGACCTAATGGTACGCCATAAAACACATATTGCAATACAATACAACATATTGCTACATGTATAGTGTTGCAGCCCTACCTATTACGATGTTGGTCTTTTTATGCCCCCGGCATCTTGATGCAGGAGGCATATAGTGATCGTCCGGTCCGTCCGTCCTTCCGTCCGTGACAAGGTTAAGTAGATTTTATCGTTTCGTCTAGCACCAACACCGCTTACTACAACAAGTTGATACTTACACAGTTGTTGCTTATGACCATTCCCTATCCACCAATATCACCCAACCTCACTTTGCCCTTGACCTGGACCTAATTTGGACTCAATCATTCAAAAGTGTCATTTCTTGGTTAACTAGATTTTACCGTTTCGTCTAGCACCAACACCGCTTACTACAACACTTGGATACTTACACAGTTGTTGCTTATGACCATCCCTAATCCACCCATATCACCTAACCTCACTTTGACATTGACATTGAACTTATTTGGGCTTGATAATAATTCAAAAGTGCCATTATTGGTTAACTAGATTTTACCGTTTTGCCTAGCACCAACACCGCTTACTATTTACACAGTTTTTAGTTATGACCGTTCCCAATCCACCCATAATACCCAACCTCACTTTGGCCTTGACCTTGACCTAATTTGCACTTAGAAACGGGCTACCCAGCATCAACCGGGGGCATGTGTGTTTATCAAACACAGAATCTTGTTTAGAAATAAAATGAGGCGCATCGTGGGAAACCCGGGCTTAAGGCATGTGCGTAAATTGTCGTCCAGGATCAGCCTTGCAGTCCGCACAGGCTAATCCAGGACGGCACTTTCCGCTTTTATGGTATTTTCTGTTTCAATGAAGTCTCTTCTAAGCATAAATCCACTGTAAGCGGAAATTGCCGCCCTAGATTAACCTGTGCGGACTGCAAGGCTGATCCTGGACGACACTTTATGCACATGCATTAAGACCGGTTTTCCCACGACACGCCTTAAATGAAGTGTTCTTTAACTGGTACTTTAAAGTTTGTTTGTAAAATAGTGTTTTCAGTTATTTTACTATTACATTATATTCTCAGCAGCTCAAATATTCTGAACAATCAAATGTCAGGTATCAGAACGACATATAATTATTCATAAGTAAAACAAAAGAAAAAGTAAAATAAAACGAATTGGATTATTTTTAACTGTTTTGTTTTTCTTATTACGTACCTATAGTTTAATATTATACCATATTTCTCAGAGTTTTCATTGGTTTGCAGTTTTCAAATTCTGTGATGTCAGAACGGTAACTGGTGGGCGGAGCCTAATATGCAAGCTTATCGTGTAATTAGTATCGTGCGGTATATTGAAATTTAGTTGTTATTTATACGCACGCTACTAATTGCACTGAACGATTGCACCGAGTGGATCCATTTAGACAGCGCTAAGTTAGGAAATGACACGCATGCCAAGCATGTCAGACATCACGTGACGTCTAGGAACTGCCCATTGGGATCTGTATCGTAGAAAGTTGCGATGTGATTGGTGAATATGGTATAAAAACACTTGTAGCACCCTTTGACCTCAATATGTTAATTATTTAATTTCGCCCTGCGGGCTCGTTAAATAACTAATATATTTTGGTCAAATTGTGCTACAACTATTACAAATTTCTCATAGTACACACACGTTTACAAAACAAGAGGGCCATGATGGCCCTAGGTCGCTCACCTGAGTTTAAGTCATCATAATGGCTAATAACAAGAGGGCAAAATGGCACTAAACCGCTTACCTGAGTATAAAAATCTGGGCCTTGCAGGTTCAGAAGTTTTTTAGTCTATATAAACCATGTGACCCACAGGGCGTGGCCACTTTCTACCTTAGGGGCATAATTTGAAAAATAATTGTAGTGGACCACTATTCAATGTTACATACCTAATATGAAACCACTGGGCCTTACGGTTGCAGAGAAGATTTTGCTATTTAAATGTATATAAACCATGTGACCTCCAGGGGCATCGTTAAACAATCTTTGTAGAGGACCACTCCACAATGTTTCACGCAAAATATAAAACCTCCCCCCCACCCCCGTCATGGCCAATTTTTACCACAGGGGCATACTTTGAACAATCTTTGTTGAGGACTACTATACAATGTTACATATCAAATATGAAAACACTCCGGTTTCAGAGGAGATTTTAAAGTCATTTTGCTATTTAAGTCTATATAAACAGTGTGGCCCCCAGGGCAGGGCCAGTTTTGACCCCTGAGACATCATTTGAACAATCTTTGTAGAGGACAACAATACAAGGTTACATACCAAATACAAAACCTCTGGGCCTAGCAGTTTCAGAGGAGAAGATTTTTAAAGTCATTTTGTTATTTAACTTTTAAGTCTATATAAAACATGTGACCCCCGGGGTGTGCCCAGATTTGACCCTAGGGGCATTATTTGAACAATCTTTGTAGAGGACCACCATACAATGTTACATACCAAATATGAAACCTCTGGGCCTTACGGTTTCAGAGGAGAAGATTTTAAAAGTCATTTTGCTATTTAAGTCTATATAAACCATGTGACCCCCGGGGTAGCCCAGTTTGACCCCAGTGGCATCATTTGAACATCTTTGTAGAGAACCACTATACAACGTTACATACCAAATATGAAACCTCTGGGCCTTGCAGTTTCAGAGGAGAAGATTTTTAAAGTCATTTTGCTATTTAAGTCTATATAAACCATGTGACCCCCGGGGTGTGCATAGTTTTGACCCCGGGGGCATCATTTTAACAATCTTTGTAGAGGACCACTACCGTAAATACTCAGTCATAAGTCCAGATTGTAAGCCTCTAAAATCGTAGTTATAAAGTACATTTGAATTAGCATATCATATTGAAATATTTGTCAAATGCATATTATTTCTTACCAGCATATTTGCCAATCCACACACTATAATCCATTCATAATTATCACAGTTTACCCTTTCTATTAATTACCGACAATTAAGACAAAATGCATAACTGTTTCATTATTAAATAATATGCAAACTGTGAATGAGACTTTCTACTCTATTTTAATTGACTTCCCCAATTTAGGCCCCAGCTAGACCATCAGCCACCAATAAAAAATCAATAAACCTGCGGACGAAACCCATGATTTTCGTGTATAGCATATTGCTAATTAAACTGGCTGGAACCGGTTTTTGTCTACATCAAGACCTTTCAAAGAGGATAAGGCAGTGATTTCGCACCTCAATGCATTTAGTGCAGACTGAACCTACTTATAGGGCATACTCTGGCCAATTTTCAGATGGTGTTCTATGATCTTTCTAACTCGATTTATGGAATGGCTATTATTAGAAATACGTTTCTGGAATGAATTTTAACTTCTTGACTTATGACTGCGTATTTTCGGTTTTTTAAAGTCATTTTGCTATTTAAGTCAATATAAACTATGTGACCGCCGGGGTGTGGCCAGTTTTTACCCCAGGGGCATTATTTGATCAATCTTTGTAGAGAACCACTATACAATGTTACATAAAATATGAAAATTCTGGGCCTTGCGGTTTCAAAGGAGAAGATTTTTAAAGTCATATTGTTTTTAGGTCTATATAAACCATGTGACCCCCGGGGTGTGGCCAATTTTTAACCCAGGGGCATCATTTTAACAATCTTTGTAAAGGACCATTATACAATGTAACAAACCAAATATGAAACCTCTACGCCTTGCAGTTTCAGAGGAGAAGATTTTTAAAGTGATTTTGCTATTTAAGTCAATATAAAATATGTGACACCCGGGGTTTGGCCAGTTTTTAATCCAGGGATATCACTTGAACAATCTTTGTCGAGGAGCACTATATAATATTACATACCAAATATGAAACCTCTGGGACTTGCGGTTTCAGAAGAGAAGATTTTAAGTCATTTTGCAATATAAGTCTATATAAACCATGTGACCCCCGGGGTGTGGCCAATTATGAACCCAGGGGCATCATTTTAACTATCTGTGTAGAGGACCACTATACAGTGTTACCAACCAAATATGAAACCTCTAGGCCTTGAAGTTTCAGAGGAGAAGATTTTAAAACTCATTATGCTATTTAAGTCTATATAAACTATGTGACCCCCGGGGTGTGGCCCATTTTGACCCCAGGGGCATCATTTGAACACTTTTTGTAGAGGACCACTATACAATGTTACATATCAAATATAAAACCTCTGGGCCTTGCGATTTCAGAGAAGAAGATTTTTAAAGTCATTTTGCCATTTAAGTCTATATAAACAATGTGACCCCAGGGGCGTGGCCAGTTTTGACCCCAGGGGCATTATTTGAACAATCTTTGTAGAGGACCACTATACAATGTTACATACCAAATACGAAACCTCTAGACCTTGCTGTTTCAGAGGAGAAGATTTTTAAAGTCATTTTGCTATATAAGTCTATATAAACCATGTGATCCCCCGGGGCGTGGCCAGTTTTGACCCCAGAGGCATCATTTGAACACTCTTTGTAGAGGACCACTAGAGGATGTTACATATCAAATATGAAAGCTCTGAGCCTTACGGTTTTATAGAAGAAGATTTTTTTTAAGTTTTCACTTTTTAAATCTATTTCTAGCTCTGGTGACCTACATATGCAGCGGACCGGAAAGATTTGAACAACTTTGAAAGAGGTCCACCCAAGGATCATTCCTGTGAAGTTTGGTGAAAATCTGCCGAGCGGTTTAGGAGGAGATGTTGTTTAAATGAAAAGTTCACGGCGCGCGCACGCACGCACGACGGACAACGGGCGATCAAAAAAGCTCACCATGAGCACTTTGTGCTCAGTTGAGCTAAAAACATAGGCAAACTGAAAAATCATACATGTATATCATTCATCATTCAAATGATTAGCCGTTTATCATACATAACGAGCAAACACTTGACATTAATCTAACGAAGACAAGAGAAAACAAATATAAGAAAGTGACTACACGAGTGATGACAGTACAACGTGCACATGTAACGTAATACACCGGTGACACGGCATTCAATCATGCATATCGCCCTAAAAATATTGACCTACTTTTGACTCAGGAGGCTACGAATCACTAACAATCGATCCTCCTGATTACCACGCTTTATCTGCATGGCTCATTGCAGATTGACTGAATAACTGGCATGTATATAATATGTATATAATTCCGTTTAAATAAGATAATTAGCTTGAAAAATATGTGTTTGTTACTTACACATATTTTATTATGATGTAGTGTATAGAATGAAAAGCCATATATGATCAAGTTTAAAAGTGTGAAATTGAACTTCATTGAAACAAATATTTCCTTTTTATCAAAATTACATTCATAATTCTTAGTTTCTTCTGTCACCAACAGTCTTTCTATGCTGGCAACGTTTTGATTGATGTTCGTGTTTACGTAAACAACTTATCCACTGCCAAAATAGAATGGAGATATTTAATCGACCTTTTTTAAACTAATTTGTTTAGCAATACATTATATGTATACGTGTGTTTTTGATTATCATAATGCTTTATGAACGTTTAACCATTGACTTGAACTTAACGACTTACAAAGATTTATATTTATTGATTGAAATTACCATAGGCGCTTGGTTGTTTAACAAATAAACGATCATTTTCCAATATATATCAATGCACAATGTAGCTCACTCGCCATAAAATTTTCTATCGTAACGGAAGTCGATTGGCTGGCTTCAATGTATAAAATTATATGTTTGGTTTCCGACATTTACATAGCCCATGCATTTAGGAACGGGTACTACTTAAAATTATAACCAGTCAATCTGTCTCAATCAACTTCCGTTAGGCATAAAAAAATATGTTTCTTTCAGGTTACATGCCCCAAACAATTAGTGTAGGTAGGTTGGGATTTATTTTTTTTATTTATTTTTTTATTTGGTAAATGGTAAACTTGAAGATTATAAAACTGAATAAATATTCAAAACATGTCAGTAATATCCTTAAAAATTGTTTATAAGTGGATTCTATCAAAACAAAACACTTTTGTTATCCAAAAACACATTTAATTATTGAAAAGGATAAATAAAACAAAAATAAATCTGACAAACCCAATAAAATGTTGTAGGGTCTGGGCATTTTTTTTATGGTAGGTCGGGTAACCTGAAACAAACATTTTTTTTTTACGCCTTACGATAGTAAATGGCGAGTGGGCTACCTTGTCAATATTTATACTGTAGGGAATAGGATTTTTTTTAAACAACCAAGCACCTATGGAAATTACATGTAGTATATTGTAACCTTTATACCTGGGAGAAATTAACCCAATTATTTTCTTTTTGTTGTGAACGTCTTTAACAGTGATTTGGAAAAAAATAATTTTAATAGGAGCCATAACTCTGTCAACATTTAGTGGTTTCCAATCAAAGTTGAACTTGATCTGTATTTTATGATGTTACACCTTTGTACCAAAAATAATTTAAATATGTGAAGCCTTTCATGATTTATTGTCCGGAAACCATGTTTTTAGGGAATTTAAAGGTGAACGGTCAAGATTTTTACAAATGTTATTTATTCTAGAGTAACATACTTTTAGCCATAACAAATCCACTTATCGTATCAGTTTTGATAAATAACGCTTTTATAAGCCGCAATAGCATAAAAGAAAACAGGATTTTGCGCATATTTCTATCGATACGCCATTTTGTTTCAAACCGGATTTGACGTATATTATTCCCAACGCTTTAAATGTTGTTAATACAGACTATAAAACAACTTTAAAACTCGCATTTCTAATTTAAATATTTGGCAATATTTGATAAAAATAGACTACACATAATCTTCATCTTAAACATCTGCTGTAGGAATCTTTTACTTAGTGCCAGTTTGTGCCATCAACTTATCAACAATTTTTAATCTTAACTACTAGACAAAGGATTAAAATATTTTATCTTTGAGATCTATGGAAATGGATCCTTAGTAGTCTGGGTTTCCTATTGTCACCACGACCACCATCACAATTGTTATGACCCCGACAAACAACGATGACAATATCATTTGTATTCCTACACAACAACGTGTCAAAGGTAATATGGTTTACCAAGTTCTGGGCAAGGCAAATCCTCATCGCTGATTAGTTGATAGGTTGACGAATCATTTCATTGTACTGGACTTACACGTAATCTGATTTGTTGCATTATTTCAACCTTATGCATTTGCGATTTAAATTCAAATATAAACAATAAGAAATTAGCAAAATATGAATCGTTTTTGTATACTTAATCAAAAGGAAATAAAAGCAAAAGGGCCATAATGGCCCAAAGCGCTCACCTGAGAACTGGTACAGATGAAGACCATATTGTTGTGACAGGTTTAAAAATTAAGGTATCTGAACAATACGCAGAAATAAAAGGATCAATTTTGATTTAAATCATCAGTTAGTGCGATGGGCTAACTAAAGTATGAGTTGGGTAGTGGATATCCGTTTTTTTGCTAATGGTTCTCAAATCATGCTTCTCGATACTCTTACTTGACCCTTTTTCATTTAGTCATCGACAATTCTGGAAAATGCAGAAACAGTAGATTTTGATGTCATTTTCGCTAACAGTTTTGGAGAACTAGTTGCAATGCGATACTTGCGATGGCTGTGCTATAAGGTAAAGTTGTGCTTTTTCTTTGATAATTTTCTGTCCAATGATAATAAATGATGTTAATGCAGGCTCTGAAGACATCAATGTTGCATGTACAAAAAACTACATGCAAGTCTTATAACTCTTGGAAATAAAAAATTTTCAATCCATTTTTATGGTCATGCACAAACTGTGTAAGTTTAGTCAACATTAAATCGAAAGGTGTGTGTGCAAGCCAATCATTGATAACTTGTTGATGTTTTTTTCAAAAACACAAGGGGAAATAACTCTGGTTTTACCGGCCTGATCATGCTTATATTCGACTTCACCTGTAGTCTTACGTTCATATACAAACTTTACACGATTAGTGAAGATTGGATGAAAAAATAAATGAAGTCTCTATGCTGAATAATGTCCATTTTTGCATTTTTTTTTTCCAAAAAAATCTGGTGGGCAATAAATCTGGTGTTTCTGGTCCGATCTTGCTTATTTCCGACTTCACCTTTAATCTTATGGTCCTAGACAAAATGTACAAGATTGGTGAAGATTGGATAAAAAATGAAGTCTGTATCCTGAATAATGTCCATTTGAGCATATTTTTTTCACAAAGGGCAATAACTCTGGTGTTTCTGGTTCGATCTTGCTTATATTCGTCTTCAACTGTAATCTCATGATAATAGACAAACTGTGCAAGATTGGTGAAGATTGAATGAAAAATGAATTCTCTATTTTGAATAATGTCCTCTTGTTTTTCTTTTTTTAATAAACAAAGGGCAATAACTGTGGTGTTTGAAATACGATATGGCCCATTTTTGGCGTCTGCTGAGATCTGATGGTCATACAAAAACTGTGAAAGTTTGGTTAAGATTGGATGGAAAGTAATCTATATACGTAGGAAAAGGGCATTTTTGCACTTTTTTGCATGAAAAAGGGGCAATAACTCTGATGTTACTGGTGTTATCTGACCCAATAACAAACAAATCAGAGATTTTATGGTCATACACAAACTGTACAAGTAATGTCAAGAATGAATAAAAAAAATGTAGTCTTTATCGCAATAAAGGACCAAATTGTTGACGGCATACGGACGACGGACGGTTGACGACGGACGACGCCGGAGAGGTTTTAATGTTTTTCATAGCCCTATGAATGTTTATTTAATACAAATGTTTAACATAATTATGATATATGGCTATGTAAGATGCCCGACTAATTAAATTGTACAAGATTGTAAAGGATGATGTTAATATAATAATATACAGCCTGTTGCTGAAAACGCTTAAAATAAATCACAGTATTGGTGATACTAACAAAGTAGCAAGTACTGTAACATGCTGATCGATTGTTCAACAGCAAATAAAACAATACATAAATTGTCGGCATGGATGTGCGTCAGCATATCACATGTATATGCTTTTTCTAAGTGAAACATCATGAACTAGTTATGTTTTTAGTGTACGTGCATGACACATTTAAAAAGACATAAATACTTCACATTAATAAACTTTTGCTACACGAACATATTTCTTTTGTAGATGTTAATAATCATAGTCATTACACTCAGCAAACTGTGAAATGGGTCTCGCACATCTGAAAGAGGGTTATCCAATTATCAAAACAACATCCTGTTTGTCACATGAATAATTAAGGGTCGTGTACAACCTGCCATTAATTCAAGGCATGATGACACATCGGCTGTGAAAACTGACATCTTTAATGTAGTTGAAAATGAAAAAAATGCAACGGTTAAATAACAATCGATTTTAAAATATCTATGAAGACAGATTCCAAACAACCAGTCATAAAAAATAATATAAATGAGCAACATAAACAGCTAAGAGGATTAACTACCAAACATACGATGTGTAATCTGCCTGATAAGTGATGCAAGTTTTCTATTTTAAACTGCACTTCTTTATTATTATACTTGTATGGAAATATAAAAGACACAAACTGATTATGGATAAGCTAGATTGACGATCAACGAAAAGGTAAGTTATACAAATTGGCATAATCTACTTATAAATGATGCATGTGCTAATGTTAAAAGTAACCAGAACGCAAGCACAACGACTTACAATACCTGAAAACAAAATATTGTCATAAAATAATTGCTTAAATGCCAATTTTTGTTCAAGCAATTTCGCAAGTAATATTGGCGACCTATCTTTAAAATGGAGCGTTGGGGATTAACTACGTCATCCAAAAAATGGCGGCGGAAATTACCGAGCGGCGTACGGAAATTGCCGATGAACAAAATCATCGTTTTTAAGCATCAAACTAATAATTTTCATATTTTACATAAGCAACATTGTAATCTACTGACTTTTATCTACAAAATATCAAAAGTATGTCGAAACTTGGCCTTTCACCTTAAAGTCAAAAAAGGGCCATAACTCTGTCAATATTTAGTGGTTTGTAAACAAAGTCGAACTTGACCCGTATTTTATGATGCTACACATGTATACCTAGAATTATTCAAATATATCAAGCCATTCTTGAGTTATCGTCGGGAAACCATGTTTTTATGGAAATTTAGTCGAAAAGGGGCCATAACTCTGTCAAAATTTGTAACCAAAGTCGAACGTGACCTGTATTCTATGATGTTACCCATATGTACCAATCATTATGTGAATAGGTCAAGCCTTTATTGAGTTATCGTCCGGAAACCAAAAAACCAACAGACCGACAAGCTCACTCCTATATACCCCCCACACACACCCAAAAAAGAGGGCCACAATGGCCCAAAGCGCTCACCTGAGAACTGGTACAGATGAAGACCATACTGTTGTGACAGGTTTGAAAATTAAAAACATTGGTTAGTGCAATGGGCTAACTAAAGTACGAGTTAGGTAGTGGATGTGCGTTTTTTTTGCTAATGGTTCTAAAATTATTTTTTCTCGATATTCTTACCTGACCCTTTTTCATTAAGTCAGTGACAAATTCTGGAAAATCTAGAAACATTAGATTTTGATGTCTTTTTCGGAGACAGTTTTGGAGAACTAGTTGCTATGTGACAATTGCGATGGCTGCGCTATAGTCAAGTTTTGCTTTTTCTTTGATAAAGCCAACCTGGTTGACATTGGTTACCTTATTTTAAGAACATTTTTGTCCAATAAACACATTAGTGTACTTATACAATTTTCAGAGTTTTAATTAAAGACGTTCGCAACAATTTCGTGAATTTTTTTTCCAACGACAGATTTTCTTAAAAATTTGCGCAAACATGTGTCAATGTATCTTTAAACTAAAACAGTCTTAAAAAATTGGGGTCACCGGCCTTGTTCCGGAAATATTGGGGTTTAAATGCGCTACCTGTCGAAGCCCTTTTTTCAGTTTGTGTGACTAGCAATGTTCAATTATGTTAAGCGTTCATATTCAAACAAAGAAGGAGATTTTAAATGCATCTTTGTTTTAATATTTCGTTTGGCAATATACAAGTGCACTTTAATGATAAAACGCGCTTTATCTATTGTTACCATTCAAAAAAGGACTTTTATCGGACACTTAATGAGGTTAATTACGCATTTAATATGCCTTTGGAAACATCAATTAATGATTAAATATTCGAATATCTTTTGTTCCAAACGACAGATTTTGTTAAAAAATTCCATATACATGTGTCATTGTATACTGAAACTAAAACAGAGTTAAAAAATAGGGGTCACCGACTATTGTCCGGAAATATTGGGTTTTGAATACGGTACCTGTCGAGCAATGTTTTAAGAATATGAAGGGCAGCTTTTTTCAAACAAGGTTATGGCTCTTTCAACTGATATGTTTTCACATGTCTTATTTGGCAATATATAAGTGTATTTTGATAATAAAAAACGCTTTATCTATATTTACTGTTAAAATAATGAATTTGGATGGACAATTAAGTATGGTACTAATAATAGCTTTTGAAACGTCATTTATTATGCGTCAATATATATTTAGTTTCAAACGACAGATTTTCTTAAATTTTCGCACATACATGCACTAATGTATACTTACATCAAAACATTTATAACAAGAATGGGTCACCGAAACTTGTTTGGGAAATATTGGACTATAAAAAGGGTATCTGTGTAGCCTTTTTCATGTTTCGTGTTTACGAAAACAACATATCAATTGCCAAACTAGAATGAAGATATTTAATGGCTCTTTGTTTTACTAATTTGTTTGACAATACATTGTAAACGTGTGGTTTTGATCAGTATAATGCTTTATGAACTTTTAACCATTGACTGGAACTTAATGACTTACACAGATTTATATTTATTGATTGAAATTAGTATATTGTAACCTATAAACAATAAACAAATAATGAAGCAAAAGGAGAAATTAACCCAATAATTTTCTTTTTGTTGAGAACGTCTTTAAAGACGTTCGCAACAATGTCCTTCAATTTCTTTTCAACGATAGATTTTCTTAAAAATTGGCACAAACATGCATCAATGTATCCTAAAATTAAAACAGTCTTAAAAAATAGGGGTCACCGGCCTTTTTCCGGAAATATTTAATTTTGAACACGGTACCTGTCGAAGCATTTTTTCAGTTTGTGTTACTTAGAATGTTGAATAATATAAAGCGTTTATATTCAAACACAAATGGAGATTTTTAGATGCATCTTTGTTTAATGTTTCGTTTGGCAATATACAAGTGCAGTTTAATGATAAAACGCGCTTTATCTACAGTTATCATTTAACAACTGACTTGTAATGGACACTTAACGAGGTTAATTGTGCATTAAATGTGCCGGTGAAAACACCAATAATTTATCAAATATACAAATATCTTTTGTTCCAAACGACATATTTTGTTAAAAGATCCCACATACATGCGTCTTTGGATACTGAAACTAAAACAGAAATAGGGGTCACCGGCCATATTCCAGAAATATTGGGTTTTGAATACGATACCTGTCGAAGCCCTTTTTTTAGTTTGGATTTTTATCAATGTTTTAAATATATAGGATAGCTTTTGTTTCAAACAAGGTTATGGTTCTTTCAACTGACATGTTTGTACATGCTTTGTTTGGCAATATACAAGTGTATGTTCATAATAAAAACGCTTTACCTACATTTACTGCTAAAATAATGAATTTGACTAGACATTTATGTATGTCAAATGGGAACTAATAATGCTTTCTGAAACTTCATTTTCATCAAATGCATATTTTGTTTCTTAAAATTTCGCACATACATGCATCAATTTTATACTTACCCCAAAACATTAAGAAAAAGAATGGCTCACCGACCTTGTTTGGGAAATATTGGATTTCATATAGGGTACCTGTGTAGCCTTTTTTCCTGTTTCGTTTTAACATACATAAACAACGTATCAATACAATGGACTTATTTAACGGATCATTTTTGAACTAATTTGTTTGGAAATACATTGCAGAAGTGTGTGTTTGATTATTATATATGCTTTATGAACTTTTTCTGCTAAAAGCATTTATTTTGAAAGGACATTAGATATGAAATTAGTATATCGTAGCCTATACACAATAAACAAAAAATGAAGCAAAAGGAGAAATTAACCCAATTATTTTCCTTTTGTTGCGAACGTCTTTAAACCCGGTCTTAAAGCAGTTTTTAAAGTATATGAAAGGACGGGCCAATTAACTGTTTTAACTATAATATAGTCTGTTTGTGAGCAGAACAGTTTTAAATGTACAAATCTTGTCTCTTTATTGCTACATACATATATTGTGTATTTGACACAATATTTTATTCTTAATTACTAATGTGCCCTGATTATAGTGCATTCAATTTGTGTGGACCTTATCCCGTAGAATAACTACTACACCCAGACGTGGTTCTTTATTTTACTTCAGTTTATACTGTACTAATTATGTTGTTGCTTCCCATTCTCCCTTTTATCTCGATGGCATCCCCTCAAAACCCTGGTCCCTACAGCCGCCGTGCCAGCTTGCGTCCCTCCACATCCGCCTGCCATTCTATATTCGTATCCGCCGTTTAAGTTTTTTTTACCCCACCCGGTGGATAAGTACATCTTTTATTATGTCAGTATAAATACTTTGTACATATTTATGGTGTAAATATGTTGTTTTGTTATTTTTATCAGTTTTGTACATTTACTGCGGCTCTTAAAAGGTATTCGTACCGCAGAATACCTTTTACTACTGTTCTTTTTAACAGCCAACGAGGTGGGGAACAAGATATCTTAAAATCACATTGAATATTGTTAGTAAAAGCTGCCTAGAACCTTCTTTTATACATACTTCAACCGACAGGGTCTTAAGTTGGAGCATTGAAGGCTATATTCCCTGTCGACAAGTGTGAACAACTGTCAAAATCTATTTTTCTCCTCTAGTATTGCACAACACCAATATTGTGCAGTACAACTGTACATATTAGTGTTATTCATGTTGTATATATTGCGACATATCTAAGTTGTAACTATTATTTGCCTTTTTAAACAGAGAATTATAAATTTTCTACCCTTGACATTCATATATATGTCTTTACATGCACCTTTTCAATAAAACCTACATCTACATCACGTACTATTGAAATGTGTTTCTTAGTGTACTGTACTTATAGGCATAAGATTACATCTATAAAGTTCCATATACACTACAATTCAAAGACATAATCTCTCTTGACATTGTTCACCGCATATGTATCAGAACCTTATTTGTGTATATACAACACTATAAATTTTACTTTATTAAATACCACTTTGACCCAGTGGCTATATTTCCTAAACACACCTTTTTTAGATACTTAAAATAGCCTTACAACACTATTTAAGGCATTGTTCCAGATACCTATGTCTAAAGACTCCAACAAACTCTATGAATTTTCAATAGATTCATAGGGTTTAATAACTTGGTGAAGAACCCTGCATAAACTACCCTATGCAGGCCACTTATTAAGTTATTTATTCCTGTAGGCAGCAAACAATAATTATAAATAATAGAAATACTTTACAAATTTATTATTTCCATGTAAAAGTGTCTTAACACATTATACAAGTGATGTGACCTTCAGAAACATGCTTGTTTCTGATTGGTCAACCGTCACTAATGCCCAATTGAAGTAGGTCAATTCGGTTTTTGGTAAATTTGTCGTATTTTTTTACTTTAAACTGCTATTTCCACCGTTTAGCATATTCCTAGTCCCTTGAATCTTTCTAACTTACCTATTGTAGGCATACACAACCTATACAAGGTGTTGGTTTACGAAAATATGTTATATTAGAATAATTATTAAAGCCCAAACTTAGACACTTTTTGTAAAAAGTCACCGTGTGAGTGGTTTTCAATTCTCAATAAATTTACCACATAAAGTTAACATTCTACCATACTCTTAATCCATTTATGTTTTAATATGCTATAGTATGACCCCTGTGGCAGATGATAATTACAATTCCAAGTAAAAAAGTTATTCAATAAGTTTTATTTCTTAACACCTAAACTCATTAAAGTTTTGATTAACGTTAACACGATAGTAATACATTGACTGTGACGTCACGCGCAAACCCCCAATTTCGATTGGCCGACCGATTTTCCCTTGTCTTTCTAAATAGGTCAATCTGTTTTTAACATCTTTTTTGCACAGAAACTGAGCTGTTTTATTGCTACTTTGTATTCTTATACACATACATTTTCAACAATTAATATTTAGTAATCATAATAAATAGTGAATATTTTACAAAGTAACATACAAAATAATGTCAATATATATCGTTGTGTTATAAATATAACACAGAGTACCATTTAAATGGTGGGTTTTTTAACACTATTGTGTATTATATACACTGAGATTTTTATCCCCACATAGATTTTTATAATTATGGCACCGTATCCACACTGCAATCTTTATATACGTTGTGAATTCCCATAGTGGAATAAGTATAATAACTGTGATACTATGTTAAGCAGTGTGCTCGGGCAATGGTTTAAAACCGGAGTCCCGAGGGTAAACAACCTTACATCGTCGACGTTCATAGACAAACTGTGCACGATTGGTGAAGATTGGATGAAAAATGAAGTCTCTATCCTGAATAATGTCCATTTGTGTATATATTTTCACAAACAAAGGGCAATAAATCTGGTGTTTCTGGCCCGACTTTCGCTTATATTCGACTTCACCTTTAATCTTATAATCATAGACAAACTGTGCAAGATTGGTGATGATTGGATGAAAAAAATAAAGTCTCTATCCTGAATAAGGGCAACAACTTCGGTGTTTCTGGTCTTATATTGCTTATATTCAACTTCAACTGTAATCTCTTGGTAACAGACAAACTTTGCAAGATTGGTGAAGATAGGATAAAAAATGAATTCTCCATCCTGAATAATGTCCATTTTTGTATACATTGAACAGTGGATTCTGGTGTTTGAAACACAATCTGGCCCATTTTTTGGCGTCTGCTGAGATCTGATGGTCATACACAAACTGTGAAAGTTTGGTTATTATTGGATGGAAAATAAAGTCATATACATTGGAAAAAGGCATTTTTGCACTTTTTTTGCATGAAAAAGGAGTAATAACTCTAGTGTTACAGATGTGATCTGACCCAATAACGATCCCATCCAAGATTTTATGGTCATACACAAACTGTGCAAGTTTGGTTACGATTGGATAAAAAGTGAAGTCTCCAGCATGAGAACGAACCCAATTGTTGATTGCACACGGACGACGGACGATGCAGGAGTGGTCCCCTTTACCAATAGCTCACCGAGCACTTCGTGCTCAGGTGAGCTAAAAATAGATCTGACAATGTCCCAACACATGCACAGTAAATTGCACATGCTAAATGCAATCAACCAAACTTTTCTTTCTAAGCTGTTAAAAATACAATGCCAAGCAACATCAAATGCATTTTTTCCATTTGAACTGACAACAGAACGTTCCATACCACTTTGTGTCCAAAGACCAAACATTGGTTGTAAACCAGAACTTACCCTTCTGCAGGAATGTAAGAAACTGGAATGACATCATTTCTTCAGGCAGCCCTATCACCATGGTTACATTTTCTCCAATCAACCTGATATGGTTTCAGTCCTCAGATGTGGGTTTTCACTGGCACCGGATTATCTCGATCTCTGTATAGCGGTGAAATTCATTCTGAAAAAATACAAAATCAACATTTATTAAATGACTGGTAACATTTTTGTAAAAATGATTTAGGAAAATAAGCACAATGACTTAGAAAGGGTCAGGACATATCTGCACATTATAACACCTGACATCATTTTTTATACAAGGATAATACAAGGGTAATACTAGATAGATTTTGGGGTGCATAAGCAAAATGCGAGTCAGTAACACATTAAACAGTGGATTCAATATAAAACAGTGGATTCTAACGCTCACAGTACGGGCATGCCAGCTGGTCAGTTTCCTTCCAGCAAAGTATGAACTTAACCACTGACCCAAACTGACTGGCTCAGATCTCAGCTAAATATAAAACAGTACTACTATCAGGACTGTTTGTGTGGATGTCCACACAGAGAATGTATTGTTAATCACAAAGTTTAAGGTCACGGTGGCAAAGTGGATATGGTGTCCGCCTAGCAATAGGGAGGTCCCGGGTTCGATCCCCAATCTGGGAGCGTAATCAAGATCTCCCCCAAAGACACATAGTACTGGTTCTACCCAGGAAACGGACTCGAGAGTGTCTCAATAAACCTTAGGCTTTCGATGCAATCATGCTAAAATAAATAGGTTTAATCAAAGTTTAAGGTAACTTCAATCCATCAATTACATGTAGACATATGGAGTCAATCACTGACTCTGACCTGTCATTAATTCCAGACTTGCGGCAGATTATCAAGGTATTTGCAGGAAAGATTGCCCTCCTTCTGCCACCACCATATCTCATTACATTCTGTTATTAAACTATAAAATAATAAAATATTTAATGCAGACTTGATAATGAGGCATGATTATCTCAAACCCTTCTCAGTAAAATCTGAAAGCAGTTGTACTAAGGAGACATTTTGTGTAATAATCTTCAGAAAAGCATGCCATGGAATTTACTTCCTCAGTCCATCATTGTGTCCAAGAAATGTCCAGCCTCAAATGCAATGGACAAGATAGTATCACAGAGCTTCACACTTAAATGATCGAATCAGTGGATGATCTAATCAGTATAATTATTTGGTTATCCAGTTTTTTTTTCACCTTTTTCACCTTTGGGAGCAAGGTGGCGGGGCCCTTCAGACGGGGAATTTTAAGACAAAATTGGAATTGTTTTTTTATAAATGCATTCATATACATTTTTATATTCTACTTTGTTATAAAACATGAATCAATTGTTTTGCTACAAATGATAATTTAGATTATACACACACAAAAATGCTGGGATTGTTTACAAAAATTCCTCTATCTTAGTCAATTTTTGTCCGATTTTAGTCAAGTTTTTTTTTCAAAATAAAGCTTACGTTCTGAGGGGAATTTTGAGGTAAATTGAGGGAAAAATATATACTTTTAAAGCAGGGGAATGGGGCCGAATTTTGGCCCCAAAGTGGCCTTAAAAAACACAGACATATATAACTATATATCAAGAGCATGTTTTAATGTCAGGGGTCACCTCACATGCCAAAGACCTAACACGAAATTAATTCCTTAACAAAAGCAAGGAAGGGTTAGGTTTTGAGTTGGAAAATCTGGAAAGGTCTATAAGGCAGGCATACACATAGAGTGGTTTAGTCATCTTGAAAATAATACTTATTGTCTAATCAGCATCCAAATTTACAGCGGAAAATAGCTCACCTAAGTCTGAGAACAATGGCGACCATTAGGGATGCAACAGGTACCCGTAAATACCCGCATTCTCGGTACTATTAAAACCCATTTCGCATGGCATTAACATATAGGGGCGATACAAAAAAAATCATGGAAATAATTCTATAAAAATACATAAAGAGCTTATGATTGGATACTACCATCTTTTTTTCATATACCGGTATATGTTGGAATTAAATTAATAAATTATTTATTAACACCAGTACACAGACTGATTTGATGTCAGTTCAACTTTGCCTATCAGTGATTGACATATTGTTCTGTATTGTTGTTTTCACAAATGGTTTATCAACGAAGTCCATAAGCGATGATAAACATTTACGGGTTCGAAACTGGTACATTCAGTGTCACTGTATAGTTACTACACTCTACGAAAACTTCCTAAATATTATCATAATGGCACCATATAAATGTATCAAACCAAGTAGATTATTCTGGCTTTGCGGGCCCGTCTAGCTCAGTTGGTAGAGCGCTATGCTCTCAATCAAGGGTTCTTGAGTTCGAGCCCCAGCCCGGCCACATAACTTGTGTGGGGATTGGTCGTGAAAGAATTTCTACGGCCATTGTCCCCTTACCTCTGATTCAAGTAGGGCAGTTGTCATTTACTGGCATAAGTATGTGCACTTGGTACTGGTAAACCACATCGGCTTAGTTTGCCCAGAAAAAGTGTGAGTAGCAGGCCTTTCCCCTGGATTTTGCTAAGGCACAGGGGCCAAGATGCGCGGTTGAGGGTTGGTGTGGGTCACGTTTGATTTTTTTAAAACTTGTTATGTGTACTAAATCAAAATCTACAGTACGTCAGAGCTAACACAAGCATAAAAATAAACAGCGTTTCTTTTATTTCTCAATGATATAACATAATAATAAAATACACACAATACAATTTATCAAAGAAACACTACAGCACTTGTGGCAAAAGTAATGCAACCTGGAAATAAATAATGACCCTGATTACCTAAATGTATATTTCTCTCAATGAAGTAATAATATAATAATCACAAAATAATCAGACTGGTACTAAAAAGTTATTTCGATTGGTCATTCAATTCTATCATTCATCATCGGATTGGTTGTTTACAAAGGCGTGGATGGTGAAAAGCTGGTAAAATGGATTTTTAACCAGCTTAAACGTTCCGTCGAGGAACCATCTCCGGGCTTCCTTTAGTTGATGGAGTTGATTGGCAGTCCCGAAGATGATGTGGCGTTGATCGCCCACCCGCACGTCTTCCACCAAGAAGTCTTCGCCGATGAAGTCGACGTCGACCTACAATATAAAATTATCGATAAGTAAATAAAGAAAGCGATCATGTTATGTTGTTGTTATTATTATTATTATTATTATTATTATTATTATTATTATTATTATTATTATTATTATTATGTAATACGTACTAATGATTTAGTATTATTACCTCAAAGTTCAAATCGGTTGGGTCTTTGGGTCGCATGTGTTGTCGGAAGAGGTTGGCAGCTCTGATAAGGTTCGCCGGTTTCGGCAGATTGACGTCGTCTTCCGTTACAAGCTCCTTTAGGACCTCCTCACTATACTCGCCGCTGGCTGGAACACGTTCTTCTTGGACCTGTCCTTAACATGGGCAAGAGCCTTCACTTGTTTCGGAACGCCAGGATTCGCGGGATGGGTGTGACCACCCAACGACGCTGTGAACATGTCACCGAACTGCTTCACATTGGCGTTGCATTTCATATTCTTGCTCCGGATGCTGCATGTCCAGTAGGTCCGTGCTCCATTGCTACGCTGAAATAATAAGACAAATAATGTTAAATTATTACTTTTATATATAAATATACAATTATTATTATTTATTATTATTATTATTTATTATTATTATTATTACTATTATTATTATTATTATTATTATTATTATTATTATTATTATTATTATTATTATTATTATTATTATTATAGTATTATTATTATTATTATTGTTATTATTATTATTACTGTGGTTGTTGTTTTCTTGGTATTGCTGCTTATTATTTACATCGTACATACCCTAGCAGTGTATGAATATCCATCGCTGCTGACCAGCTTGTTGCCGCCTCGTTTACTTCCGCCACTTATTATTTCATACGTAACGGGTCTGTCTTCTGGTATCACAGCATCCAGAGGACGTTCCCGTATTGATTGGTCTAGTGGCACATTCGGCTGTACAATGTCCCGGCCAGTTATATTGAAGGACCGATCTTCGACTTCGTCTCTTCGTGAATCGACAGAGAGTTCTGACATGTATAAACTGTCAGCTTGACTCTCCGATACCTCCGGTACCTCTGGTAGGTCTTCGGTTTCCACTGGTCGGCTGCATTCGCTGCACTTCCACTCTACGACTTCACCTTTCATCATTTTACGATATTGTCGCAGACTGATACCTGTCTCACAAGACAGATGCTGCCATCTTTCACATTGATCACATGATATTGCACGTTCATCATCATTCACGTTCCGTTTACAGTGTACGCATGGATATTCGGAAGCCATGATTGGATTTGTGGTTGCAATGAACAACTCACCTATTATATACTTCTTGTTCAATTGACAATATTTACTCTATCTGTTTAAATACACAGTTTGTATAATCCACGCTGCCAATTAAAGATAATTGAGTTGTTTATTAATTGACAATTAAAGGCGCGTGTCGCTAATTGATTGTTTGCAAGGCGCTAATTAATGTGTTTGTACTATCAAGTTGTTTATTAATTGACAATTAAAAGCGCGTGTCGCTAATTGATTGTTTGCAAGGCGCTAATTAATGTGTTTGTACTATCAAGTTAATCATTGGAATGCGGTTAATATGTTATTTTATGTATATTTATAAGCATAAGAAAAATCAACAACATTTATAATTTTAGTATTTTTTTTATAATATTATTTATTTCCATGCTTTACAAAGTCACATATAATTAATATAAATAATAAAGCCTGTACATGTCAAGCATACATAATTCATTTTAATTATATTGACCATTAAAACCATATTTTGTTATGATACTCTATTCAATCACACTAAAAAAATAACACAAAAACTCCAATATATTTCAATTTATTTATTCACATAACAAAAAATCTTATTCAATGTCAATACCATGTATAATACACTACTATATATCAGTGTGACGAAACCTCCACTCCCCCCGTACACAAAATAAGTATGACGAAACTGTAGTGTGATGAAACCTCCATCACCCGTGGTTGAAGCATAGTTGAAGGGTTAAACAAGGCAAGGTAAACCTGGCGGTCTGTACATGAATGTAGATTTAAACAAACATTTAAATCGGAATTAAACGCATGTCCTAGGTAAATTTCGGCAGATGTTAAGCAGTTTAGGTGTTGTTTAAGTAAAATACATTGATGGATAACATTTTTGTTGCAAATAATGGACATTTATGAAATTTTAAATTTTCAGTTTTCCACCACGTAAAGTGCCTTTCGGCGATGCGACGTTACAGCGATTTTAGACCAATCTAAAAACGTAGCACTAAATTCGCGTTAAACGTCTCATTTATTAGGCTACCTGTAAAAAATATTCATTGCAGAAGATCTCACGTGAAAATGTATTAGACTGCCTTAAAAGTTTATACCAAGACTGATACGTCTGATTGACTACATTTCTATCAAATTGCCTCAACATTCCATCATGCTAATTTGCGTACACAACAACTTGCCTGTGTGGAACATATTCCATGTCAGTTGTCAGTGGTCACCTGGAACATATTCCATGTCAGTTGTCAGTGGTCATCTCCAACGATCCTCTAAAGCAACCTTGGGTGGTTTAACATTCATTAACAACTGAACTTGAAGTCATTAATCAGCTGCTTTTTATGGCCATTTATCAAAAACACAGTTTTAAGCCGAAAATAACTGTGTGGTGTTTATAAATCACCTTTAACACTCTGACACGTAGCCTTAGATTACAACACATATATTTAATATCGTTCCAGTATTCATCGATCCGTGGCAAGGACTTGATAAACCGGTTTTTAGTAGCTAACTGTCGTCTGCTGTTAAGCGTTATTGATATTTTAATCGGCTGCTTTCAGACACATATTGAAATTATGGCGATGCAGTTGACTGATTTTGGGATTTTAAGCATTGCGGCTACAAGAAGTATAGGTAAATTATAGATTTGTTACTGCAGTTGTCCCCTTGAGGCCCTTAACGTAGACATAGTCTCTATAACAATTGATACAAAAGTACCTGAAATACAGAAAGGCCAGAGTGGGTATTGGACTGACGAGGTCGCAGTCGTAAGAACAAATGACAATTGACAACGCATTCGCCAAAGCGCTATTCTGACTTGTAAATTAAACGTGCATAATATGGTTATAATTAAGATACCGACAAATCTGACGCACAAATATAAACAAGAAAAGGGCCAAACGGACACGACCTAAAATAATATTTTTAAATCTCAGAATGCATATATTCTATGTACATTATATGTACATAGTCATTATTTTACCCTTTATTTTTATTATATGCCAATATGTATAGGTAAATTTAAGATTTGTTACTGCAGTTGTCCCCTTGAGGCCCTTTACGTAGACATAGTCCCTATAACAATTGATTCTTTTCTGGTTGTAATATGAGCAACGTTTCAAAGTAGAGTAGCATTGTTCTTTATAAATTATAATGTTAATGCTATTTAATGCCGCCTCCACCCTAAGTACTAACAATGACATCACATTTATCATCATCAGCAACAACAACGTTATTATCAAGTATATGTGTAACATTTATAATTTTGGAAATGTAAATTTCAAGAAGCTTTAGGAATCGATTCAAAAATATGTTAACACACTTTCAATATTCTGTGATCAAAAACTATTTTATTTGTTACAAAACAATAACATTTTAATTATATACTGTCCTAACATCATCATCATCATTATCATCATTGTTACTATAATCATTGTCATTAGCATCAGCATGATCAGCAGCAGCATTATTATCATCATCATCATCATTATCATCATAATCATCGTCATCATCATCAACAACAGCAGCATTGTCAGCAGCAGCATCGCCACTTCCACCACCAATAACATAGAAAAAGAAAGCGCATTAACATGACATGTTTAAGCCATTTAATGTATTTTGTAGTACGAACAAATGGCTACTTACGACAGTTGAAGTTCATGCTCTCAGTTCAACGTTAATTCCAACGACTAACCTTCTGATCGGTGCGTGGATGAGTACTAGGTTACGCTTGCCAGGCTACGGCAATAAAACACTGGGCTGGATTGTGTACCGAGCGTGCATCGACGAGACTTGACGATAATTCTAGTTTACAACAATGGCCACAGGCTTAAGCTGTTAAAGGGGCTATAGACGCCAGAAGAGTACAAGTTGCGAATAAAATCTATCTATAAAATTAATCGTCGCATATTTCCATAATAAACTGAAAATATTGCAGCAGAATATTTTGGAAAAACAGTGCTTTAATCCAAATGTTCGACTTCACACTATCTACGAGGCGTATCGTAATGCATGTGCGTATCGTGTCGTCCCGGATCAGCCTGTGCAGTCCGCAAAGGCTAATCTAGGACGGCATATGCCTTTCAGCCAACAGTGGATTTATGTTTTGAAGAGACTTCCTTGAAACAGAAAATACCATAACAGCGGAAAGTGACGTCCCGGGGACTGCACAGGCTGATCCGGGACGACACTTTACGCACATGAATTAAGGCCGGTTTTCCCACGCCTCATATAAATTATTAATAAGGGAAACTAAAAGCAACGCAGTTTAAATGAAAGATAGGGTTCGTTTCCAACGTTATATGCACATATGGAGTAACATAAGAGTAAAATAAATACCACTGTTTCTACCTAACGTAATCTGAACCAGTATTATTTACTGGTATAGTAGTAAAACTGAGGTTACAATAGCACACGGCCTGTGAGCAAATAACCATAAATTTGAGTCCTCAAAAATAGGCCATATCTGACACGCCGAAATACTTTTTACATTTTCTCTAGATAGGTTACCTGTAACTTATGGAATGTGAGAAAACTACATTGACACAATCTTCCATTCATCAGGCTGTCTACTTTACTAGCCACCATTTCTACTACAGAAGTCTACTATCACTGTTTAGTGTAAACCGATAAATTTCGTAAAAAATGTGGTAAAACCCCGTGTCTATAGCAACTGAAAATTGCATGGGTAGAGCTGGTTTTCGGTATTTTTTATTGATATAAATATTACGATTTTGAACTATGTTCGTTGTAAAATAGGCCATCCACTATTTGTAAATGTAACGGTATATTTTGCAATCTTTTTTCTGTCATCCTGTCAGCATAATCTACGAGACAAACAAAACCTCTGAATTTTAAATTTCATCCCAGCAATCTTATGTCGCGACCCGTGAAAAGACAGTGTACTTTTAATTATTTCTAGCATTCAACTTCTAAAATTCAACCTGGGAAGGTGAATGGTTTAGCCGATGGTATAATTATAGTACCATCTGCTTGTGCATAATGCACTCCTTTCAACCTTTTGAACTATTTTTTACTGATCCCGATATATGATTTATATTCATCCAACTGTGGTGGCAGTTAGCTGTGGTCTGTTCATATCCGACTGTCGACAATTTATTAACTGCCCAGGTTGACAATGTTTGCATCCTACGTCTAAATATGAATGAATGAGGATTTCCGAAATATTGAGGTTTTACCAATTTTAGACTGCACCATTGAACGTTATGCATATTACAGCTATTTAATGGAACGTCAAATTGTAAATGTGTAATTTATAATGAGCTTTCGAGTGATTATGTAATATTTTATGTATGATGAACAAAAATGTTCATCTTTAAAATGATATGCTACATTTAAGCATATATTTCAAATGTGTGTAATGTGATGTAATGTCACTCCTAGTCTTTGCAAAGTATATTTAAGGAGTATTTAGTGCAAATTATAATATAATGATGCATGCACTGCCTACAATATTAAAGCTAAAACACTGCATTCCATAAATTTAGCTTGACACCTGTATGATCATCTTTAAGGTCTTAAATTCTAGAATTACTTCAAGGGCAATACGTTTCACATTAAAGTAGATTACGAAGGGATCATAAGGGGCCAACATCGTCATCAACACCCCAAATGGCCCCTGCACATTTTATAGACCACCCAACATGACAAAACCTTAAAATGCAAATGACATTAGACCAAATTTTGGCCAATTTTGATGACAAAACCAATGGAACATGATGGTTATCACCAATATAATCAATGCCAGCCGAAACCTGTCCACCCACACAAATATTTTCACAGGTAGTTTGGGGGAAGGGAGGTATTTCATTAAAATTGTTAACAATCCTTTGATGCAGCATTTTCTTTTCTGTTTGATAGCACAATTTATATTTTAAAGTTTATACTTAAATACTGCTCATGCGAGAACTGACAAGTACCTGAAGATGTTTTGTTTAAGTTACTGAGGAACTGGGTTATTAAATATTTACAATCATGTTGGCATTGACCGATTTGTCATGATATCACCTCTGTTGAACATTCTGTCATTCATTTTTATTCAAGTTCCTTAATGTCAAATGTACAATTCTACCCAGACGAAAATTACACCATGATTGACCATGGTCAAAATGGCATTTGACTGCCGACCATGGACTATCATGGTCAACCATCAAAAACCATGGTCTTGATCATGGTCTGCTTTATCATGATCATGGTCGACCTTGATCTGCATGGTATTTGACTGACGACCATGGTTGACCATAGTCGACCATCAAATACCATGGTCTGCTTTATCATGACCATGGTCGACCATGATCTGCATGGTATTTGACTGACGACCATGGTTGACCATAGTCGACCATCAAATACCATGGCCTGCTTTATCATAACCATGGTATTGGACTTCCGAGCATGGTTGACTGACAAAACTGTGAACAAAATGCAGTTCAAGGCCAAATGTTTCTCTGTAGGTATAAAGTGCCAAAATAAAATTGCCTAAATAAACTGCGTAAAACCATTATTTGCATACATCAACTGCGAAACTCATGAATAATTTCACAATCCATGAACACGCCATAACTGAGTGGCTCAATTGCATTTTAATGAATTCCCCCCCCCCCCCCCACCAAAAAAATGGTCTAACGTAAATTGCCAAGTTATATAGTAATACATGTACACATTTGTTTTACTTTGCACTAAATTGAAAAGCATCTGAAAGATTTACCTGGAACAACACAACAATTTCTCTCATCACCATGTTATACTGCTCAGCGAAATTCTTTTCCGAACATTTATTTTCATTTCTTGGAACAGCAGACACCATAATACTGTCTGTTGTTTCAAAAGTTACATCAACATACAGTGATGTAATTAATTATTTGATTTCTTTTTTTAGATACAAATTCATACAATTATCTATATTAACAAATGAGACTGAAGAAAGTTTAGAAAAGATCCATTAGTTAACTTGTAGTTAGAGTAAAGGCAATTTACTTGATTCTGAAATATCAATAAAACAAGAGATGTTTGTAAAACATGTTTGCCCCCCGACTTGCAGCCAAGTCGTCAATATGTGCAATTGTTAAGAGATTTAATATTGTATGTGCACACTAACACATGGGTAGGAAACAAAAGTTGATGCTTTAGAAAGTAAATATAAAGCTGAAAGAAAGATAGAGTATAATTATGGATTTATTTGTACAGTCTGTATATAAGGATACCTGTTTTCTGTTTGATTTAAACATTAAATAGGCCAAAACATCTCTAGATATCCTGCGGAAGCAAAATGGTCTACGGAGATAACAGTTTGCATGTTACAGCCCCTGTGACCTTGACCTTTGACCTGTTGACCTCAAAATTGATAGGCGTATTCCTTTCCTCCCGAGTAACCAGCATACCAACTTGAATGATTGTAGGTCAAAGCGTATTCTACATATCATGCGGAAACGAATTTCATGTTACAAGCCCCTGTGACCTTAACCCCTGACCTGTTGACCTCGAAATCAATAGGCGTCTTCATTTCCTCCCATGTAACCAGCATACAAACTTAAATGATCGTAGGTCAAAGCGTTCTCTAGATATCGTGCGGAAACGAAATGGTCTACGGACAGACCGACCGACCATAAGACCGACCGACGGATGGACGGACAGGTGCAAAGCAATATACCCCCACTTCTTCAAAGGAGGGCATAATACAGGAATAGTAATTAACCTCCTGTAAAAATTTAAGTAAATTATAAAGTAAAGGAGTTTTATAATTTATCTAAATTTTTACCGGAGATTTATCGATATGCATTCTAATTTTGACTGAAAACTAGCGCTACATTGTGCTGAAGTGTTGAGATTGCCAATTGCTATTTGAATAGAAGCAACAAGTTGCTGAGTAACAATAATCAAATTTTCCCGACTGTCGACCAATCGCAGTATTACGGCATGTCTTTGTCACCATGTTGCCTATTTTCAATACATTGCAAGCGGAGGCTCACTTTATCGTGTCAAATTTGTAAACACGTGATACCAGCAGTGGTGTTCTACATTATTTATAGAGAAACATAACCGATACTGGACTGGTGACACTTGACCAATGTGTCACACTCGAGAAACTTCGTAAAGTAATATCCGCAGAATGTTGTTACCGGTAGCATATACGTTGCAAATAGACATGAATTAACGGCACTGAAATATTACTCTTTCTTGCTAACAAGGATGTTTATGGCAAGTAACCTAAGTCTCGAGTTTTAATTTGCAACAAGTACATCCCAGACGAAAATTACACCATGGTCGAACATGGTCAACATGGTATTTGGTGGTCGACCATGATAGTCCATGGTCGACCGCCAAATACCTTGCTGACCATGGTTTTGACCACGGTCTGCTTTATCCTGACCATGGTCGACCATAGTTAACACGGTAGTTGACTGCCAACCATGGTTGACCTTGGTCGACCATTAAATACAGTGGTCTTTGACCGTGGTGCCAATTCCCGATTATGATCAACCATGGTACTTCATGGTCGACCATGGTCGCAGACCCATGAACTGCCATGGTCGACCATGGTAGTCCATGGTCAAAAACTGTGCATTTCGTCTGGGAGGTTTTCTCTTGACAGCATGGCACTGTTACAATGTACCTTTTTCACAGAGAGAAATGATGATCATCATGAATATGTTTCCCTGGTAAATTTACCCATTTGTTTTTTTTTTAAACATTTTCTATATCCCCCTATTCGTTATTACTGCTAATTTCCTCAATCCATATTCAGGACAATTTGAGGCGTGTCATGGGAAAACTGGGCTAAATTAATGTGCCTAATGACTCCTCCCGGATTAGCCTGTGCAGCACGCACAGGCTAACACAGGACGGCACTTTTTGTATACGGTGGATTTATGTTTAGAAGAGACTTCCTTGAAACAGAAAATACCATAAAAGCGGAAAGTGCTGCACAGGCTAATCCGGGACAACACTACGCACATGCACTAAGTCCGCTTTTTCCACGACATGCCTCATATGTATTTTGATATCTCCTATAAGTAATATTAAATGCAACTTATGTGATTAAATGATAATGACTGTGCCACTAACTTCACTTATAAAATGTACATATTTAGCAATTTATTTAATTTTTTTATGCCCCCAGTATCTTGATGCAGGCGGCATATAGTGATTGTCCTGTCCGTCCTTCCTTCTTTCCGTCCGTCCGTGACGAGGTTAAGTAGATTTTACCGTTTCGTCTAGCATAAACACCGCTTACTACAACACTGCGATACTTACACAGTTGTTGCTTTTGACCATTTCCCTATCCACCCATATCACCCAATCTCACTTTGACCTTGACCTTGACCTAATTTGGACTTATAGTAATTCAAAAGTGCCATTTGTTGGTTAACTACATTTTACCGTTTTGTCTAGCACCAACGCCACTTATTACAACACTTGGATATTTACACAGTTGTTACTTATGACCGGTCCCAATCAACCTATATCACCCAACCTCTTTTTGACCTTTACCTAATTTGGACTAAGAAATGGGCTATCCAGCACCAACTGGGGGCATGTGAGTTTATCAAACACAGAATCTTGTTTTTTTGTATTATTCATGTTCTCATGTATTCATTTATTTGCTATTTATTTTTCTCAATTTATGTTAAACAACACTGCAAACTGAAGGCAAAAAAGTGAACATGATTTGAGGCGTGTCGTGGTAAACCCGGGCTTAATGCATTTGAGTAAAGTGTCATCCCGGATCAGCCTGTGCAGTCCGCACAGGCTGATCTAGGACGGCACTTTCCGCCTACAGTGGATTTATGGTTAGAAGAGACTTCCTTGAAACAGAAAATACCATAAAAGCAGAAAGTGTTGTCCGGATAAGCCTGTGCGGACTGCACAGGCTAATCCGGGACGACACCTTACGCACATGCATTAAGCCCGGTTTTCCCATGACACGCCTCTTTTAAACTCAGCAGGGATAAGTATATAGGTCTGCAGTATATTTGAACACCTGTAACTTAACACTGCAAAACTAAGATCAATTTCGGCAAGTTTGCGTTCATTTTTTCTGGCTCTGTTTGAATCAGGGTATAACATATCCAGTGGCAAATTCCAGTCAAATTAACAACATGTTTAACAGATAAAAAATTGCATTAAATTAACATATGCATGTCTCAGCTTACAAGAGTTGTAAGTAATGAACAAGAATGTGTGAAGCAAGACCGTCTTAGGTCTATATTGAGATTATAAATGAAATAAATCGGTCTTGCTTTGATTATTTTTTCAAAAGCATTGAAAGCTGTTTAAATGGTCTCTTAAAAGGACCCAGTGTATTGAATACACGGGCCATTAAAACTCGTAATTGCTTACATTAGCTTGTGAATGAAACTGCTGAACTTGAAGTAGGGGATTTTATGATATAATGCAGCCATTTATCTCTCTGTTAGGCAAATAGTACCAGCAACAGACACCTGTGAAGCCTTTAGACTCGGCAAGTTCACAAATAATCAGTAACTACACCCAAAACTTGTAGAATGTAGCACATGCTATTAAAGTCTACAACAAATATACAAAACTTGATATTGCAGTTCACTGCTGTTTATACAACATAAATATGTATTGATGTAACCAAGCTGTCCACATTTGTTAGCATGTATTTATGAACACTGGACAATAGTTTGGACACCACATTTTTGCAAATCACAGGATTTGATCTCATTGTACCAGTAACGATCTTGATGAACGCAGTGTTACGTTAGCAGTACTCAAAGTAGACAATGGCAAAATAGAATTTCTGAAATTACAACAAAATTTAGCATATTTTCACAATTTTCAGGGAATCTATTTGCAAATAACAGATTTTCCGGTGAAAATTAGGTTACTTATTTTAATTTTCTCACACTGACCTGGCTACATAAACAGATTATTATTGATTGTCTACATTAAAGCAGCATTCCAGAAATATGTAATAAAAATAACACTTTTTTTTTGTAGAAATCGTTTCTAATTGACATCTAACCGATCAAAATACAAACTAGAGGGCCCTGAGGGCCCTAGGACGCTCACCTGAGACCTTGTAACCCAATAGGAGTTTGCATCCCTGAGGCGTGGCTTATTTTTAGGGGCATAATTTGAACAATCTTGAACAAACCGCTGGGCCTTGCAGTTTAAGGTAAAGATTTTTAATGTCATTTTGCTATATAAGTCTATATAAACCATGTGACCCCTCGAGGTGTGGCCAGATTTGACCCCAGGGGCATAATTTGAACAATCTTTGGAGAGGACCACTATGCAATGTTACGTACCAAACACAGAAAAGCTGTGGGCCTTGCTCTTTCAGAGGAGAAGATTTTTTAGTCATTTTGCAATTTAAGTCTATATAAACCATGTGTCCCCCAGGGCATGACCAGTTTTGACCCCAAGGGCATAATTTGAACATTATGTGTAGAGGACCACTATACGATGTTATATACCAACTATGAAACCTCTAGGTCTTGCGGTTTCAGAGGAGAAGAAATTTAAAGTTGTTTTGCTATTTACGCCAATTTAAACCATCTGACCCCTGGGGTGTGGTCATTCTTTACCCATGGGGCACAACTTGAATAATCTTTGTAGAGAACCACTATAGGATGTTACATACTAAATATGAAACCTCTGGGCCTTGCGGTTTCAGAGGATAAATTTTTTAAAGACATGTTGCTATATAAGTCTATATAAACCACGTGACTCCCGGGGCGTGGCCAGCTTTGATCCCAGTGGCATAATTTGTCGAAGACCACTATACGATGTTACATACCAAATAAGAAACCTCTGGACCTTCTGGTTTCTGAGGAGAAAATCGTTAAAGTCATTTTGCTATTTAAGTCTATATAAATCATGTGACCCCTGGGGCATGACAAGTTTTGACCCCACGGGCATAAATTGAACAATATTTGTAGAGGACAACTATAAGATGTTACATGCCAAATATGAAACCCCTGGGCCTTGCGGTTTCAGAGTAGACGATTTTTAAAGACATTTTGTTATTTAAGTTTTTATAAACCATGTGACCCCCAGGGCTTGGCCAGTTTTGACCCCAGTGGCATCATTTGAACAATCTTCGTAGAGGACCACTTTAGGATGTTACATACCAAATATAAAACCTTTGGGCCCTGCGGTTTCAGAGAAGATTTTTAAAGTTTGCACTTTTTAAATCTATTTTAGCAATGGTGACCTACATATGCTGTGGACCGTAACGATTTGAACAACTTTAAAAGAGGGTCACCCAGTGATCATTCCTGTGAAGCTTGGTGAAAATCTGCCGTGTGGTTTAGGAGGAGATGCTGTTTGAATGAAATGTTGACGACGGACGCACGCCTGGACACACTGACGCACGCACGGACGACAGACAACGGGCGATCACAAAAGCTCACCATGAGCACTTTGTGCTCAGGTGAGCGAAAAAAACGCATTGAAATAGGTAAAATAATAACGTTTTTGGTAACTTTATCGCATAGTTTTGTACGCGATAGCTGGTGATGCTTCTGGCGTACATCAGCGTGTACATTAGTGTATATTCCGTTTATCCCAAGCGTTTTCCAACATAGACATTATAAAATGCTTAGGATAAATAAGAAACAGTGTTCAATCGAATAAACGTCATTTACGTTCATTAGAACAATGACCAATTTATGTATTGAATTATATTCTATGGACTGCGGCTTTAATGGAGGGTACACAATTTCATGAGATATCTGGCTTTTGCTTTTTAAACTCAAAACATTAATAGTCCACTGATTAACATTACACTGTTTGTTAAAACATTCTCAACTGATTCAGAAATATTGAAATTTATGGTGACTTTATTATCTACATTAAGTCTTCACTATTTATTTTAAATACTAGTTATATTATGACCTGTTAGTGAACCTGCTATATTGATGGAAAAAATTTAATGTTAATTTTAGTGCATTGTACGTGAAAACTTCAACTAGTTAGTCATTTAAAGAAATTCATTTATTTCCATTTTGTATAAAACATCCATTAAAATACGCAGGCTTTTAGTAGTAGTGACGCCAAGCTTGTAAATGGTTATTAGGATTGTGATTTATAGATATATTTGTACCTAACGGTTGTATTACTTGCTCAACTAAAATCATATTAAATTCATACCAATGCACTTAAATTTTCATGGGAATTAACTACATCAATTTCATAGACAGATTTTTGTGTTCATGTAGTTGGTATAGTATTTTGTATATTCAGTGGGAAAGCTGAATATTATTTTATTTCACTAAAACTTACTTTTGTACTACAGTATATGATGGGTTGAATCTTATTTTCTTTTGCAATTTTTTTTTTAAATAATCATCATTTATTAAATCGAGAATACTAGGTTGAATTTAGGTTGAATAAAGATAAGTTCATTTAGCGTCAGGCTTAGAAAACCTGAACTACAAGTCTTGGCGAGTGGTTCATGTTTTCGTGTCGAGCAAATAAACTTATCTTTAATCAACACTTACCTGGTATTCTATTTATCCCATTATTTTTTGTCTTTATTTTGAAAATAAATGAAAGAAAATAACTAAATATCACAATAAATATAAAATGATGTCATGAAAATCAACAACATGACGCCATTATACTGCGCGTGTTGGCTGTATCCCACGGGGTTTTATTTCGTCAATGCAGGTGTAAAGATGGGATAAATACATTGTTCACTTAAAGGTGCTCTTGGTTGAAAAACCTTTTTTATTTGTCACTATTGAGACAGTTTCCTGGGTAGAACCATTACTTTGTATCTTTGTGAATTGTCACTTATATATAAACATACAATTATACAATGTGCATGTACTATATCTATATGGAAATTACTATTTATTCACATTCATGTAGTATTGTATTATTTTCAACTTTTAATTTCATCCACATTTTAACACAGAGCAATATTTAGGTACAAAACAAAGTTCAATGACCTTTGACCTCAACGACCTTTGGCATTAGATTCTCGGACATTAATTTTAGTCAGGTAAAGCATATAATAAAATGTTTGCCAAACACAGTAACAATAAATACGTCACTGACTTTTCTTCCACTTTTACTAAAATTTTTGTCGCACTCTTAACAGCATAAAATTAGTCACACTATCAAATTTTAATTTGGGCATCAATTAAAAACACAACAAGATATTAACAAAGAAGGACTTCTGTTATGTTGAGAAATATTTACATAATTTACTTAATGACTAACTTAAGTACTTAATTTTCTACTTTCTAGGAACATGTTAATGTTGCAGCATCCTTGCACTTTAAAGTTAAACAATTTGTAATCACTGTCATAAACGATTGACGAATTTGACGCCTGCGCAGCTCAAATCACGTAACAGACATGTTCATTACGTTTGCTCAATTTGTTGCTATAAACCCTGCATCTGACATTTGCAACTGTGGATACAGTTAGACATTATGAAGTCTTACTTGTAAATTACGAGTAGTCGACAACAAAAACTTAGATCAAAGAATTCGCATTTGCAGCAAGACATTAATAAAGTGACTAGTCTGTATATCATCCAAAATTAAAAACGATTGACGAATTTGACGGCTGCGCAGCACAAATCACATAACAGACATGTTCATTATGTTTGATTAATATGTTGCTATAAACCCTGCAACTGACATTTGCAACTATGGATGCAGTTGAACATTATCAAGTCTTACTCAGGGGGGGAGATCTAAAGTGAACTCTGGCTACCTTTAAGCAAGGCAAAAAAAACAGCTGGTGCTCAAAATGGCCGGTTTTGAACAAATTCTGGATGCTGTTCTATGGTTCGTACAGCTTTTTTTCCGCTTTTCATCCCAAGAATATGCTCATGTTGTGGCCCAATATTCCATGTAATCATATAAAAACGTTATTGAAGGTACAGTGTGTGCAGGTGTGTTGACTTGTTGATCTCACAACTTTTTTTCGCATTTCAATAGTTTGAAGACAAATTCATACCATTTTATGGCTATCAATATGCAGTTTAGCCTTACTCTTACACAATAGCCAAGTGTGACACTTCTAGAGCAAATATTAATACTTTCAGGCTGCAAAAACGTACTTGAAGCTAAACAATATTTCTGGTGACGACTTTAAGTACAAAATAACAACTGGTAATCAGGCATTAGCGTTTGCAAAACAAAGAATTTGATTTGCAGATATGCAGCTCTATCAGTTCGTCCATCCATCCATATATCTGCATTATCAATATTAAATATAACAACCGTTTTGTATATACGTTGTTGAACTATTACACTTAAACTTTTGAGCATTACCGGTAAATAATTATCTAATTGAATGGAATTAATAGGAGCAAAACTATAAATAACTAATATAATAATTTAATGAATAATCAAAATTAATCACAGTATCGTTGTGCAACTGTTTTAATGATATTGTGGTGTTGCATATGAGGTAATTAAATATTGACTAATCCATTTGAATGATTTCATATAAATGATTGCATTTTAATGTTAATTCAGGTTTTCAGCGAACGAGTCTTCAATGGCAATGATCAGATGACCACTTTCTGTCCATTCACGGTTGACACAGGAAACTGTTCACTAGCTGTAGCTGTAGTCTAACAATATTATTTAAAGTGGAAATAACAATGTGCTGCTGGTGTTTGTAATGTATCCTAGCACCAGTTTATGGAAGTAATAAATATGTACAATATTCACTATTCAGTATTGAAGTAGTATTATAATATGTGTTTGTTGTATCATTCAGTTATATGTATCATATGTTTTAATACATGGTAAAATATGAATGCACGATTAAATTAAATCAGGTTATTTCAAAGTCTTCAGTAGTCATTTGCGATACTCTTATAAATTGTTTTTTTAGCACCTGCCCCATTTACTAGTATATAAGACAAGAGCCGTCTCAGGACAGCGCGCTCGACTATTCAACCGCTTTGTCAGAGTTATTGGCTTTTATCACTACAAAAAGGGGCATAATTCTGCTAAAATGCTAGTCACAGTTATGTACCTTGGCCAGTGACCTTATATAATGACATTGAAGACATGTGTTAAGTTTTCATTGAATATCTGTAGCCGATATAGATATTTTAAGTTGTTGCACACAAACTTTAACCTGAAAATTAAAGTACAAACAGGGGCATAATTCTGCTCAATTGCAGGTCAGAGTTATGGGCCTTGGTCAGTGACCTTATATAATGGCCTTGAAGACATGTGTGAAGTTTCAATTCAATATCTGTAGTTGTTATAGAGATATGGAGTTGTTGCACGCAAACTTTAACCTGAATTTCTAAGTACAATAAGGGGCATAATTCTGCTAAATTGCAGGTCAGAGTTATGGACCTTGGTCAGTGACCTCACATAATGACCCCAAACACATACGTGAAGTTTCAATTGAATATCTGTAGTAGGTACAGAGATATGGAGTTGTTGTACGCAAACCTCTACCAGAGCTTTACACCGACGCCGACGAACGGGTGAGACGTATAGCTAGAACTATTCTGTGAATATTTGAGCTAAAATAATTAATAATACAAAGCGATTAAGAACAATCATTAACAATGTGCTAAATTAAATGCCAATAGAGCTGGGACGCCTAACCCGCTATTGGGTCTACTTAATTAAACAATTTAGCCTTCTTGATCATCAGTCAGAGAATGCATGCATAACTATTATTTACCAGCCGAAAAGGCTATAATTGCTCTGTACATATTACTTTTAGCATTATACCTAATATGGAAAAAAAATCACTTCCAGATATTCAAGCAAGTTTATTGATCAATTTACAGCACAAGTGTTACAACCCAATTCATATACAAGAGGGCCGTGATGGCCCTAGTCGCTCACCTGAGTGTAAAGCATCATAATGGCTTTTAAGAAGAAGTTTGTTTGAGATTTCAGTAAAGCCATATAAGGAAAACTGTCCCGCCCCCTGGCAGCCATGTTTTTTTAACAAACCACGAAAATAGGCTAGTGTATATGTACATGAATGGTCTGGAAAGATATATTGTGATATGGCTATATCTCGATCCATGAACCCCGCGAATTGCGAAATAACGATTTGCAGTGTACCAAGGAAAATACTGTCACGGTATCGTAAAACTTGTGAAACACGTGCACGGACTAAAATGAATGTAAACACAGAATACAGTTAGAGCGCCTAATTTGTGCTAATACAGGTGACGAGTATTAGGTTAATGTTTGCGAGCTATACTAGTCTTTGTGCCCAATGCTTTGCAACTCTATCTTCTAAAACATGTCAACAAGCCTATCCATATCACAGTGATCGAAATTAGCACAAGCCCGTATGCCCGAGACTGGTAAAATTCGGCACGGGCTTGTTCATTATGTAGAATTACAAGCCCGTTCGGCTTGCTCATTTTGCTAAAGCCATTTGACCTGAGAGCCGGGAAAATGGGTCAGATGAATCTTAATTGCTTCCAATTTATCTCAATTTGATTTCTGGGAGCCATAAATATCAGCACACTGGGCGCCATAAATATAAGCACAATAGTGTAGCTCTGAATGCCTAATGACGTACATTTACATATGTAACATTAATTCTTATTGGCCACATACACAAGGTGGTTAACAAATAAACCAATGAAATTAAATGTTATTTAATGTCCATTAAATCCCCGGAACTTCCTTGTTTACTATGAAAATCCAATTGACCGTAATTAATTACTCCCAGCTCCATTGCTAATGGACAACCCAATTGCAGGTCAGACTGTTGTTTCGTTTGATTAATGCTAAATAAATGTCCAAGAAAGATTTAATTTCTCCAATGCTGAATTGTTGAAGTTACTTTGTGAATAAATTGAAACTGAAAGTGAAAGTTAGAAAATATTAATGTGAAAAAAGACGTTTGTCAAATGTTGAAATATTGCATCAAAACAATACATCGAGTTACCTAGACATTCATCATACCATAAAACAAATAAAAATGAACGGTTTAACTGAAAATTATGCAAGATTCTCACTACAAAAATAACAAATGTCCTGCTATCGGAATCATGTAAAGGGTAGGCTGCAGCCAGGCATGTCAACTTTGATAAATAGTATCTCAGACCTGTGTTCACTGCTAATGGCTTTAGGCATTACATTTGTTGAGGTAATGTTTAGAAAGGCTTGAACTATAATTTGTCAGGTTGAAAGTGTTTTAAACATTACTGTAGTTGTTATAATGTTTAAATGTTAATAGAATATTTTATTTTTTAAACAAAAAATATCACAGACACTGATTTCTAATAATCATCACAACACTTTTAATAATAGATAAACATGTTGATAATTTCACCATTAATTAAGTTATTTTTATAGCTGTTATAATTGAATTGATATTTTTTCAATAGCTTTCAATACAATAAATCATGTTTTTTTGTTTTTTTAAATATAACCAGTGACTGACACAACTTCAAATGCTATTTGAAAAATACAAAATTTAAGTGAATTCAAGAAAGCAGTGTAGCACCGACTACCTGCAATTATGATTACCTTGTCATGAGAATACATATTAATTTGTGCAATAAATGTATATCGACTTATAGATGTCTACATTGCCATATGAAATTGTGTTTTGTCAAAGTAATTCACTTGCAAATATCAAAATCACTAGTAAACAGGTTTATCAACAATATGTCGTCTATTTATGAAAATATTTAATATTAATAAACAAAAACAACATAATGGATATATTAAAATAACACAAACAAATGGTTTGAACATTCGGGCTTGTACTTTCTTTTTTGGGCTTGTTCATTATTCAAGAATACAAGCCCGAAGGGCTTGCATTTTGAAATTCTAATTTCGATCACTGATATCTATTTTTACAATGAAATATGCTGGCTGGACCTGGATTAAATGGTCACACCCCATACACGGTAACTCAGTTTGTACTCCAGTTATTAAACAGACATTTTATTTTATTTTTAGTAATGGTGCCCTTGACCGCAACCACCCCAAATGCAACCTCAAGCAAGGCATCTATGTATGAAGTTTTATTACAATAGCAATTTTTGTTTTCAAGTTTCTCAAGTTATTGTTCAGAAAGCAAAAGTTTGTGCTGCTGTCAAAATCTGTCAGCCCACATGCCCAACGACATTCTCCAATCTAATGACCATTTGGTTAAAAATAGCTATTTGAGATACTTGTAAAAACTTCATCTGAAAAGTAATTAAATGATAAATGCAAAATTGGAAGACTTTGTATGTTTTCTATGATTTTTTTTAATCCACTGATTTCAACACTTTCCTGATGCAAAGCACAACAATTAATGCAATATCTTACCATTGCCCTCTATAACCACACACAGTTTCATGAACCTATCTTTTGTACTTATTGAGATATTGCAGGACCCAAATTGTATTGCACAGACAGACATACAGACAGAAACATAGACGGAGGGTGTTCCATCTGATCATGCAACCAGTAGTGAACAAATAACTTTCAAAACAAACTCTTTATTAATGTCAGCGACATATAAATATTAAATTTCTAGGCACATGACTAACTTGTGAAAAAATGAAAATATTTCTCTGAAACAGAACCTTTCCAACACATAACCCAGTTTTTATTACCCCTTGGAAGAATCATGTGCAAATATTCCATTGTTATTGATAGTGCAGTTTACTGAATTGTCTAGGAAGCTGCTTAACCACAGGCCAAGTTCATTGGGTCACATGAGGATAAATAGGTTAGTTGAAGAAAGTTATAAAATTCCTGACATAACATGTATACAGGATAAGAGGTCAAATAAGATTCAAGTAAACAGTTGCACTGGTTTTTGTGTTCCTCCCTGCTGTGATTTTCTGGAGATTATTATATTGCCATTGGTATTGGGAATATTTAATTTGAATATTCATATATAATTCTAATATTGGGTTGTTGTTTATGTTCATGCCTCGTCACCACTACATCATCATCATCATCATAATCATCATCATCATCACCATCATCATCATCACCATCATCATCATCACCATCATCATCATGATCAACATCACAGTATCATAAGCATCATAGCCTTCATCATTTTAATATTTATAATCATCTTTAAAAATAAGCAACATCAACAACAGCTTTAGCTATTTAAACTGAGATCTTATAGGCTACATTTATAAACATTTACCTGACCTACCCTTAAAAAATGCCCAGACCATAGAACATTTAATTAAGTTTGTCATTTATATTTTTTTTCAATAAACTTTTTTGGGGGGTTAAATAAGTGTTTTTTTTTAATAGCATCCACTTTACAAGGAATTTGGTAGAGGATCACCAAAGGAACATTTAGAGGATCACCAAAGGAACATTTAAGTGAAATTAGTTTGAAATCCAGGCAGTGGTTTAAAACTAGAAGATTTTCAAAGTTTTCAATATAGCCGTATTATAAGGAAAACTGCCCTGCCCCCTGGCGACCATGTTTTTTCATGAATCAAAATGATTTCAAGGAATTTGGTAGAGGGTCACCCAAGGAGCATTTCTGTGAAAACTATTTTCAAATCCAGCCAGTGGTTTCTGACAAGAAGATTTTTTACGTTTTCCAGTTTTTAAGATTTTGCTTGCCATGGTTGCCCGAGTTTTCAATATATTTTAATAAATTGAAGGAATTTGGTGAAGAACCATCCCAGAAACATTCCTGCCAAGTTTGGTTAAAATCCACCCAGCGATTTCAGAGAAGAATTAGTTTGAAGTAAAATATTGACGATGGACGACGTACAACGGACGCCAGACACAGACTGACCACAATAGCTCACCCTGGAGCACTTCGTGCTCAGGTGAGCTAAAAAGAGTCCCCAAACTACAAGCCCTTACGTATATCTACCATACAAGCAGCAAGTAGCATGGTGCACTCTAAATAGTGTAAAAATATTTATCAATTAAGGAGAAAATGTAAAACAGTGAAGTATTTTTGAATTAAGGAGAAATAATAAATCAGCTTCAAAATCATGTAAGATAATTACTTCAGTTTCCAAAATCCCAATTCAAATGTAAAAGTCAGTCCAAAAGTTACATGATTAAATGATACTGAATAAGTGACTAACTGAACAGTCCAAAAACTACAGAAAAAATAATTAACCCTTTCAGGCACTAGATCACATGACCTAAATCCTATATTCTGTTTGCTTGTTTACAACATGCATTCTAGCTATTGATTATTTTTTTAAATCTTTTTCCTGACTGGATGCCAAGACAGACAGTGGAAAATTTTATTGCTGCACACACAGCCAAAATATAGGTAAGAAGCAGGCTATCAAGCGTTACTACTAGGTGTAATGATGCTGATCTCAAATAGAAGTATCATGTTGACTCAGAGTGATGCATTGATTTTACTGATAAGCAGACTCCACTATATGGGTTATATCTGTGAATGAGCTAAAAAGGGAAATAACACATTGCTGGCAATTATCTTCCTGATAGTTCATTTACCTCCCTTTACCAGGTGAGTTATTCAGGAATAGATATATTTGGGACCAAAAAAGGGACAATAACTCTGGTGTTCCCAGTCCGATCGAACTCGTCCTTATCGATCTTATCGAACTCGTCCAAGATCTTATGGTTATACACAAACTGTGCAAGTTTGGTAAAGATTGAATACAAAAAATGTAGTCTTTATCGCGATAATGGGCCAAATTGTTGACGGCATACGAACGACGCCGGAGAGGTCCCCTACACCAACAGCTCACCGAGCACTTCGTGCTCAGGTGAGCTAAAAGTGTCACGTTAAAAAGCAAGAAACGTATAAATCCACTTTAAGGTATCAGAAAAAAAGTATGAACAAGAATGGTTCAATAATATTGTATTGTGATTTGTGGATTCCCGGATATGAAGTGATTTTATTAGGTTTCGAGAGCAATAGTGTTTTTCTAATGTCATGAAGAGGGGCGTATCTAGCAGATTGAGTGTAAATTAACATGTAAAACGAAGTAAAAGTAGCATCAGAAGCAGCTATAGTGGCAGCAGTAGAATGAGCAGCAACAGCAGCAGCAGCAGCAGTTGCAGAAGTAATTATAGTTGTTGTTATTATTGTTGTATTGTTATTGTTGCAGTATGTGTGTATCTTCATAGTAGTAGCAGCGCTAGTTGAGGTGGTAACAGCAGCATAAATTGGGTTTTAAAGTGGATCGCCAATGAAAACCATGGTCAGGCTAGGGACGCGCAAGGCACGCATTGTAAACGTGAAAGAAACGCCATGATCGTAGAAGGAACCCTTAACAAACGCCATGAACGTTTTAAGACAAATGGCGTCATTCTGCGTTTAATTTTAGGCTATCCTGGTTTGGTCCGTCAAAGATCGTGTCTGTCATGAAATTGGTCTGTCATGTCCCCGCACCAATTTCATTCACTGGAGGATTGAACAGATAACATTTCTGAAAAATTTGTTATAATTGGACAAGCTGCTTCTGATCTAAAGACTTCATTTTCATTGCGACTTAAGAACTAACGAATCTTCAACTTTTCATATTAATTGTTGTTTCTAAAATATGTTAGGCTGGAATTTAACTTTATAAACAAATTCCTTTCAGATGCATTAATTAAAATATAAAACAAGAGGGCCACGATGTCCCTAGGTCGCTCACCTGAGTTAAAGGCATCATATTGGCTTATAACAAGAGGGCCAAATGGCACTAAAGCGCTTACCTGAGTATAAAGATCTGGGCCTTAGACTGTAATAGCAAAATGACTCTCAAAATCTTCTCTGAAACCACAAGGCCCAGTGGTTTAGTATTTGGTATGTAATGTTGTATAGTGGTCCTTTACACACTTTGTAATGTTTAAATTATACCCCTGGGGTAGAAAGTGTCCACGCCCTGTGGTTTCAGAGAAGATTTTGAGAATCATTTTGCTATTACAGTCTATATAAACCATGTGACCGCCGGGGTGTGGCCAATTTTGACCCCAAGGGCATCATTTGCAAAATCTTTGTAAAGAATCATTATACAATGCTACATACCGAATATGAAACCTCTGGGCCTTGGGGTTTCAGAGAAGATTTTTAAAGTCATTTTGCTATTTACGTCTTTATAAAGCATGTGGCCCCCGGGGTGTGTCCAGTTTTGACCCCAGGGGCATCATTTGAACAATCTTTGTACAGGAACACTATACAATGTTACATACCAAATATGAAATCCCTAGGCCTTGAAGTTTGAGAGAAGATTTTTAAAGTCATTTTGCTATTTAAGTCTTTATAAACAATGTGAGCCCCGGGGTTTGGCCAGTTTTGCCTCCAGGGGCATCATTTGAACAATCTTTGTAGAGGACCACTATAAAATGTTACTTACCAAATATGAAACCTCTAGGCCTTGCGGTTTCAGTGAAGATTTTTATTGCATTTTGCTATATACGTCTGTAAAAACATGTGACCCCCGGGGCGTGACCAGTTTTGAATCCCAGGGGCATCATTTGAACCATCTTTGTAGAGGACCACTATACAATGTTACATACCAAATATGAAACCTCTAGGCCTTGCGGTTTCAGAGGAAAAGATTTTTTAAGTCATTTTGCTATTTAAGTCTATATAAAACATGTGAGCCCCAGGGTGTGGCCAGTTTTGACCCCAGGGGAGTCATTTAAACATTCTTTATAGAGGACAACTATGCAATGTTACATAGCAAATATCAAACCTCTGGGCCTTGCGGTTTCAGAGTAGAAGATTTTAAAAGTCATTTTGCTATTTAAGTCAATATAAACTATGTGACCCCCAGGGCGTGGCCATTTTTGACCCCAGGGGCATCATTTGAACAATCTTTGTAAAGGACCACTAGAGGATGCCACATACCAAATATGAAACCACTGGGCCTTGCGGTTTCAGAGGAGAATATTTTAGAAGTAATTTTGCTATTTAGGTCCATATAAAGAATGTGACCCCCAGGGCGTGGCCAGTTTTGACCCCAGGGGCCTCATTTGAACAATCTATGTAGAGGACCACTATACAATGTTACCAACCAAATACCAAATCTCTAGGCCTTGCGGTTTCAGAGAAGAGTTTTGGAGTCATTTTGCTATTTAAGTCTATATAACATGTGACCCCCGGGGCGTGGCCATTTTTGACCCCAGGGGCATCATTTGAACAATCTTTGTAAAGGACCACTAGAGGATGCCAAATACCAAATATGAAACCACTGGGCCTTGCGGTTTCAGAGGAGAATATTTTAGAAGTAAGTTTGTGAAAGAATGTGACCCCCAGGGCGTGGCCAGTTTTGACCCCAGGGACCTCATTTGAACAATCTATGTAGAGGACCACTATACAATGTTACCAACCAAATACCAAACCTCTAGGCCTTGGGGTTTCAGAGATTTTTAAAGCCATTTTGCTATTTAAGTCTATATAACATGTGACCCCCGGGGTGTGGCCAATTTTGACCCCAGGAGCACCATTTGAGCAATCTTTGTAGAGGACCACAAGAGGATGCCAAATACCAAATATGAAATATGAATATGATTTTTAAAGTTTTCACTTTTTAAATATATTTTTAGCTCTGGTGACCTATATATGCAGTGGACCGAAACGATTTGAACAATTTTGTAAGAGGTTCACCCAAGGATTATTCCTGTCAAGTTTGGTAAAAATCTGCCCAGCGGTTTAGGAGGAGATGTTGTTTGAATGAAAATGTTGACGCACGACGCACGACAGACAAAAGGTGATCACAAAAGCTCTCCATGAGCACGTTGTGCTCATGTGAGCTAAAAATGACCATAATAACAATTAAATAAATGCATACTATTT